>JAPKLW010000879.1:88834-141962 GCA_026898455.1 Plectranthus barbatus
TATTTGCATTAGGTCCCAGGACTGGCCCAATTAAATATGCTAAAAAAAGGCCCAGTAGCCCATTAGGGATAAAACCCTGGGTCTATAAATAAACCACTCTCTCTTGGAAACCCTAGCCACTTGTGTGATCATTTAAATCAGTGAAAACCCTAGGTAGAGAGAGAGAGGGGCGGTGCATGTAGAGGGGAGAAGAAGAGTTTTTCTGCTCCGGCCTACAACACAGATCTGTGGAATCCTCACCTGTAGCAGATCTGAACAGCATTGGGACACAGCCCTGAAGATCTAATCTGGAGAACAAGATTTTCTTTTCTTTCTCTTTGTGATTTTCGATGTCATCTAGAAATTAGATCTCTAATTTCTGTTTCCGCATATTAAATCAAATCATGTGGTTGAATTGAAAGTTGGATATTCAAACGCGAAAGATCGGATCAGACTCTACGGAATTACGGTAATCTCTCAATCCATAATTCTAAGAATTAAATTCATAGGAGCATGCTTGGTTTTATTGTGAATTTCGATTGTGTACAATATCCATAAATCGATCCGGTTCAGTTGGATTTTGTGATTCGGTTCACATGAAATCCCTACACCCTTTGCGCCCACTGTGATTGAAACTGAGATGCCTGGCTTTGCAATTCGAACTACTTCTGATCCTCGACCGACTGCCATGCTGACCCAAATGCAAGCATACTTCAAAAATCAACTTGAGGAGGTCAAAGCTCGTCTTGATGAGAAAGACAAGAAGGAGGCTGAAACTTCAGAATCTCTCTCCTCCATACAATCAATTGTCTCTACCCTAGTTGATATTGTCAAAAAAGGGGATCAGGAAAGGCAAAAAGAAAAGGAGGAGAGGAAATAAAAAGAAGAGGAGGAGAAGAAAAGGAGGGACGTTGATGAGATAGAGCGAATCCGAAGAGCCGAGAAGAAGAGGAGGCATAATTAGTACCAAATGCTTGCAGCGCTTGTTGAAAAACTTTATGGATCTAAACCTTCATCATCTGATCAACCTCCTCCATGAACCTTGTGGTACTGAGTTGTTGTACTTAGCTTTTGCTGTTCAATTTCTGGTTTTTGATTGTACATGTAATCTTCTTCATCCAATGAAAAACTAGAAACTGACTTGAAGACAATCACTCATTCTCTCACCCCCTCGCTCTCTCTCTCTCTCTCTCTCTCTCTCTCTCTCCTTTTGAGTATTTTTATCCTTGTTGAACTCACATTTTCCAGTGTTATCAGCAAACTTACTTTTTCAGGGGGAAGATCAAATAGAGTAGGTCAGAATAAGGACTCGTGTACTGAGTAGTGTCAATATAAACTCAGTTCACCATGCTTCCTTTTCTTTTCTGACTTGGGTAAATAGTTATGACAATATAAAAATGGGGAAAAAGTTAGGAACTGAGTTTCAATTTACCTCCAAATTTGATGTTTTGATATGTCAAAACTTACTTTAGTACTAAGTTTCTAGAGTCTTTGAATGTAATTTTTGTATAAGATTGATTGAGTTGTAATAGATTAGAAACTTAGATGATGAAGATCGAGCGAACATAGACTGAGTCTCAAAGGGGGAAATTGTTAGAAATCAGAAGACAAAGCTCGAAAAGTCAAGAACCAAGTTTCTGTGCTTGAAGAGAAGAATCCAAGAAACTTGAAGTTCTGAACACAAGATTTCCGTGCTTGAAACTTAGTAAGACCAGGAACTTAGTTTCTGAAAACTGAGTTACCTGAAACAAGATGGAAACTGAAATGGACTTTTGGAATGCCAGTTTTCAGTTTTATCATTTCAAGAGCACGTAAAACACAAGTGTTCGAGGTCAGATTTGAGTCATTTCAAAGTAAAGTAAAAAAATCAGTACGAGGAAGCTCAAACTTGGATTCCTTAGACGGAAACTTAGTCTGACAAGAGCAGTTATAAAGTACACTGCCAGAAGCAAAAGTAAATGGCAGAGCAGAGCAGGAAGAATGGCTGTGATTGGACGACCCAATCTTTGTCTCTAACAGCTGGATCTTACAATCTAACGGGAAGAATTCAAATTGTCATCCAAGGTTGCCTATAAATAGCTCGACAACTCAACAGAATCATCAACAAAAATCTTGTGAAAAAATAAGCCGACACTCTGCTAAACTTTCTACTCAAACTCTCTGAATTTTCGTGTGCTTCACACGAGACTTAAGTTTTCAACTTAAGTTATTCATTTTCGTGCATCTGTCTAAGTGCACGAGGCTGAAAGCTCTAAGGTGAAACTATTACTTGGTGAATATAACTTTCTAACTTATATTTATAACAGTCAATTCCTATTCTGGAAATCTTATTCCGACGGGAATAGCCAACCATACTGAGTTCTGGGAAGAACTAGCAAACATCCAACCATCCAGGAAAAAGGTTGTGGGTGCATCGTCACTTCAACCTGAAGAAGGATCATCTTACAAGAAGTTTTCGGGCGAGTGATGATATCAGACCGAAGGACGGAGGATTCCAACGGGCTGTCCATAGATCGTGAGAAGGCTTGTAAACCAAAACTTAGTAGATTCCCGATTAAGTTCGAAAGCGTGGACGTAGGACTTTAATTTCGAACCACTATAAATATCCTGTATTATTAACTTGCTTTCTTTAAGTTTCTGCATCTAAGTTTGCATACTTACTTTGAAACCTTCTTGGTTAAGTATTGAAGAGTATAACTTGAAACTTACTTAACAACTTCTGAGCTAAACTGACTTTTCATTAAACTGAAAACTGAATCAAGTCAGTTTTCAAAATCAAGTGCAAGAATTTATACTTCTGTTGCATATTTCATTACTTTAATTTCAGAACCAATAAAACACTTCACAGTATATATTGAATTAAATAACTATAGGTAATGAATGAGAGAAAAACATGGGCATAATTCTTTATTACAAAAGAATCAGGAAATTAAGAGGCTGACGACAAATCTGAATATATATGAGAGCTGATAATTTTCTTGATTAACTTTTATTAAGAGTAATTACTAATTATCAATATTTTTCAAAGATAGAATATTAGAGGACTATCATTAAAAAGAAAAAAGAAACATGACACCCTTGATTATTTTTCTTATTTTTATCGAATAAAGAAAAGAAAAAAATAGTCAAGTATAAATAATCATAACTCGGCAACTCAAGAATAAAGATTCAAACCATAGAAAATGTCTCGAATGCCTAGTGCCCAAGCTACATTCAAAACCTCCTCCCAAAAATGCATTCTTTCTAAGAAAGCGTATAAAGATTTTGAGGTGATCGAATCTTTCATATTTATTTGTCTATTGTGTTGATTAAGTTTGATCTGGAAATTATTAAATAGTTGTAGCATAATTATACAATAGAAGAATATATGTATATGATTTATGTGCGTAGCTTATTGGTCATATCCTTGTTATTACATACACAAAAGTGTAACCTAAGTTGGGAACACAGCCTCCCCAAAAGTATGTAAACTGCCCACTTTTAGGTTCTTACATTTACATAAATTTGTTCCATCATATTCACACATACACTTTTTGTAATGTAACATTCAAAATTGCTTTCTTTCAAAGTGACTCTTCGTTGTCATAAATTACCACCACAATAGAAATTAATTATCTCAATAAATCGCTTATATTCATTTTAAGTCCATGCACCTTGCAAGTTTGTGTTTATTTTTATGTATAAAGTGATTTTATATATGGAGGGGGTTTTGAAAATGAGTCATGAAAAACTTTGCAAATACCAAATTTTGATTTGATTAATTAGTAAAGGTCAAGCAAATTTAGTATGATTGTTTTATATTTTTCATATTTAGTACAAACTATCATTTTTTTTCAATTAAATAATGAGATAGTTAATAAAAAAACTATGTAACTATACGAGAATACTTTGCTTCCGACCACAGAAAGTTGAACGTATTTACCGGAAATCTACATCATTTAAAAAATTATAGAAACGTACAATATTGTAAAGATTAGGAAGATTCCTGATGAGCACAGGTAAGATTTTCATTGCCAGAAAATTCTATCATATATTTGTATGATTTCTTGTTGAAATGTTGGCCCATAGTGGCAACAATTATCCATGGGCTTGTTAAGCCCGACCCGTATCTCTCGACCCGGATCCGACCCGGTTTGGTCTTTACCCTATTTGTCTCTTTTTCCCCCAATTTTGAATTGGAACGAAGAGTGAGAGCAGCCGCTAGAGAGAGCCGTTAACCTCTCTTCCACCTTCATTCATCCACCACCGCCGCGCCACCGGAGTTGAGGGTAGAGACCGAGCAGAGAGAGAGAAGGGTTTCTCATCCACGCCTTTGGCCGGGGAGTTGACGGGCTGGTTTTATCGGGGATTAAACAAGGGAGATCTGAGCCGAGCCATCTTCCTCTCCTCCTGCCTGCAGCCCGGAACAGCGCCGCTGCTGCGGCGCCCCTGCCCTCGCCGGTGTCCAGCCGGCAGCGCGCCGGCGCTGCCATCTCCGGCGACCTGCAGCTCGGAGCTGCTGCCTTCCTGCTGCTAACTGCTGCTGCGTCTTCATCTTCATCGCAGCCGAGCTGCACCAGGTAAGTAGCATTCCTTTCTTCATCATCTTATTGTCTTCTTGTTTATTCTACAGGTTGTAGAGAGGCATTGAAGACTGGACAGAAGCTGATACGAAGAAGGTGCTGCTGCGCGAAGTTTGGAGAAGCGAAGCTGCAGCCCCCCACGGGTTCGTGCCACGACTTAGGGCGAATGAATCCCCGGCGGCCCTCTCTCCGATCCCCTACAGTGGTATCAGAGCCACGGGGGTGAGAGTGGGAAGTTTCGCTGGGGCATTCCCGTCGTGGTAGCGACACCTCGTCGTCGGCATCCCCAGGGGCGTGTGAGGTAGGTCGGAAAGCCCTCACCTAGGGCTTCCGCTCTGGTAAATTGGCTGAAACCTCTCAGTTATTTCAAATTCCTAGATCGGCCGACTGGCGCCGTAGGATTGGGATTGTCTGCTGGTAGAAATTGCATGCTAGGATTTCGTGCTAATTGTTTATGGTTATCGCACTTTGCCTCCGCTGTGCTATTCCACTTTATCTGCATATTTCTTGTTTCCAGTCTGTTATTTTTTTTCGTAATTTTTCTTCTGTGATTAATTGCTGAAAATTGGTTAACATGTCCCTTTAACTGAGTTGTGTGTGCCTGGTATTTACCTGTTATTGCTCATTTGTTCTCTTGTGTGATTCTGAGTTTGTGGTTGCCTGTTGTTTGCTTTAATTGCTGATTATTTGTTTTTCTTTCTTGAGTGCATTATGGCCTCTAGTTCCAGCTCTAATTCGTATGTGATGATGCCATTTAATGGTAAAACGGATTTTAATATCTGGAAAAAGAAAATCAAATGTGTGTTAATTCAGCAAAGAGTGTTTAAAGCGGTGACAAAGGAATACTTAGAAACTGACACTGAACAACAGAGAACTGATATGAATGAGCTTGCATGTTCTGTCATATTTCTAAATTTGTCTGATTCTGTTCTTAGACACGTTGAGCACATAGAGTGTGCTAAAGAATTATGGGCAAAATTAGAAGAAATGTATGCTGTGACTTCCCTCCCCAGTAAGATATATCTGTTTGAAAATTTCTTTAGGTTCAAACTTGATATGACTAAGGACATTAATGAGAACCTTGATATTTTCACAAAATTGGTAAAAGATATAAAACGTACTGGTGACACAAGCATTGATAATTACTCTCCTTATATTTTGCTTAATGCTATTCCTGATGATTACAGTGATTTGAAATCTGCTATCAAATATGGTAGGGACTCTGTGACCCTAGAAACTGTAGTTAATGGCTTGAAAAGCAAGGAATTAGACTTGAAGCATGCGGGGGGTAGGAACAAGGGTTCCGGTGAGATCATGCATGTGAGGGGAAGATCCAAATCTAGATACCAAAAGAATGGTAAATTTGATGACCATGAGGGAAAGAAGAAGCATCATAGTAAGGGTAGGTCTAAGTCTAAACCTAAGGGTAGACGTTGCTTTAATTGTAATGAAGTTGGTCATTTTATAAAGCAATGCCCTAAGCCTCGTAAGAACAAGAATGATGAACATGCTAATGTTGCTTGTGGTGACGATGCTTTACGTGATGTCTTTATGGTCTCTTCTATGAATTGCTATTCTTCTGTTAATTGGGTTTCTGAATCTGTGAATGAAACTCAATGGTTAATTGACTCTGGATGCACCTTCCACATTTCTCCTTATAAGAATCTTTTCATGTCCATTAATGAAATTGATAATGGTTATGTCTCACTTGCTGATGAAAAGAAATGTAAGGTGGTTGGTGTTGGAGACATTTGTCTCAAATTTGACTCTGGTTCTGTGTTTACCTTAAGAAATGTGAGATATGTTCCTGATCTTTGCTGTAATTTGCTTTCTTGTGCTGCATTAGAAGAGGAAGGGCTAGAGGGTAGATGGGGGAAGGGAGTTATGAAAATTCTCAAGGGTTCCCTAGTTGTTTTCAAAGCTTTGAGGAAGAACAACTTGTATATCTGCCAAGCTGAATGTATTTCTGCTAATAGCTCTGTTAATGCTGTGCATGAGGCCTTTTGGGAGATGCCCAAAAACAAATCCGTGCGGGCTTGTGCTCGGCCCAAAGCGGACAATATCATACTAATGTCGGAGTCTCGGTTCTTAACATTTCTAATAGTTTGACCATAAATTAAAAAAGATGATAATTTATGCAAAATGTGAAAAAAATCACATAGCTTATATTTGATTTGAAGGTTTGGCCATTAATACATTAGTATGCAACTTTCAAAAAACAAATAATAGATAGTTTTCCATCACCTAAATGAAAATTGATCCTACATTTACTAAATTTATAATAATATAGATATTTATTTAAAAACTTGAATAATGTGTATTTTAATCAAACTTTTATCCTAAAAAAGGTAACTAGAAAAGTTGCAATCCGTGTGCTTTGTTCCATCACTTTCTATGCATAGTAATCCAATGAAAAACGATACGAAAACATCATTTTTATTTTTTATTTTTTGTCACGAAATTGATTGTATTTTGTAGTGAATGTGAATTTGAATTGAATAAAAGTTAGGTAAATTTGGAAACGTTTGTGATATAAAAATATAATGGGATTGTGGAAACATGGATGCGACATTTTGAATGTTATAACTTATCAGTGCTGCTTTTTTGGACAAATACAACTCACTTTTGTGATAGTAACAAACTCCTCGATCTCTCTTTCTCATTATTTTCATTCAATTAAATATCCTTAATTCTTTTTCACATAATCTTATAATTACAACAATATTAATATATAAATTTACCTCATGAGGTCTATATATAATTCATACCGAGATAGAAATAGGGTTGGTGAATGAAATGATGTCCAACTTAAATTCTCTATTTATTGACGACATGCATGCATTGCATTTCCATGATGCAAGTTCCAAATAATTTTGTCTTTTTATTGATAAAATCTTCAATACATGCATGGTTTTGTATGAACAACGTTAGTTTGTACAAAATATGAAGATGTTAAAAACAAAATTTAAAGATAAAAAAATTGTGCAAGATCAATTCACGATATTGTGTTTTGTGAGATGAATCTTTTATCATGTTTAACTAGTTTTTCACCCGTGCGTTGCGCGGAATATCCGCGTGTTGTGGCATGCACCCATGTTATTTTTGTTTTACTTTCAATTCAAGAATTTAATAATTTTTATATCTTATTGTATAAAAAATTGATCACGTAAGAACAATATTTATTATTTTATATTTTATTATATAAAAATGTGATCACAAAATATTGTATCTTAAGTAATATATTATTAAGCGGTTATGAAAATATGTTGAACAATACACATTTTGAAACCGATATACCGAAGTTATATATTTTTACCATTAAATAAAAATACTAATTAAAATAAAATAAAAAAAATCAAATTAATGTATCCACATTTCATAAAAAAACATGTTGATATTGTGTTATTGAACGATCAAGTTAAACGTATATTTTGGGTGTGAACCATTATTGAATGGGACTTGTTTCATTTTGTGTAATAATTTGATACTTATTTCATTTTATTTCAAATAATGAAATGGTGGGGAAATGGAAAATGTCGGTGTAATATTATTTTATTTAAGTGCAAATGAAAGAATGATTGAAGAAATACATTTTTTTATCTGGAGAAATACAATTATTCAAACAAATCTAAGTGTAATGGGCAGTTTTTTTTCCTGTAATTTTTTTCTTAAATTTAAGGGTAATATAATAGTAATGGATGATTCTTTTTAGTTTTGCATTTCTATATTTAAAATATTCAACTATGAAATGTTTATATAAAATAATTGTCATAATTTTTTAGTATATTTTTTTATTTAGTAAATTAAATAAAATTATTGTCGTGATTGATAGGGTTTCAATATTTGCCTTGAAAATAATCTTTATTGATGCAAATATATATAGAGGTTACAAAGATATGAAAACGATATGAAAAGATATACGTAAACCCTAGATTTGCATAGATATAAAAGATATACACAAATCTTGCTAATACCCCCCTTCAAGCTTGAGTCGACATATGGACTACTCGAAGCTTGTCTCTGAAGAACTCGAAAAGCGGACGTGCCAAGGACTTTGTGAAGACTTCTGCAACTTGAAGCTCAGAAGAAATATGAGTAGTGACGAGCTTGTTTTCTTGAACCAATTCACGAACGAAATGATAATCGATATCAATGTGTTTAGCACGCTTGTGAGCCACCGGATTTTGTGTAATAAATATGGCGGAATTATTATCACAGAAGAGGGTCGGCGGATCAGCCAAGTCTACGCGAAGCTCTCGAAGGATAGAGGAAATCCATTGAATTTCAGCCGCAGTGTTTGCCAACGCACGATATTCGGATTCACAATTGGAGCGAGCAACTGTAGGTTGTTTCTTGGCACTCCAGGAGACAAGATTTCCTACAAAATAAATAGCATAACCATAGGTGGAACGACGTAAATCCGGACAACGCGCCCAATCAGCATCGGAGTAGGCGAGTTAGTTGCAGACAGAATGCCGAGAAAAGGATAAGCCTAGAGATAATGTCCCTTTAATATAGCGAAGAATTCGCTTAACTGCTCCAACGTGTTCGATGGTTCGCTGTTGTAAGAGTTGACTGACGTGATTTACCGCATAAGATATATCAGGGCGTTTGATAGTGAGATATTGAAGAGCGCCAACCACTGAACGAAAGCGAGTAATATCATCGAAAGGTTCGCCATTCGAAGAAAGGGATATGCCGGCAGGAAGAGGAGTGGAAACAGGTTTGCAGTCTAAGAGCTCAGTTCGGGAGAGAATATCTGTGGCATATTTAGCATGAGAAAGAAATAAGCCGTCGTCTGTATAAGTAACTTCTAACCTTAAGAAGTAACTTAGGCGTCCCATGTCTTTAATAGAGAACTCAGAATGCATACGAGAAATAAAATCCGATATAAGAGAGGGACGATTTCCTGTGAGAATAATATCGTCAACATAGACGAGAAGAATAAGAACAGAGGACTCTCGATTATAAATAGTTAGAGAGGTGTCTGCACGGCTACAATAGAATCCTTGTGCTAACGGGAAGGAGCTCAGACGATGAAACCAAGCACGAGGGGCTTGTTTGAGTTCATAGAGTGCTTTGGATAGACGACACACATGCTGCGGTCGAGAGGGATCAGTGAAGCCCGGCGGTTGTTCCATGTATACAGGTGAAGATAAGATGCCGTTTAGAAAGGCATTTTTCACGTCAAGCTGATGAAGCGGCCAACCATAATGAACGGCTAAAGATAAGATAATACGGATTGTGGCTGCCTTGACGACGGGGCTAAAAGTATGTGAGAAATCCATACCGAGAATTTGAAAAAAACCCTGAGCGACAAGACGAGCTTTGTGACGTTCTATGGAGCCATCAGAATGGAATTTGGTGCGAAAAACCCATTTAGATCCCACAATGTTGGTGTTCGGAGGTCGCGGAACAAGACTCCAAGTATTATTGTCGTGTAACGCGCGCATCTCTTCGGACATAGCAGCGCGCCAAACTGGATCCTTGATTGCGGTTTTGTAGCTGCGAGGTTCAGCGGCATGAAGTAGAGCATGATGTAGTATCCTGTCAGCATAGAAGGCTATGTGTCGCGGCTTAAAGATTCCAGCTCGGGCTCGGGTTACCATAGGATGCAAGACAGGCTGCTGAGCAAATGGTGGATCAGCCGGAGGGTTTTGGACTTGCGGAGGTGGTGATGGTTTTGCGGCCGGAAGATGAGCTGGTCGTTCGGCAGGCGGACATAGGGCACACGGCATGAGGCACTTTGGCGATGGCTGGGGTGACTTGTCCGTCAGAGGAGCCGGAGATGGAGCCACGACGGATGTAGAGGTTGGTTCGACGAAGGACGAAATATCAATCTGAGATAATAGCAAGCCAACATCAAAACTGACCAAGGGAAATAGATCTTCATCAAATCGAGCGTGTCGAGTAATATAAGTCTTTGATGTAGTAATATCCAAACATTTGAAACCCTTGTGTTGTGAAGAATACCCAGTGAAGATGCATGGAAGGCTGCGAGGAGAAAATTTGTTTGCAGCGTAGTCGCGAAGACATGGGTAAACATGACAGCCAAAAGGATGAAAATTTCCATAATTCGGAGGAGTGCCAAAGAGAACCTGAAACGGGGAGAGACCATCCAAAGGAGCAGCTGGAAGGCGATTAATAATATATGTAGCAGTAGAGAAAGCATCAACCCATAAATGAAGCGGAAGGTTAGATTGAAACAGTAAAGTGAGACCCGTTTCAGTTAAATGACGATGCTTAAGCTCTGCGCGACCGTTCTGAGCGGGCGTGTAAGGGCAAGAGTAGGTGTGGTGAATCCCTTTGGAGTAGAAGAAATCACGAACTTGATGATTAGTGAATTCTGTTCCTCCATCACTTTGAAACCGTTTGATAGTCGAAGCAAATTGATTCTCGACCAGAGCAACAAAAATCTGTAAGTGAGCAAAAAAATCCGATTTCCGATGCAGTGGATAAAACCAAGTAAATCGGCTGAAGTCATCAACAAAAAATAGCATAGTAACGATAACCAGAGGAAGAAGTAATAGGCGCAGGGCCCCATAAGTCGCAGTGAATGATGTCTAAAACACAAGAAGAGCGTTTTTCATTTAACTGAAATGGTAAATGAGTGCTTTTCGCACTTTGACAAGGAGAACAAATTTTGGGTGTAGGTAAACACGAACTGACTGAAATATGACCTTGTTTACACAATAAGGAAATAGAATCAAAAGACACATGACCCAAACGATGATGCCATAATTCAAAAGATGCACGCAGAGCATTTCTTTTAAGTTGAGAGAGAAACGACTGCTGAAAATGATCAAGGGTGTAGAGACCCGCATGTCAACGACCTCTGGCTAGGATTTCCTTTGTTTGGCGGTGCTGAATAGTAAAATACTTGTTAGAGAACAGAAAATCAACCGGATAATCAGAAGTTAATTTACTGACGGATAGCAACTTCTTAGATAAGGAAGGAACAACCAAGACATCAAGAAGTTGGAGAGATGATGAAAACTTAGATGAACCAATATGAGAAATAGGTAAAGAAGCACCATTACCAACTACCACATGATCAGAGCCTGAATATGGCTGTGCGGAATCAAGAGTATCAAGATCAGGAATCATATGTGCGGATGCCCCTGTGTCAACATACCAATCGGAAGCACTAGCCGGCGATACTGAACATTGAGAGTTAAAAGCCTCAGCAAGGTTGGCTGTGGGAGCGCGCACGTAACGATCAGGACAATATGTGGCATAGTGACCGTCTTGACGACATATATGACAACGAGGCTGCCTGTTATTCTTGGATCGACCACGACCGCGTTTGGTGTTGTTGTTGCTAGATTTGCCGAAATTGTTCGAGCCACGCCCATATGACGAGGTCGACTGATTCTGGCTATAGAAAGCAGCAAGAGAGACGACACTAGAGTCCATAGATTCCTGAAAAATAGAAAAATTTCCGCCTTGGATACAAGATCACGAAATGATGAAAGATGAGTAATAGTCATTTGAGCAATAGAGAATGATGAAAAAGCCGGACCAAGACCACGAAGAGACCAGTGAGCTTTATCGGTTTCATCAACCGATCGACCAATAGCCGCCAATTGGTCACATAAAGATTTAAATTCCTTGTCATATTCAGAAACGGAGCGAGAGCCACGCTTAAGGGTCTGAAGGTCGTCCTTGAGGCGAAGTTCGCGACTTTTCAATTTATTTGTGAAAGCCGTTTCCAATGCCATCCAAACAGCACGTGAAGTAGAGCACCCAAGTACTTCGGCCATGGCCTCCTCGGAAAGAGTAGAAAGCAGGACACTGAGTAACTTTTGGTCTTGTTGCAGCCAAGAGGCGTAGGCAGGATTGGGCGCGGTTGTACCAGGCGGAGAAGAGAGAACCAACGGCGGAGGATTAATCGAACCATCCACAAACTTCATGAGATCTTGACAAGTAAGAAGCGGCACCACTTGAGAGCGCCACAGAAGAAAATTCGATGAAGATAACTTAATTGTTATCATATGAACAAGCGTCGAAAGTGGAAGAGGGTTGTTTGAAGCCATGGCAGCGTATGCTCAAACGAGGGGATGGCTGTGCAAGGTTTGCAGCGAAAGGCGCACAGGGTTGGCGGCGGGAAGGTGGTGGCCGCGCAGGGTTTGCAACGGCAGGGTGGTGGCCGCGTAGGGTTTGGGGCGTGAGAACGAGAGAGAGAGAGAGTAGGGGAGAGATGATAGGATCGTATCAAGCTGATACCATGATAGGGTTTCAATATTTGCCTTGAAAATAATCTTTATTGATGCAAATATATATAGAGGTTACAAAGATATGAAAACGATATGAAAAAATATACGTAAACCCTAGATTTACATAGATATAAAAGATATACACAAATCTTGGTAATAGTGATTATAGCCGTAATCTTAGCAATAATTATATATGAAATCACAGTTGTAATTGCACTTTAATACCTTATACATAAAATTATATATAAATTTTACCCCAATATATATATGTAATTATATAAATATACAAAAAAAATCACAATAATTATATTTTTGTCATTTTTTATTTCAAAAACATCACATCAATATTAATTTTATTTTATTTGCTATTTTTTATATTGAAACATATACAATAAATAATTATAACAATTTTAATAAAACAATATTTGTGTGCGATTTTTGTAATTGAACTCATAGTTTGTAAAGTTTTATGTTTGATTTGTTTTATTGAATTTATACAAAGAATAATTTATAATGGTTTAGGACAATAAATTCCTTAATAAATATTTGTTGATATTATTGGAGATGATTATGGATTATTATGCGGTAGGAGAATTAATAAAAAAGTGTATTTTATTATATATAAAATGAATAATTATCTTATTAAATTATAATGTATTTTGATATAAAATAAATATTAATATAATTATCCAAATTATTAGCCTTAATTTTAGCAATATTAATAAGTAATTGTTCCCGCCAATTTAAAATAACTATACTATTTTCTTTTCATATATTATATAGATTAGTTCACAAATAATGTTTATTTAGTTCACAAATCATGCTTGTTTAGTTGTAGAACTAGTGTTTTATACACATATGTTGCTTTTTAGTTAGTGCATGTGCTTCTTTAATTAATAAATCATATTTGTTTAGTTTATAAATCATGTTTTTTAAACAATGCATAAACTATAGTATAGTAAATATGAAAAGAAACCCATCTAATAAAATAACAAAAATATACACTAAATAATAATAAAAATATAACAAAATTATATTTATCACTTTTTTAAAAAATATTACTCCATCTCTATAATTTATTATATTTACTATTTTTTAAAATAATACTCCCTCTGTCCCATATTATTAGACACGGAGGAAGTGGCACATGAACCAAGACAAATAGTAAATAAATGTTTAAAGAAAGATTAATTCAAAAAATATTAATAAAATAATCTCTAATTACAATCTTTAAAAAGTCAAGAAATGTAGGCGGAGTGATTAAGATTATGTTTTGTTAATAATCATTAGTTAATTTTGATTATGTTTTGTTAATTTTTTGCCAAATAAGGAAACGTGTCTAATATACGGGACGACCGAAAATGAATACGTGTCTAATACAATGGGACGGAGGGAGTACATAATATCTTTTATGAGTAAATATTTAAATCAAATATGTAATACCCGTATGTAATTAGATCATTGGATCATGTAATCGAATTATTTATGAGAATTTCCGAAAATTTAAAGCATTTACATTTAATCGTTTAGAGAAATTGATGAAATTATGCAGTTGAGAAACATTATTATTATTGAGGAATATTCAAGATTTATTGGGAATGCAATAAGGTGGGATATGAATTATCATGAATTAAAGATATTGATATTGTGAAGAAATACAATTGAGGTGAAATTATTATGAATTATGGAGGTATCTTTATGGGAATTGAGATAATATGATTGGGGAAATGAATTTTTGGATGTATATGCATGGAGAATTGGAATTATTTGGGAATGGTTGAATAAACCAGGTATTATATTGGTTATATATTGAATAAATAGATATAATATGTATATTATAATTTTATTTTATATGATATATACTTAGGGGCTAGTGTATAAGTAAGAAGACATCTTATATTATAATTTCCCCTCTTGTAATATAAGTTAGAGAGAGAGAAAGCTACCCAATTCCCAATTTGAAACCCTAGCTCGTCAGCCTCCTTGCCGGCGCGATTCCGGCCACCTCAGGCCACCAATCGACGAGCCACCACCGCCACCTTGAAGCTCATTCTTCAAGCTTCGTTTTGAGTACTCATGGGCGCCGTGAAGTGGAGAAACGGCCGAGATATCGTAGAGAGAAGGTATGGGTTTAATAAACCCAGAAATTTTGAGTTTAATTCTTGAGTTTAGTTTAATCGATGGGGAATTGATGTTTTGACAACATTTTCGTGTTCCTCATCGTGTAGAGAAGATTCGGACGGTGAGAAGTGAGCAAAACCATGCCGGAAAAGAGCTCCGCCGCCGTGAATAGTGTTTTCCGGTGAGCCCTTTTCTACCATCTTTAATCTTGCAAATTTTGGTGTTTGGGTGTTATATTCGTGTTCTAGAGTGTCTAGGGAGTCTATTGGTGTCAATGCATGTAAGATCGGACGGAGGAATCGCGAGAAAATGCGAGTTACAGGCCTGAAAACGACGAGCTCGTCGGAGAAGACGACTCGTCCCGAACGGGATGGGTTGGTCCCGCTCGGGATGAGTCTCGAACGGGCAAAGGGCATGAGCAGGGGCTCCATCCCGTTCGGGATGGCTTGATACCGTTCGGGATGGCCCTCAGCCAGCCAGAAAAATGCTCGTCGTTCATCCCGTTCGGGACGGACGAATTCCGTTCGGGATGGGCTTCGACCTTGAGGGTTTTAACATGATTCTAAGCCATTTTTCATTCCGTTTCGAGTTAATTTAATCGCTAAAGTTTGATATATGAATTGAGAAGCATGTTGAGCATGATGATATGATTTGAGATGTGTTGGTTATGAAATACGTGATTGAATATGTGATTGAATATGGATGTTGAGTTAGAAAGGATGTTGAATTGGAATTGAACGATAAAGATTAGGGGATTATATTGAGGAAGTCTTGATTATGAATTGATTTTGGAATTGATTAAGCGTATTGTTGTCCTAGATCGTTCGTCCTAATTTGGTGAACCTTGACTTTTGTAGGAGATTGAAGGTTGGAAAGTAAGCTCGAGTTAGCAGAACATCTATACCTAAAGCCAAACATCAGGTGGGAAACTATTTCAGTAAAAACCAAAATGCGTGTTTTCTTTTCAAAATGCGTTATAAACTGTTTTGTTTTAACTGAGACTACTATGCATGTTTTGTGCTATTATATCAGTCCTCTGTCGATTCCCATCGACAGGGAGAGTAACTAATGAGTTTAGAACCAGGTTTCCATAACTGCGCTAGAACTCACTTAGTGAACAGGGTGTTAGCCCCTTTGATAATGAAATGGGTGAACCGACCCCATATGTTGATTGTTGGATTGAGGCGGAGTGTCCTCCAGTTAGATCCTGTGATTGAAATTATTAAACATCGGGTCTCAAAATGGGTTTCTGAGACTAGTGCACTTAGATGACAGTAGGTTGAGTGTGTTTACATTCCTGACTGATCATCGTAACTTGGAAGTCGGCCAACTTCCAGTTACAACACTGAAACAGATATGATAACATATAAATAGCACGTGCAAAATAAAATGTTTTAGATAGCGTGGTTCTTTTCAACAAAACCCCACGTCTATCTGTGTGAGTTGCATAGCATGTTTCCTATATAAATGTATGTTTTCAGGCATGTTTTCCATTCGGTACATTAGTACTCAGCCCCTCGTATTATTTCTAAAATACGCAGGGGTTGAGCAGCATGGATGGGAGATCAAGGGTGTAAGCCAGCATGGTAAAGAGTTTTGAAGACTTTTAAAATCCTGTGATATGCATCTCCATATGCATATCACATCACGCTTCACACAACGTTGCACCGCTCTTTGAACATACCCTTCCCACTTTTGTGAATCTTGTACAACCAAAACACTGTTTTACTTTGTTGGACTCGGAGTATGTTTAGCTCTTTTGCATTTTCTTTAAATTAAATAAAAGATCTGCTTTTATTTCATTTTAGTAATGTTGGCAAAACCTAAAACATCAATGTAACGTGTCCCCAAATTGGGAAGGTCAGTTGGGGGCGTTACAAATTGAGCTCAAGTGGTGACATCTTCCCCTTAAGGAATGTTGTTAAAGAGTAGGGAGTGGGTTCGATCCCTCCTACCAACAACCCGCCAGCTTGGGGCTGGAGAGGGGCTGCGGCCCCAACACCGAGGGTAGACGCCCGTGCCCCGAGGGGTAGGTGTGGGTTGGAGTGCATCGGACTGCAGGCCCTGACATTGTTCCCAAGGGGAAGGTGTTACAAAATAAAAAATAATTTATATTATATTAAGTTTAATGATGAATATCTAAAAGATTTACTAAAAAAATTTAAGATATATATACAACTCTGTTAATTAAATTTTATAATTATAAAATAAGAAATGGTACATTTGATTCGCGCATTGCGCGCGGGTGCAAATCTAGTCTATATATATACTAAAGCAAGCAAGTCATCTAATAACTGTTCCCGCTCAAAATATATAAATATTAATTCAATATTTTCATTTTTTTTTACTTTAAATACTTAATAGAGGCATATGAGTATTTTGTATTATAAAAATTCCCACAATTCCATACTTTAATTTTAAAACATTAATTTAGTTTGCTTTATTTTTTTGTGTTAATTTAATTTTTTATTTATGTATTTTTTCTTCTTCTTAGTATTAAAAATATCAAACCGTCACAAAATAATGAAGCATGCATGTTTATCAACAATTAATAACATAACTTAAATTATAATTAACAAAATATGCATATGTATTTATTAGCATCTACGGAAGTGGAAGGTAATTAATTCAAAATATAAAAATACAATTAATTGTTATTCAATTAACAAATAATACTAAAACAACATTAAAATAAATATGGTAAAATTGGATTCATATAAATAGTTATACGTAAAAATATTAAAAAAATATTATAAGTAGTTTTTTTATATTTTAGATGATATATGATTTTTATCTTTTTATTCTCTTTTTATAAAACAATTGTACAAGTAATTTATTTTTTATATATTTTATGTAGTACAAATAAATTCATTAGACACTTATTTCATTAGCTAAGATTAGAATTTAAATAATTAAATCAACTACTTCACAATGTACCCGTACTATTTTTTATTTTTCATTTTATTTTTGTAAATAATAAATATTTATTAATGATATCTTTTCATAATAATGATATATGTGTGTGCTTATGAGATATATAAAATTTACAATTGCACCCATTATTTAACAACTGCAAGATATAAAATTCATTGAAGAATTATTTTATTTTATGATATTTTCTTATAAAAAATGGATAGATTATATAACATGTCTAATTAAAAGTAGATAAATCAGAATATATGTATATTTATAACTTTCTCATATGTTAATATTCACAATTAAACTTGCAAGCTTGTCGTTTAAAATTTAATGGTTACTGTTTTTTGCAGATAAAAGTTGAGGTTAATCATTTAAACAAATTAGTCTATTTTTTAAAAATCATATTTTCAATCATAGACAATTAATTTATATTGTTGTTTCATAAACAACATGCTATAGTGGTCTTACAATTTTAATTTTTAAATCCAACAACTTTTAAGCGACTTCTAAAATACAATACTTAATATTTATTTATTTATTTAATTAATTACAATACTTTCGTGCAACGCGCGGGTGTTATTCTAGTCTTCTTATAAATAGGAGTAGTAGATTTCATTATTTATATTGTAGAGATTTCAGTTTTCATTGAGTTTATGTTGCAGCCTACAGCGACAGACTTATCCTCGTACACTGTCTTGGTTATGATAATATTTATATCTCACTAGGTTAAGTGATCATACTATCTTCTGCGATCTACAACACGCCGTATGATCATCCCTATCGGTGAGATAAAAGGATATCGTTGTTACTCGCATGTAAGTTTGTTTAATAGATAGGAAATACCGTTGAATGTATTCTCATTGTAATAAATGCTTTCTATATACAAAAGTAACAAAACCCAACATGGTACATTCAACTCTGAATTCTTGGTAGATGATATCCATGAGGATTTGATGCTTTCCTTCTTCCACCTCCGCCAATGTGTTTGCATGGCCTTTTTCATCTTCTCCTTGTCTTCTGAAAGATATGAAGCAACATCTAGCCCATCATTCTGCAGACCATACATGTCGGACAATAGTTCTGGATCAATGGTGACCCTTTTTTCGAACAGACGGGTGACGAAACACGGCTTGTCCTTGGCCAAGACTGCCATGGCATAGAACTCAACCACCGTGTGAAGTTTAAATCTACTGGGGTAAGTAGAGAGATACCTGATCAGTCCTTCCCTATCTAGCATGTTAATGAGTTCGTTGTTGAAGTGCTATTTAGCCAGTTTCAAGTAGATTATATTCTCCTTCTAGACTTGCGCCGCTCTCCTCAATGCATTGCTTTTGAAGATCGTTACTAGCCTTGAGTGGGGGTTGGCTTCATCAAAGACTTCTGGTTTGGTGATGCCAGTGTAGGAGACTTCATGCTCTCGGTGATGAACCATTTCAGCGGTGTGAGAAGCGGTTTGGGCCATTAATATCAAATGATTGATATGAGAGTACAAAGTTTGAACTTGAGAAATAAATTTCCTGTGAGAAACTTGAAGACAATAGGGTTTGCATCAAATGATGATCCTACCTAGATATAGTCAAATTTGGGTAGAAAATGGTTAAACCAAATCATGCGTGGTCTGAGAGATCAACGGCTATCAAATCTCACGACTATTGGCATCTCTCGCATGCATCGTCGAGTCGTGGAGTCACTGACGTGGAGCACTCCTATTACTTTGCTGTCTGATCAACATTTATTTTCCATATTTAATATGACGTGCAGCTGACATTTCGTATTATAAGAAAGTTCATGACACTTGTCAAACTGGCTGACTCAGCAAACTAGTTTTCTTTTAGTCTGAGTGACAACGTGCCGTGATTGGTAAGCTTTACTAAACTGACATAGATGTCCAATTTAATTCATCTTTAGAATCCCAAAACTGAGAGCTTAGACTTAGTTTTATTCCGCTTCTCAATCTTCCTTAAACCCTAAACCCTCTCCGATTGGGATATAGCAAGTGAGCAGAGCACTTTCTTGCCTTGTTCGGACTGGATTTGCAATATTATCCATCCTTCTAGATGATGTTTCAACCATTTTGGTCTGTGAAGATCACTAACTTCGATTGGTTGGACTAACGATTGTTGACTAGACATTGCAGCAACTGGCACATCTGTGAGATGGAAGTCTTCGGGCACGATTCGTCTCACTGAAACTAAATCTTGATCTGAAACTAGTCATACTATGGGTTGCACACCTCCAGCTTCTGATTCTTCAGGAACTGGTGTGATGATGTCACTAATTCTTTGATGTTCAATTCCATCACCATAAGTTCCTAACTCGCTTGTTAGGTCTTCATGACCTGCCATTTCTTTTGTCTCTGGAGCTCTTTCTGAAGGTTCTTCATCTTCAAGCTCGAAAAATCCATGTTGGATTCTCCCTTGATTTATGTCGTTATCTAGGAAAATGGAATCAAATGCCTCAACAAGTTCAATAGCATCACCAGCCCTCTTAGCGGTTTCAACACCATTTGAGGGATCTGGTAAAGAAGAGTTTTCATTTAGAGATCTAGTTGGAACAATTGGTTCAAGATCAGAATTTTCTGAGCCCAATTGTTCATCAACACTATCGATATCATGAAACTCTTCACCTAGTTCTTCCATGGTCCTGCGTACTAAGGCAGCTTCATAGAAAATAACATTGCATGTTATTTCCACAAGTCTGGTAGTCTTGTTGAGTCCTTTATATCCCTTGTGAGACGGGTGTCCATATCCAAAGAAAACACCCACACAACTTTAGGAGAAAAGGTGTTTAACTTTGACTTCCCGTTATTATGAATATAACACGGTGAACCAAAAGCACGAAGATGAGCTAAAATTGGCTTACGACCATGATGTGCTTCGTAGGGAGATGGCTATTGAGTCCGCTTCTATTTTGTGTGTGGCAGGCTGTGATGATAGTTTCTCCCTAATAGTGCTTACGGCCTCCTTGAGAGTGCAGTTTCTTCTTTCTGCAAGCCCATTTTGTTGTGGAGTCCTTGGGGATGACCTCTCGTGTCCTATCTCAGCTTCAGTGCAGAACTCAGTTCTATTATCAAATATGATCCTCTTCACTGTGACTCCTCTGTTATTTTGGACAAGCATCACCAGCTCAGGTAGTATGAGCTTTACTTCGTCTTTGGTCTTGAAAAGCTTCACCCGTGTGTATCTCGAGTAATCATCTATGACTTCTAGAGAATATCTTTTTCCTTCAATTGTGGATGGAGTCACTAGTTCGAATATCTTGTTTTACCAGTTTCTTCTAAAGAATCGGTCTCTTGGTCACAAGCTGATTAGCTAGTTCGGGGTTGTTGGCAAACCATCATTTAGCCATTCCAGTAGGAATTGGGAAATTTTTTGCTTACCCTTTGCCCTTCAATCTTAATTGATCACATCTATATTCTTTTATGAAGTGAATTTTCTTTTTGCCTGTGTCAATACCTGAAGAAGATGAAGAATGGCTCAAATCATTTTGATTAAAGACTAATACCATTTTATCTTTTGGGTAACTTTGAATTAATAACACTTCTTCAAGTTCTCTTGAGCTTTTTACAAAGGAACATCTACAAGATTCCTGCTCAAGGTTTTTCAGATTCAGAGAGTCACTCCATTTTAAGACTTTTAAAATCATTTAGAAGATTAGAGTGTTCTTTTCTAAGTTTGACTAGTTCCTCGTTGGTTGACTAAGAATTTTGAATCTCATTGGTCAAAACTGAAATTCACACTTTCAGCGAGGAATAATCACAGGCTAAAGCATTTTTAAATTCATAAAAGTTTAAAAACTCTATAGATAAAAGATCATGGGAAACATCTTCTGAATCAGAGCAATATGATTCAAAGTTTTCTAATATGCGTGCAGAAAACATTGAAACTAGTAAAGAGTTGCGGTTAAGGCCATTTCTGCTTCTGTATCATCAATTTTTCCTTCATCGATAGCTGCTAGAAACACTAGCAGGGCTTCTTCATCTGAGGTGATGTATCCATCGTCGTTGTCGGGAATGTTAGAAACCTCTGATAGCATCGCCTTTGCAATTGCCCTTTCAGCTCTTCGATCAAAGATCTTTTTTAGCCTTTCTCTCTCCTCTTTGTCCACATTTGGACAATCGAACTTGAGGTGATTTGGAGAGCCTTATTCGAAGAAAGATCAAGGCGATCTCTTTACGAACATCTTGTCCTTTGTTTGAGGAGCATTTGTCTTGGCCTTAGATTTCTCTCAGAGCTTGGCCAGCTTTTTCATCTACTCCTCAAGCTCTTCTACGGAGCACTCTCCTTCCATTTGGTAGGAGGTTGAAGTGGAGGTCATCTCTTTCACCAGGTTTGACTGACCGGCTAGTCTGTCAGTTTGAAATGGCTTCCTCGGCTTCCAATGGGCATCCTTCTTCACAAAGTATGCAGCGTCTCCGTGACGGTGGGTTGGTGAACTGTCCAATCGAACGACTTCATTCTTGTTCATCATTTAGATGTCCCACTCGTGAGCTTGTAGTTGAGCAAACAACTCCTTTGTAGAGATCTTGGAAAGATCTTTCTTCTTCAGACTGGTTGTTTTCAGGAACCAGTCCTCCTTACGTATTTTGGATAACATTTTGGCGTTGAGATCCGCTATTGAGTATATTTTTTTTGATTGCCTGATCACTGTTATTTCTAACAGATTAATTATAGAAACAGTGGCAAATAAATTTGTAAACCCTAAGGTTATCGAATCCAGGGGAATTGTGTGGGGGAAACTATCCTATATACTAGTTATGATCCTAAGATTCATTGTTTGAGTGAACAGAAAATCAGGGTTTTGTTTGGAAAATAAAGATGACAATGCTGAAAATTAAAGATGTTTTGAAATCAAATTTAAAAGAACACAGATTCTAGGGAAGAATTCTTATTATGGATAGCATGTAGGAATCAATTAATTTAACAGGTGGAATACTGCAACAATGCCATATTTCCTTGTTTGGGCAAATATAACCTAGATTACTAATTAGTGACTATCTCCACTCGGTCTCAAGTAAACCAAATTAGTCAATCTGATAAGCAAATCAATTCAATTCCTACAGTCTAGTACATCTGTTTGGATAGTGTAGATTGTATCATGCATTCCTAATCCCACTATCAATATTCACCTCTTGGTCCTTCTATCAATAGCTAGACATCTAAATTAATCGTCACCTCTCGGTCCTTGAATTAATCTAGAATTATAAAATAAACACATGAATCATGAACCTAATTAATTAATTCTAACATGCATCCATAATAATATTCAAACCTAGATCCCGCTAGGATTTCTAGCCACTCATCGCAGATAGAAATCCAAAAGAAAACATATTAAATTGCATAAACATAAAGAACTTACAAGAAAAAAAAAGTGTTTCGTGTTTCCCAAGTCTACAAACCCTAAAAAATTGAAAAATATGATGATGCCTATGATAATTATGAGAGATGCCTTCAAAAAGTCGAATTTAGTTAGGTATTTATAGGGGTGGATGTGTATCCTATCAAATCTAGGGCTAAAGATATGAATAAATCCGATTTTCATCAAATTTCCCGCATCAGCAGACTCGCTTCGATTGTTGCTGATTGGCGTCGATCGACGTGGCTTCATCTTCGGCGTCGATCAATGTGGATTCACGTCGATCAAAGTGGTCTCTCGCCCCTTCTGCACGGTCTCACGATTTTGGCCATAACTTCCTCTCCCGAACTCCGATTGACCCGATTCTAGTTGCGTTGGAGAGCTAACTCAAAGCTTCATTCATTTGCCAGCGCCAATAGCCCGAATCCCTATTGTGGAAGAACTCTTCACTGCTACTCTTATACGTCACTGCTTTCGGAACGGTTTTCAAGTGAATTTGGCCTATAACCTGTAGAAACACACCAAATTACGCATAATACCACCCAATATAGACTCATGCATAAAATATATATATAAACTCAATAAAACTACATAAAATAGTAGAAAATAATATAGATAAGCGAGTAAAATAATGAGTTTATCAATCCCCCCAAACTTGAACGTTTGATTGTCCTCAATCAATAGACAAGAAAGAAATCAAAAGATCATGCGATTAAAGTGCAATGCCTCACAAGATTCATCACAGTCAAAGAATCAAAAATCCACTACACACAAGCAATTTGAAAGAGACAGAAAATTCATCAACAGTGGAAGAACTCACAAGAAGTGTATCGCTCAACTCTCAAGTGTTTAAGGTATAGATGAAAGCACTCAACAATATGTATGAAGAAATTTCTACCATAGGCTTGCAAATTTTCTAATATCTCCACTGCTAGAATGTGCACACAAGTCTAGAATCAAAAGGGACTTTCAATAGGTTGTAATGTAGGCTTTTTGTGAAGGGTAGGGAAATATGGCCAAGTGACAAAAATCAATCAAGTTGTACTTCCTCAATCAATCCAAACCACCTTCTATTCATCATTCACCTCATCTCCTCAAATATATCAACAAATACACAACTTTTTTTTTTCTAGCTCATTTTGAATCTCTTATGCTCTTTACATAATTTTGTATGCTTATCTTTTCAGAGAGCTTATGAGAATTCTAATTATTTCTTTGAGCTTCTTTTTCACACATCTTTTCACCACTAATTTATATTTTCTTATCTCCATCTCACAATCATTCCACCCCATATACCACAACTCAAGACATGAGCGAAACCAATACTTCTTCTTAATCTCATAGACAAGGAAAGAAAATTTTGTATAGGCTCAAAAGTGGCTAACTAGGGAAAATTTAATGTGAAGGGACAGTGTTTAGCATATTGGGTTAACAAAGATGGCCTAAGATCATCTTCTAAACTTGTGCACACTATGCAGTCTCAACACAACAAATAGGCAAGTTCTGACTAGGGACAATTTAATGTGAAGGGACTGTGTTTAGGATATTGGGTTAACAAAGATGTCCTAAGATCCTCTTCTAAACTTGTGCACACTATGCAGTCTCAACACACCAAATAGGCAAGTTCTAGAGAAATCAAAACACACATGCGAATATCACATCAAACGAAATAAAGGCTCAAAATTCTCACACAAGGGTTCAAAATTTTTCTTCCACAGTCAATTTCAAATCAGCTCTATCAGCATGCAAGCATAAGTGTCAAATCAATCCTATCATGCGGTATTCTACATTCATAGGCATCTAACCACAATCACAATCAATTCAAACTCAACCCTCAACCGATTATAATCTCACCATCTCATTCGGGTTATTTCGAAACTCAAAATTTTTCCCACAAAATAGAATAAAATTAAAATTTAGGGCAAAAATTAAATACAGAAAGCAAAATAAATAAAAGATCGAACGTTCCATCTCTTGTCCAAATCCCCCCAAACTTATTTCCAACTCGAAGAGTGGAATAAGTTTGAAAATCAGACAAAAGAGGGAACGATACCTGATAGTTGATCTCAAACATCAACTTTTTATCCCCCAGAATCTTGAAACATCGCGCGACGTGGAATAATTGATGTTGGCACTTTGCGTCGATCGACACGGGATGGCGTCGATCGACACGGGATGGCATCGATCGACGTGAAGTCTTCTTGCAACCCTCTCCTCGGATCAAGTGTATCCCGTCGGTCAGCTGCTCGGCGTCGATCGATGCCAGGCTGCGTCGATCGACGTCGAGCTGTACTCTAATTCTTCTTTTTTTTTTAAAATTAAACTGCAAAATAATTGTTAACGCAAAAATAATAGAAATTTGAAATAAAAAACAAAAATTAAAAAGGAAAATACAGATTAAGTTGGGTTACCTCCCAACAAGTGCTTGATTTAACGTCGCAGCTCGACGATACCTCAAATCACCGCCAGGGAGGTCGGGTCCAGACTCACCGGCCTTTGGCATCCACCATGTAAACCTTTCGGTCTTTGACAATGGTGGTAAGGGCAGAAAAAGGTGGCGTAGTTGACACTTTCACCCTTTCGTTTCCTCGCTCCCACTCAATGGCAGCTGCTTCTTCCTCTTCAGATTCATCTCCTTCTTCAGTAGTGGAGACCCTATTGCACTCCGCTTTCTTCTTGCTTTTGTCGATCACGAAGGTGATTCTCTCGTCGTTTGCTCGGAGTGTGATCTCGCCGCCTCGACAGTCAATGAGAGCGGCGCTAGTGTCGAGAAACTCTTGCCTCAAGATCATGGGCATGTTCTCATCCTCCTTCATCTCGTGCACCACAAAATCTGCAGGAAAAATGAGATGGCCCACGCGAATGAGCACATCCTCTAATATACCTTTCGGGCGGGACACAGACCGGTCCGCCATCTGCAGGGTGATCGTCGTGGGCCTCATCTCTCCGATGTTGAGACGCTTGTAGATGGAGTACGGCATCAGGTTGATACTGGCCCCAGTATCACATAGTACTCTCTCGAACGTGTGTCCCCCGATCTCAACCGGATAGAGAAGCATCCAGGATTGCTTCTCTTGATGGGCACCTGCTTTTGAAGTAGCAGGCTGCACTGCTCATGGATCTTCACTGTCTCGTTCTCCACGAATTGTTTCTTTCCACTCATTAATTTCCGGAGGTACTTCATGTACCCCAGAATCTCCTTCAGTGCTTCGATCAGCGGGATGTTGATGCTGACCTTCTTCAGATTCTCCACAAATCTGGAGAACTTCTCGTCCTCTTTCTGCTTCGCGAACCACTGTGGGAATGGTATAGGAGGGGTTGATCTTCAGACTGCTTCAGCTTTGCGCCTGGAACAGACTTCGGCGTCGATCGACGTAGGGTGGCGTCAATCAACGGGGCTTTATCTTCTGCATCGATCGACGCGTATGGTGCGTCGATCGACATAGATCCCTATCCCGTGCAGTTTTGCTCCTTTTCACCTCCAAAATCGTTCACAACCGTCTCGGGACCCTTGTAGCTCGTCCCAGACCTCAGAGTAATTGCATTCACTGGCTTTTCCTATGCGGGGTTCACCTCTGTCGTACTTGGCAACTGTTCCGGCTTGTGTTGGTTGCCGAGTGTGGCGGCAATCTAGCTCAATTGTGTGTCCATTATCTGAAGATGTTTCATCATCAGCTGCATGTGGTTGGCCATCCCCTTCACCTCGGTTTCTACTTTCCCAAACCGATTATCCGAGCTCTTGATGAATTTCTCGAGCGTCTCCTCCAGCACGGATTTCTTCCTTTCCACACCTACATCAAAACCAGACGGAGGGTGTTCTGCAGCAGAAGGGTTAGAATAAGAAAAACCAGGGTGAGATCGCCCATGGTTGTAATGATACCCCTGATTGCCTCGGTAGTTATTGTGATAACCACCGCCAATGTAGTTCACATCCGTCCCGGTAGTTCCACACGAACTGCTTGCACCCCGGTTGATGTAGTCGGCCTCTATCGGAATAATAGTCATGCTTGCTCTAAAACTGTTGCAGCTTGTGCTGTGCCCAATTTTTCAATCTCTTCCCGGAGCTTTTTCACCTCGGCAACCACATCAATTTCTGGCTTGGCTTCCATAGCTTTGACCGAAATCTGTCTCTCAGTTGGCCATTGGTGGCTATTCAGCGCCATGTCTGCCAGCAACCTCATGCTTTCTGCACCACTCTTCTTCATCAGTATCCCTCCAGCAGATGCATCAACCAGCTCCTTCATGTGAGGATTCAAACCCTAATAGAAATGGCACACTTGCATCTCCAGATCGATGCCATGTCCAGGACAGAGTCTTAGAAGCTCTTTGTATCTCTTACAGGCCTCGTAGAATGACTCATCATACATCTGCTTGAAGGTAGTAATGGCAGCTTTCCTCTTCAACAGCAGGCTCGGTGGGAAGTAGTTGGTAAGGAACTCAGCTCGAAGCTCCTCCCATGTCCCGATTTGACTCTTATCTAGTCCGACAAACTAAGATCGTGCCTCGTCTCTGAGTGAGAATGAGAACAGTCTCATCCTTATTACATCTTGGGTTACTCCATTCTACTTCACAGTGTTACACACCTCGATGAATTGGTTGAGGTGGGTATATGGATCTTCTACAGCTCTCCCCGCAAACTGATTTTGCTGCACCATCTGAATAAGGCCCATGCTTAGCTCAAAGTTGTTGGCATCAATGCCAACTCTGAAGCCAGCCTCCGCTTGCTGTGGAAGAAATTGATCCAAGATGGATCTTTGCGGGATCACAACTTGTCTATCATTCAACTCTGCCAGTCTTGCAGCTTGTTCCGCCTGAGTAGCCTGGGCTGCTTGCAGTTGTGCTCTCAGCTGCTGTACTTCATTCCCAAATTGCCTCTGCTCCTCGGGAGTTATATTTTGCAGAGGTGCTTCAGGATTCTCAGCCATCTCTCGTGGTTTGTCTTTTCCTTTCTTTTTGATTTTCCTGCAGGTTGCTTCAATTTCAGGGACAAAGGCCTCGAGTGTTTTTCCTTTGGCTCGCGTGTTCTTGCACCTGCACAGAAAATAGGTAAATATCAATTCGGCATCGATCGACGTGGATGTCACGTCGATTGATGCAAGAGAGTGGATGGCATCGATCAAAGCAAGATGTGCGTTCGATCGACACAATAAAATGATCGATGTCGATCGACGTGGAATGCAGAAACGAAAACTCACACACGCACATGTACAGAAAAATAAAACTCAGTCCAGCAAATTCTAGGACGAACTAGTAACAAGATAAAATCTAACAATTCCCCGGCAACGACGCCAATTCGATCACTGTTATTTCTAACAGATTAATTATAGAAATAGTGGCAAATAAATTTGTAAACCCTAAGGTTATCGAATCCAGGAGAATTGTGTGGGGAAACTATCCTATATACTAGCTATGATCCTAAGATTCATTGTTTGAGTGAACAGAAAATCAGGGTTTTGTTTGGAAAATAAAGATGACAATGCTGAAAATTAAAGATGTTTTGAAATCAAATTTAAAAGAACACAGATTCTAGGGAAGAATTCTTATTATGGATAGCATGTAGGAATCAATTAATTTAACAGGTGGAATACTGCAACAATGCTATATTTCCTTGTTTGGAAAATATAACCTAGATTACTAATTAGTGACTATCTCCGCTCGGTCTCAAGTACACCAAATTAGTCAATCTGATAAGCAAATCAGTTCAATTCCTACAGTCTAGTACATCTGTTTGGATAGTGTAGATTGTATCATGCATTCCTAATCCCACTATCAATATTCATCTCTCGGTCCTTCTATCAATAGCTAGACATCAAAATTAATCGTCACCTTTCGGTCCTTGAATTAATCTAGAATTATATAATAAACACATGAATCATGAACCTAATTAATTAATCCTAACAAGCATCCATGATAATAATATTCAAACCTAGATCCCGCTAGGGTTTCTAGCCACTCATCGCAGATAGAAATCCAAAAGAAAACATATTAAATTGCATAAACATAAAGAACTTATGAGAAAAAGAAAAGGTTTCGTGTTTCCCAAGTCTCCAAACCCTAAAAAATTGAAAAATATGATGATGCCTATGATAATTATGAGAGATGCCTTCAAAAAGTCTAATTTAGTTAGGTATTTATAGGGGTGGATGTGTATCCTATCAAATCTAGGGCTAAAGATATGAATAAATCTGATTTTTATCAAATTTCCCGCATCAGCAGACTCGCGTCGATCGTTGCTGATTGGCATCAATCGACGTGGCTTCATCTTCGGCGTCGATCAATGTGGATTCACGTCGATCAAAGTGGTCTCTCGCCTCTTCTGCACGGTCTCACGGTTTTGGCCATAACTTCCTCTCCCGAACTCCGATTGACCCGATTCCAGTTGCGTTGGAGAGCTAACTCAAAGCTTCATTCATTTGCCAGCGCCAATAGCCCGAATCCCTCTTGTGGAAGAACTCTTCACTGCTACTCTTATACGTCACTGCTTTCGGAACGGTTTTCAAGTGAATTTGGCCTATAACCTGTAGAAACACACCAAATTACGCATAATACCACCCAATATAGACTCATGCATAAAATATATATATAAACTCAATAAAACTACATAAAATAGTAGAAAATAATATAGATAAGCGAGTAAAATAATGTGCTTATCAAACCCCCCAAGCTCGCTCACAATAGTGTTGAATCTTGTCTCTATGGATTTGACGTGTTCCCCGGGAAGCATCTGAAAGGATTCGTATTTGTCGACGCAGACCTGGAGCTTATTCCTCATCATTTGCTCTGTCTCTTGACACAAGCCTCCAAGGTCCAAACTTCTTTAGCATTGTCGAACTGCATAACTTCATCAACAAGTGCCTCTGGTTTAGCTGACAAAATCAACTTATGAGCAATGGAGTCTATTTGGGCGCGTTGTTTGTCCTTTGGTGACCATTCGTCGTAGGGCTTCTCGCATCTCTGGGCCATCCTCACCTCTAATCCGGATGTTGACCTTCATGATCTTTATTACTCCATGCCGGATGACGTCAACCATATCTGGATGTGTGCTTTTGAGTTGGATGGTGGACCGCTTCTTCAAGATGGCGAACTTCTCCGCCAAATATGGTGGTAGCTTTGTGATATTCATCATCCATACTTAACCTGGTCGACAGACAACAAAAAGAGTGCAAGGAAATGGATTTGGTCCTTAGTGACTCAAAGCAAATTATTCTGTAAAGACCAACCTGCTCTGATATCACTTGTTGGTCCCGAAATCAAAGTATATATAGTGTGCATCGAAGATTTTAAGATATAGGCTTGCACTCACAAATTGGTTGTTCTTGACCATTTTATGTTTCTAAAAACACTTTGTCTACGAGAAGTGAGTTATTTGTTCAATTCGAATATACTGAAATAATAAAATGTGTTGGGTTTTAAAAATCTTGCAGAAATGTAAGAAAGTAGTAAAGTCAAGGAATTTATAGAGGTTCGGAGCCTAAAATCCTGCGTCCTCTCTTCTGACCTTTGTCTGAAAATTTACTAAGCTTCAGTTACAGACGGGTCTCGCGATCTATCGCTAGCTGGTCGATACCAGTGTCTACCAGTCCACTAGCTGACTCGTCCAGACCTCTGGTCCTTTTGGTTTTGTAGATTTGGAGGTTGGTCACACCACGCAGCCTCCTCCTCTAGTTGAAAGTTTTATAGTTCCTCCCGAACTGTTGAACTATTTGGCTAGACGTCCGTAAGAAGCACTGCTGGAGATCTGTAGCGACTACTGTGTTCTTTTTTAGAAGAGAAAGAACACCAAATAACTGGAGCTGAGAAGCTATGAGTCTCATGTTCAATAAATGATACACGGAAGGCTGAGAGATAGCCTAGATGATAAAAAGGGTTGAGTTTTCACTTGAGCAGAGTTTCGATGCTTTTTCATCGTTTCTATCTTTGATTACTCTGAGTACTTCTTGTATTTATAGACGAAGCATGAGCAATTAAAATTGTCGCCATTTAGAGACATTGGAACGATGACCAATCTGATTCGTCTCTTCTGATGTGAGCAGGGCCCTCTTCCTAAGGTTTGGCATCTACTTCGTCATTTTCTGACACAGGATGTCGACATTCTACTTTTGTGTCAAAACGGCTCTGCCAGTTTGAGCAATCTGAACTGGTTAGTGCTCTTTTAGTCTTTAACGAGTCTTCATTCTTAAAGACCAATCTTCAGTGATTCCTCTGACTTGTTTTCTTTTTCTCTTCGTGCATAGGAACTGACCATTTAAACTAGAGGTGATCCAGGCTGGTGTCTTCCATCAGTTTCTCTGAGCCGTCTGCTCCAAACTGGTAGCCTGTCTCTCCTTACTTCGCACGATACAAATTGGTACTTTGTATTTCCACCCAGTTTGTCTTGATCAGCTTCGTCAGTTCTGATATAACTCGATATATCCTAACAGGACTTTACAAGTTTACATGAACTAAGCTAATCTAGAGACATGCCTAACTTGGTGATTTCTATACAAACTATTGACACATCAAAACAACAATTAGGTAGGAATGCTTCCTAACAGTAGTTGCGGAGGAGCCTTCTTGCTACAATGAGGCAGTCGGACATCCAGAATGAGAAAAAGCAATGGAAAAAGAAACCAAAGCCATTGAGAAGAACGAGACTTGGTTGCTCGTACCACTACCTGTTGGACACAAGACAATTGATCTTAAATGGGTCTTCAAGTTGAAGAAGAATTAAAGTGAAGAAGTGATCCAACACAAAGCTCGCCTTGTAGTAAAAGGGTACGTGCAAAAATAAAGAGTTGACTTTGAAGAAGTTTTTGCACCAGTTGCTCAAATTGACAAAGTTCGAGTTATCCTTGCCTTGGCGGATAATCGAGGATGGCAAATACGCCATCTCGATGTCAAGTCAGCCTTTCTAAATAGGGAGCTCGAAGAAGAGGTGTACGTGACTCAACTCGAGGGGTTCAAAATCATAGTGAAGGAGCACATGATGTTGAAGTTAAAGAAGACATTGTATGGTCTTTGACAAGTTCCTCAAGATTGGATTTTGAAACTCAGTCAAAGTCTGAAACAAATGGGCTTCAAAAGATGTTCGCAATAGTAAGCAGTGTACACGAGAGGTAGCACTGACTCGAGATTGATAGTTGGTGTTTACATGGATGATTTGATCGTAACAGGTGAAGATCTGAAAGAGGTCGGAATTTTCAAGAAGGAAATGATTGGGGAGTCTGAGATGAGTGATCTTGGATTGTTATCGTACTACCTTGGAGTCAAGGTGACTCAGTTCGAGGAAGGTATCTCGATCAAGCAAACTACTTAAGCCAAGAACATGCTGACCCAGTTAGGGAATCTTGATTGTACTTCTACAGAATATCAATTGAGCCGAGGGCTCAACTCCACAAAGATCTCTAAGGACAACCAGTCGATGAGATAGTATATCGAAGAGTCATCGGTTGTGAAGGGATGTAGAATACCGTGAATTGAATCTCTCAAATCCGTTTAAGTGCAGATCATTAATTGGATATAAAAAATAATTACAATGCCTATGATTTAATCCTAGCATGCTCCTATTGAGTATGCATAAGAAGGTTTATGCGGAATACCTAGATTGTAGAAACTGAAGAATGCGATGCGTAGAGATTTGATCCTTGATCCTCTTTCTCGCGCAACAAGATTTATTCGTATCAGATGAAGGAACTAAATCTATAAAATTCAATAGATAATTTTAAAAACTTGAGGAGAGAGAAATATAAACCGATTCTCCAGATCTGATCTTCTGATCTGTATTCCAGCTCCGATCCAAAAATCTGGTGAAGATTCGCTTCAGATTCCTTGCCGATTGAGAAGCAAAATTTCCTCCGTATCTCAGATCTAGTCGATCACAGCTCCCAGTTCTTGGTATGTTGTTTGCAACTTATGATCTTATGGTGTGTTGTGATCTGAAAACCTGAGGCCTATTTATAGGAAATGCTGATCTCTAGATGGGCCTGTGATTTCATGGGCCAGACCAGGGACCAGAATTCAAATAAGGCCTATCAATTAATTAATTCTCATGTTCAACCCAGAATATAATTAATTAATTAATATTGATTCATGCCTCCAGAGAATCAATATTGTCCTACCTATTTGCTACCACTTGGTGAGGAATGGGTTGCATAGGCTCGGTATATCCCCACATTTAAGATTACAGACATTCATTAATTAATTTAGGCTCTGACAAGCCATTTAATTAATTAACATCTTATATTTCTGAGTCAATCCACTCAACCCTTTTCACTGATGCTTAAACTTAATCAGCCTGCAGGACTTTAGCATAACGAACCTTTTGAGCTGATGAGGGAATTTCACTATCCTATACTGGATGTTTTTACCTAGTTCTAGTACCAGTTAGTCATACACAAATTGCTACCACCCAAGACAAAGATATACAAGTTCAACAAGAGTCTTTCACTGTATCTCAAAGTGACACACAAATCTGTGTATACTTCTGTACCTTCATCTAGGTTTAGGATTTCATCAAGCCACCAAGATCCAGATTCCTTTAATGTCAGATAAAGGAATCGATCTTAACTTAGGTCCTATCAATGCGTGCCCCCGCACCAACATACCAAGCAATCCTAGATACGATGCTTATTACCACGTATGTTGCAGCCTATACTACAATCTATCCTGGGACTGTCTCACCTGTGATAACTATTTATATCTCTCTAGGTCAGATGATCCATACGATCTTCCGTGATCTACTACACATCATATGATCTCCCTATCGAAGAGATAAGAGGATAAGAGTATTTGTGAAACATGTTTGTCAATTTATACATGAGATGATCATACAACATTCATGATTCCCACTATATTAACCAATCAATCTTGTACATAACATGCCAATCATAATGCTTTGAGTATATAAATCCATCAGGTTCTCTAAGCTATCGTCTTCATACGAGGCAAGATCTTTACTATGCAATTGGAGTTACCAAACAGATTTATGGAGATGCCTATGGAGATGCATCATAATGCAATGAAGTAGGTGCTATGATACCTTCGAGGCACTATGGACTTTGGATTAGTGTTTCGAAGAGGAGGAGGAGGAGGAGGTGATGAAGAGATAGTGGGTTATTCTAATAGTGACCTTGTTGGTGACCTAGATGATCGAAAGAACAAAGGAGGTATGACATTCTACATCAGTGTTGTCTTGTCTCATGGAACTCGTAGAAGCAGAAGACAAATGTTTTTTCAATGTGCGAAGTAGAGTTCATGGCAGCAGCAGTGGCAGCATGTCAAGCACTTTGGTTGAAAGCATTGTTGCTCGAACTGACTGGTTCGAGACTAAAGACAGTGAAGCTCTTTATCGACAACAAGTATGCACTCGCACTAATGAAGAATCCAGTGTTTCATGGTCGAAGCAAGCACATCGACACAAAGTATCACTTCATTCGAGAATGTGTCAAAGTAGGTCAGATAGATATGGATTTTGTTCGAACCAATGAGCAAAAGGTCGACGCATTTACTAAAGTATTGCGAACACCGAAGTTAGTAGTGATGCGATATTTCCTCAGAGTCAGAGACCTCGAACAACTCAAGGGGTGAGGGGGAGAATGTTGAGGATTTATTCCTTGATTTTGGAAGATTTAATTTCCTTATCTAGTTTGTATAAGAATTTAATTCAATTAGTAAGATATAAATATATCGGAAATTATCTTATATTCTTTGTTTATCTATCTTAGTTTTCTTACCAATAGGGACTGAAGATTTCATTGTTTAGAGAATAGAGATTTCAATTTTCATTGAGTTTTTGTAACAGTTGATTACAAGAAATAAAAGTCATGAAATTCCTCCATATTTTCTCGTTCTTTCTTTATATTTTCCATCGATTGTTTATGATTTTTGGATCAAAAGGCCAACATTCTCATTTACATTAATTAGGTCAATGGTTAATATTTTTTCTTTTCAAGACTTTATGCCTTTTAGGTGTAACATACATAGAAAAAAATGAGTTGTCGAAAAAAAAAAAGTAGTATGAGCAATTTATCAACGATACACAATTATTATTTAACATCTGAACTATTAATTGAATATAATTTATATAAAATATTTTTGGCATATGATTCTTTTTCCATATTTGCATACTAGTCTACTTCAATTTTAATTAGAGAAAAGTAAATGAGAGGCAAAGTGTATTTTTCAACGAAATCATTTTTTTTTTCCTGTGAGTTTTCGTCTAAACAAACCAAAGTAGCATAAAATGTAACATAAAAAAGGTGAATATTTTCTGAATAATTTTCCAACAATTGAATAGAAATTTTGAAGTTCAATCACGAAACGTCAGTTGAGTTGAGAATAAAATAGAAAGAACTACGTGTCACTAACTAAGTGGCAAATATTATCATTTAATTTGAAATTGATATATTATTATTTTATGTATGTTTTTATCAATTTCTACACTCACAATTAATCCACTCGTTTGTAAATGTTAGCTCGAATTAGATAGGTTTGACAATTTGAGGAAGATATCATATTTAATACTTTTTGTTTTATAAACAATAAAATATACACTATACATATACATATAATTATTTAATTATATTTTCATATTATAAAATATAATATTGATTATTTGATTTAAATATAATTAATATAAGTCCTAATTTGTCCAAATGGATAATGATTAATTCTTTTTTATTCTATTTATACGATGACTAATATAAAGAGTCAATTTATTTGGGATGATAGATTTCACATTCTATGTAAATAGTCAATATTTTCAACTGTTGAGGTTTTAGAAAAAGGAATTAATTCCATAGTTACGTACATTAAATGGATTATAAATTTATTACTGGGAAAATTATTAAGCATATTTGTTAGGAAGAATCCTCCGTTATATTTTATTGTTTCTGTGTATCAAATTATTATTAATTTAAAGTGTTTCTAGATTAGTCTAGTCCGTTCAAACATTTAATGTTCTATTAGAATGATTATCAAGTTATATTGGAGTTGATCAAAATAAACTGAGTTTGTGATATAATCCACCAATTTGGACCGCAAAAGGAGTTAGATCAAAAAATTGGCTACCAGTTTGGAATGGATATTCAGTGAAACTAGCAAAGGAAACCAGCTTGGATCTACACCAACTTATAAGTCCAGTTTCCACACCATACTAACCCATACATAGAGACAAAAGAACAAGTCAGAGGAACCCTTAACAAACCAGACATTAAGAATGGAGATTCCTTGAAATCTGAAGATCTCGCAACCAGTTGTGATTCCTCAGGCTGGCAGAGCCGTTCTGACACAAAGCTGCAAGTCAACATTCATTGTTAGAAAACGACGGAGCAGGTGCAGAACTTAAGGAAAAGCAAAATGTCCTTCGGAGAAAAGAGAGGTGCCGGATTTGACAGCATCCAAATTGTCTATAAACGGCTACATTTTGAAATTTTAAGAACAACTTGAACTCAAACTCGTGGTTCTTGACCAATTTGTGTTCTTGTAAAATCGATAGTTAGCGAGTTTGAGAGTTAAGCTTAGTTCGAGTATACTATAATACTAGAACGTGTCGAGTCTCAAATTCTTGTAAGAAAAAAGAAATCAGTAAAGAGCAAAGGGTTTTTAGTGGTTCAGACAACAAGTCCTACTTCCTTTCTTCAGACCAAGGTCTGGTAATTCACTAAGCCTCAGTTACAGGATGGTCTCGTGATCTATCACTAGCTGGTAGATGTCAATGTCTACCAGTACACTAGCTCACTCATCCAGACCTCTAGTTCCTTCAGTTTCGTAAATTTGGAGAGTGGGCACACCACACAGCCTCCTCATCTGGATGTTGAGAGCTCTATAGTTCCTCCAAAACAATTGAGTTGGTTGGCTAGATGTCCGTGATAATCACTGTTGAAGATATCTAGCGACTGTTGTGTTCTTTCTGATGGATTTATATACTGAAAGCATTATGATTGGTATATTATGTACAAGGTCGATTGGTTAATATACTGGGAATCATAAATGTGGTATGTTCATCCCCTGTCTGAATTAACAAACATGTGTCGCAAACGCAATTATCCTCTTATCTCATCGATAGGGAGATCATAAGGTGTGTAGAAGATCACGGAAGATCGTATGGATCGTTTGACCTAGCGAGATATAAATGGCTATCACAGCGAAGACAGTTCCAGGATAAACTGTCGGTGTAGGCTGCAGCATACGCAGTAATAAGCATCTTATCTTGGATGGCTTGGTATGCTGGTGTGGGGCACACATTGATAAGGACCTAAGTCGAGATCGATTCTTTTATCTGACATTAAAAGAATCTAGATCTATATGGCTTGATGGGATCCTAAGCCTATATGAAGGTTCAGAAGTATATGCAGATTGTGTATTACTTTGAGTTGCAGTGAAAGGCTCTAGTTGAGCTTGTATATTTGTATCTTGGGTAATAGCATTCTGTGTATGACTGTCTAGTACTGGAACTAGGCAACCACATCCAGTATATGATGGTGACATTCCCTGAGCAGCTCAAAAGGTTCGTTATGCTAAAGTCCTGCAGGCTGATTAAGTTCAAGCATAAGTGAAAAGGTTTGAGTGTATTGACTCAGGAATATAAGATGTTAATTAATTAAATAGCTTGTCAGAGCTTAAATTAATTAACGAATGTCTGTAACCTTAAATGTGGGGATAAACCGAGCCCATGCAACCCGTACCTCAAAATGTGGTAGCAAATAGGTAGGACAGTATTGATTCTCAGGTTAAATGAATCAATATTAATTAATTAATTATATTTTGGGTTGAATATGGGAATTAATTAATCGATAGGCCTTATTTGCTATTTGCATTCTGGTCCTTGGTCTGGCCCATGAAAACTCAGGCCGAATAGAAGTCCAGTATTTTCCTATAAATAGGCCTCAGTTCCTCAGATCTCAACACACCACAAGATCATATGTTGCACACAGAAAAACATATTTTGGGAGCTGTGGTGATCGACTAAGATCTGAGAAACGAAGAGGAAAATCTGCTTCTTAACCGGGCAAGGAATCCGAAGGGAATCTTCACCACAACGACGGTGTAGCCGCTGTGAAACCCTAGGGTTTTAGCCTGCGGTGCGCGCAACGGGCAGCAGCCGCGCGGCCACAGGCCGGCCAAGCGAGTGCGGCAGGCTACCGAGACGATGGCACGACGAGCAACGCAGGCCGGGGACAGCGACGTGCAGCGGACGAGGCACGTGGCACGGTGGAACCCTAGGTTCCGTATGCGCACAGCCTTTCTGTGCAGCCTCACGTGCAGTTGACGACGGCGCTCCCTCCTCCCTCGGACGGCGTCGGCGATGGCAGGTGGTGAGGTGCAGCGGCTTAGGGCAATGGGACGCGGGCTAGGGCAGCATGGCGGCGGTGGTTCGCGCGCAGCAGCGACGCAAACCCTAGGGTTTGTGTGTTGCGCCTGTATTTCTCGCGTTGTGCCCCCTACAAGTTTTCGGCAAGCCGTGGTGGCCAACAATGGAGAAGATGGCGACGGCGGTTTGGGCAACGATTGGGGCAAGCCGGGGCGGCGGTTTCGTGGGCTGCAGCCATGCGACGTGAATGCATGGCTACTGCGTGATTCCAGCGAGTCCACGACGGCGGTGGTGGTTCGCCGGTGTTGGCCCGTCGGGCCGAGTTCTCACGGGATATCAGGCTTGCAATTTGTGTCCGGCCCGCGATTTGGTTAACTGTAGGGATTTCTTGTGAACCAAATCACAAAATCCAACTGAACCGGATCGATTTATGGATATTGCACACAATCAATATTCACAATAAAACCTAGCATGCTCCTATGAATTTAATTCTTAGAATTGTGGATTGAGAGATTACCGTAATTCTATAGAGTCTGATCCGATCTTTCGCGTTTGAATATCCAACTTTCAATTCAACCACGCGATTCGATTTAATCTGCGGAAACAGAAATTAGAAATCTAATTTCTTAGATAAATCGAAAACAAGAAGAGAAAGAAGAAATATGTTCTCCAGATTAGATCTTCAGGGCTGTGTCCCAATGCTGTTCAGATCTGCTACTGGTGAGGATTCCACAGATCTGTGTTGTAGGCCGGAGCAGAAAAACACTTCTTCTCCCCACTATAGGCGCCGCCCACTACTCTCTCTGCCCTAGGGTTTTGACTGATTTGAATTGTGGTAAAGGTTGCTAGGGTTTCCAGAGAGAGTGGTCTATTTATAGTCCCAGGGTTTTATTCCTAATGGGCTACTGGGCCTTTTTTCAGCATATTTAATTGGGCCAGTCCTGGGACCTAATGCAAATAATAAAGTGGGCCTATAATTAATTAATTCCAATGTCCACAACCCAGGACACAATTAATTAAGTAATATTAATTCTTTTTCAACACAGAATTAAAAACGGACCTACCCCTTTATTACCACGTTATGAGAACGGGCTGCATTAATTAAGAATCCCCATATTTAAGGTTACCAGACATCCATTAATTAATTGGAGCTTCTGACAAGCTCTAACTAATATTAATTAATATCTTATTATTCCTGAGTAGTACCACTCAAACCATATCACTCGTGCCTGAACTTAATCAGCCTGCAGGACTTTGCCACGATGAATGTCATTGAGCTCCTCAGGGAATGTCCCCATCCTATTACTCGGATATGGTTACCCAAACCCAGTCTCAGGCGGTACTACACGAACTGCTATTACACAAGATGCGGATATACGAGCACGTTACTCGGGCTCTCCACCATGGCAAGTGAAAGCAACAGTCAACCCGTGCAAACCCTTGAACCTTCGTTAGGGTTTGGACTCAATCAATAACAAGATCATGTATTCGATGATGTCAGACAGACGAATACATCTCACTGCGGTCCATCAATACGCCACCCTTGCGTACCAGCATGTCAAGTAACCAAGACAGACTACTTATTCCGAAATTGCCGCAGCCATCCGGACAGACGTATCCTCATACGCTGTCTCGGCTGTGATTAGGTTTATGTCTCACTAGGTCAAGTGATCATACTGTCTTCTGTGATCTTTAACACGCCGTATGATCGTCCATATCGGTGAGACAAGAGGATACCATTGTTACATACATGTAAGATTGTTTGACAGATAGGAGAAATAAATCATCGTATACTCATTATAATAAATGCTTTCAGTATACAAAACCCATCAATCTCCCACTTATACTCAAAGCATAACTAAGCTATTACAGAGTATACAGTCCGTCTATCTAGCCTGCTATCTCTTTAACCACTGTCAGTGGTCGGCTTCCACCTCAGACCCAGCTCACGAATATGTCTTTCGTAAACTTTCCGCGGCAAGCTCTTTGTAAATGGATCAGCAAGGTTGTCCTTAGTGTCAATCTTCTTCATCAGCACATCACCTCTCGATACGATTTCTCGTATGATATGGTACTTTCTCTCTATGTGTTTGCTTGCCCTGTGAGACCGCAGTTCCTTTGAGATAGCCACTGCACGAGAGTTCTCACAATAAATTGTGATGCTCCTCAGCAAACTCGGAATCATGCCCAGCTCTAAAAGGTAGTTCCTGAGCCATACCCCCTATTTCGAGGCATCGGAGGCGGCGACATACTCCACCTCCATGGTGGAGTCAGCAGTGCATTTCTGCTTTGAGCTCCTCCAAGATACATCTCCACCTCCCAGGGTAAACACATATCCTGAGGTCGATTTCTTCTCATCCTGATCCCCTTGGAAATTCGAGTCTGTATAACCCAAAGGGCACAAATCCTCACTTTGATAAACTAGGCAATAATTCCTAGTTCTCTTCAAATACTTGAGGATGTGTTTTACCGCAGTCTAATGCGCCTGTCCAGTGTTAGACTGATATCTTGCTACCATGCCAACGGCTTAACAAATTTCTGGCCTGGTACAAAGCATCGCACACATGAGGCTACCCACCGATGAAGCGTATGGTACATGACTCATTTCATCTTTCTCCCGCTGTGTCTCAGGACACTGCCCACTAGAAAGATGAACGCTATGTTTGAAACGTAGCAAGCCTTTCTTGGCGAGTTGCATGCTGAACCGGGCTATCACAGTATCCACATAGGATGCCTGAGATAAGCTCAACATTCTTCTCTTACGATCTCGTAAGACCTTAATCCCAAGAATGTAGCCAGCTTCTCCCAGATCCTTCATTTGGAACTGTTCGGATAACCAAACCTTGATTTCCGACATCACTCCCTCATTGTTTCCAAATAGGAGTATGTCACGTAAAGTGCAAGGAAAACCACGCTCCCACTGACACAAAGTCTGTATACACAACTTTCGTTTTCCAACTGTGCAAATCCATAGGATTTAATCACATCGTTGAAACGTAAGTTCCACGACCTTGAAGCTTGCTTAAGTCCATACAAGGACTTCCTAAGCTTCCAGACAAGATGTTCTTCGCCCTTGTATATGTAACCCTCATGTTGCTGCATATAGATGTCCCTACCTTCTTCAAGGTAACCGTTTAGAAAAGTGGTTTTGACATCCATCTGCCAGACCTCGAGGTTCATATGCGCAGCTATGGCAAGGAGTATCCGGATGGATTTGAGCATGACTACGGGTGAAAAGATTTCGTCATATTTTATGCCCTCTTTCTGACTATAACCCTTTGCCACCAGCCTGGCCTTAAAAGACGTGATCTTTCCATCCGCTCCTTTCTTCCTCTTGTATACCCATTTGCACCCTATGGCCCTAAAGCCATCCGACAAATCAGTTTTCTGGTATACATCCATAGCAGTTATGGATTCAATTTCAGAATCTATGGCAACACACCATTTTTTAATATCCTTGTCCTGCACTGCCTCTTCGTAAGTCAGTGGGTCAGAGTCCTCATTTCCGTCTTCCGGGCTCAAGTCCAAAGACTCACCCACGAACATGTATCTTTCCGGCTGGAAAATAACTCTCCCACTACAACGAGGCATCGGTGCCGTGTCAGTAGTAGGTGCAGTAACTTGTGGTTCTGCACCTTGCACTGAAGAATGTGTCTGTGGTGCTATACCTCTCACAGGTGCACCCACATTTACACGCTCCCCTTCCTTTGGAATCACATTCTCGTTTTCAATTTCTTGAAGAACGATATCACTCCTTGACTTGTGATTACTCACATACTCGTCCTCCAAGAATCTAGCGTTGGTGCTAACAACGACTCTCTGACTCTCAGGACAGTAAAAGTAACAACCTTTCGTTTGCCTGAGATACCCTATGAACAACATTACTTTTGACCTGCTTTCTAACTTATCAGGTTCCTTCGACAGTACGTGTGCCGGACAGCCCCATACTCTAAACTTGCACAAACTCGGTTTGCGACCAAGGAAGAGCTCAGAAGGCGTCTTAGGAACGGATTTAGAAGGCACCACATTTAGCACGTAAGCTGTTGTTTCCAATGCGTAGCCCCAAAACAAAATTGGTAAGTTTGCATAACTCATCATTGATCTTACCATCTCTAGAAGAGTCCTATTTCGTCTTTCAGCTACACCGTTTTGCTGGGGAGTACCTGGTGCAGTCCACTGGGATGTAATCCCATTTTCTGACAAGTATTGCAGGAACTCGTTACTGAGGTATTCGCCACCGCGGTCAGATCGCAGTGACTTGATAGTTTTCCCGACCTTCTTTTCTACCTCAGCCTTGAACTCTTTGAATTTCTCAAAGCATTCAGACTTGTAGCGAAGCAGGTAAACGTATCCGTACCTTGAGTAATCATCAATGAAAGTGACGAAATACTCGTACCCTCCACGAGCCTGTGTGAACATCGGTCCACATAAGTCAGAATGGATCAATTCCAACACTTCCTCTGCTCGAGACTGACAAACCTTGAAAGGCCTAGTTGACATCTTGCCCTCGATGCAGGATTCGCAGACTTGATAAGGTACAGCCCGGACTAAGTCAAATGTACCATCATCTGCAAGTCTCTGAATCCGCTTCAAGCTGATGTGACCCAGTCTCAAGTGCCAGAGATATGTAAGATCCTCATCAGAAGAAGTAAGTTTTATCTTTCTAGGATTATCAATTACGGATGAATTACATGCAATACTTGCGGAAGACTTATGATTACAGTTAATAACATAGAGAGAATTATTCAGCATCCCATGACAGATAACACCGTTATTACCAATGATAGAAACACTACTATCAAAAATAATTGAATATCAATGAACATAAAGTTTGGAAACTGAAATAAGATTTCGCCGAAAATCCGGCACATACAAAACATCTCTCAAAGTTAAATCAGAATCATCAAAGTACAAGGTGAAATCTCCGATGGCAACTGCACTCACTTGTGTTGCGTTCCCCATTGAGATGGCAACCTCGTCATTCTTCAGCACCCTCCTCGGTGTGAACCCCTGCAAAATGTAACAAACATGATCAGTAGCTTCTGTTTCCACTACCCACAAATGAGTAGAAACCGATGCTAAACATGTTTCCGTTACAAATGCAAATGACGTACCTTGTCCTTTAGCATTCGGACAATCCACCTTTCCGCATCCAGCACACCTCTTCTTCTTTGGAGTGACCTTAACCCTCTTCACCTTCCTTGACTTGCTTTCACTGTCTGCTTTCCTGAGCTTGCTTTCAGCACCGTCATCTCCAACCTCAGAGGTTGTTGAACCAGTACTAGAACCAGTCAGAACAGGCATCCGTGCTCGCATGGAAGATTGCTCCACCACAAGGTCCTCAAGTAGCTCAGGCAGAGCATACTCTCCCCTTGTAGCAGCAACCACCTTAAAGTCATAAAAGGAGTCCGGAAGAGTGTTCAAGATGATATCAGTCTCGCCTTGCGCACTGATATTACCACCACGCACAGTGAACTGTCTCATGAGATCAATCATAGACATCATGTGTGATGTCACCGAACTATCTTCAACCATCTTCTTGCACACAAGATCATGCACAAGTTTATAGTTAATAGTCCGCTCCACATTGCCATAGGCTGTCGAGAGTTCTTTCCAGATCTCTCCAGCCCTCTCAAGGTGCTCATACTTGTGCCTTAATTTTCTAGATAAGGACGGCAAACTCATCAGCGTCCTCCCATCTTTCATAAAATTCAAGCTCAAGTTTACAGACCTTATCATGAGTACGCAACAGTGGATCCATGAAAAGAACGTATGCTTGATTTTTCGGATAAAGGACGTGTTTGATGCAAAAACCCCATTCAGGGAAGTTTGGACCAGTTAGAGGATTGAGAGCAAGTAAATGATCGACAGTAGACATTGACATATCTGAAACAATAAAGAATCTTAAATAAGAACATACATGTAGAACTTCGAAAACAAATGCATTGAAAATCTTTTAATAAATCAAATACAAATGTTTTCCACTAATTGCCCAAGAGTTCCCACCGCAAGCTACACTCGTAGACGTTTACGATGTCACCCTCAACCAGAACTGCGGGTTTTAAGCCCCAATCCATTTTATTTCACTACCATGTCAGGAACCTTTTGACACTAGAATTTAATAATTAGTGAAAACCTTAGACCAAGCCATCTCTCAAGAACATGGATGCAATTCTCGCATTATATTCTAAGATGCTTCTAAGCCATTAACCACAAATTTAACTCCGGCCAAAAGAGACAATTTAGCATGGCACGTAACCATACCGCACAGCCTTTAAAGCTATTGTTATCTATAATTTAAATCAATCCTAGAATACTTGTGAAAGAGATCTACGCAAGCTACACTCGTAGACGTTTACGCAAAACCCTCCCACTATTCACATGATTTAAATTGTTTGTCTAGAAATCCCAACAACCGTACTCGTGCACCTCTAGGAACTAGCAAGCTACACTTGTAGACGTTTACTAGAACGAGAGATACACTTACAGCATAAGACCGCTTTGTGGAGGTCTATTGATTTTAATTAAAAAATCAACTTAGTATTTTTCTTTTAAAAGGTTTCTTATATGTGCACATATAATTTCTTTGTTATTATATTTTCCAAATTTTTGCATGTAATTAGACAAGCCCAAAAATTCCCAAAATATAATCCAACAAAAGAAATTAATCACATAAGCATGCTTGGAAAGCTGTAAATAATAAAAGCGATAAATCATGCTTTTCCTATTATCTACACATGCTTAATTGCGCACATAAATAAATCACATATCATACGAGGACAATTAAGACAAACAAAAATTCCTCGTGGCCCCACAAAATAGGAAAGATACAATCCTATCTATTACAAATTGAATTTGAATTTATTGGATAAATCCAAATCTTTTCAAATCTTCTAGGGCTTCCAAATCTTCAACGACCTTGTGATCTGATGATTTGCCCTAACCCTAATGCAAACCCTAGGGTTTACACAGGATTGTACAAACCACCAAAACACGAGCCACCGCCGCAGGGATAGCAAACGCCGATGACAGCCACCGCCGCCATCGACGCCGCCGCCCGCACCACTGCGCCTTCCGCACGCGCCGTCACCCGCCGCCGCCGCGGTTCCATCTTCGTTCTTTGTCCTCGACCAGTCCAGATTACAGATTTGAAATTACAAAATTACAGAATAATCTATTCTATTACAATTTTCAATTCTACACTAATCACGGATTTTCTCGTGATTTTACAAATTTAATTCAGCCCTACACGGATAAACCACCGCGGGCTGAATCATACGGGTTGCCACGAGAAACAAAAACCATCCACAAAACAAAATAAATTCATACATGCATATTTGAATTTATTGTGCACAATAGAGCCATAAATCAAAACCTGGCACTGATACCAATTGTAGGGATTTCTTGTGAACCGAATCACAAAATCCAATTAAACTGGATCGATTTATGGATATTGCACACAATCAATATTCACAATAAAACCTGGCATGCTCCTATGAATTTAATTCTTAGAATTGTGGATTGAGAGATTACCGTAATTCCGTAGAGTCTGATCCGATCTTTCGCGTTTGAATATCCAACTTTCAATTCAACCACGCGATTCGATTTAATCTGCAGAAACTGAAATTAGAAATCTAATTTCTTAGATAAATTGAAAACAAGAAGAGAAAAGAAGAAATTTGTTCTCCAGATTAGATCTTCAGGGTTGTGTCCCAATGCTGTTCAGATCTGCTATTGGTGAGGATTCCACAGATCTGTTGTAATACCCCCGTGTAATATTCGACCTTGAATAAGTTATTCGGATTTAATAAAGAAAGAATTTCCCCAATTGAAGGAAGTTGGAAGTTATTTGTGTATGTTTGGAGAATTTAAATCTTGTTATTGAGCTTGGTTATTTTGTTAATCTTGAAGGAATTATCAAGACTTATTTGAAATTGAGAAGGATTATTCATGGACTATGAAGTGAAGGATTAAATAAGTTATGTGTTATGAGGAATTACAATTGGATTCTTATATTATATAATGTATATATTAAAGTATGGAAATGGAATTATACATATATATATATTGAGTTATAGTATAACATTTCCACCTTATATTATAATTTAGAGAGAGAAAGTGTGTGTAAGAGCTCCAAAACCCCACCCTAAACCCGTTGACTTCCCGGCCAGTTTCCGGCCAACTTCGGCGACCCCCGACCAAGCCACCACCACCAACGCGTAGCTCTCATTCTCGGCTTCAATTTGATCTAAAGTGGGCTTCGAGAGGTGGAGAATTAACGGAGATAACCTAGAGAGAAGGTAAGGTGTTTATCTTGGATGAATTATTTGGGTTTATGTTGAATCTCCTTTGTTTGGTCATGAATCCGTGTTTTGACATTGTAGACGTGTTTCCCCATCGTGTGAGGAGCGTTTGGAAGGTCTGAAACACGAGTTCCTCCGCCGAAATTGCTGCCGCCGCCGTGAAAGAGAGGGACTCCGGTGAGCTTCGTTTCCCCTCCATTTTTAGTGTTAAATTGATGTTTTGAGGTAATATTCGAGTTCTAGGATGTTTAGGGACCTTGAAAATGTATTTGCATGTACGATCGGAGGTGTGGAGAGGTGTTTACGTCGAAGTTGCAGGTTTTCCGGCGAGGTTCGCGAAGAAGACGACTCGTGTCGGTCGACAAGAATCTTGTCGATCGACACGGAGGCCTCTTGTCGAAAGGAAGTCGATCGAACATCATGTCAATCGACAGGATGTGTTTTGATCGACACAAATGATGCTTGTCAGAGGAGAGGTATCGAACAATCCTGTCGATCGACAGCACATTTGTCGATTGATAGGGATGCCCGACAGGAGGAGAGGATCAACGTAATTCTGTCGATCGAAGAATAAGTGTCGATCAACAGAGATGGTCGACAAATTATGTCGATAGAGTTGTGTGTGGTGTGTCAACTTGGACTGTGTCGATCGACACAATGTTCTGTCGATCGACACAGCCACCCAGAGTGTGGAACTTATGTTTTCTTGTTTTGTTTCCGTTCCTGTTAGAATCTATTGACCTCTGAGTCTATGCCATGTTGTTAAGAGTTGATTGGGTTGCAGTGTCCTAGATTATTAACCTAACTTGGGTATCCCTGATTACTTGTAGGAGATTGAAAGCGAGGGTCAGTAAGCTCATACTAGCCAGAAGCATCTATACCTAAAGCCAATTATCAGGTGGGAAACTATTTGAGTATAAAAGAAAATGCGTGTTTTCCTTTCACAATGTGTTAAACGTTTTGTTTTGAATTGAGATGCTATGCTTGTTTTTGTGCTGTTAAATCTGTCCTCTGTTGAATGCTAACAACAGAGAGGTTTTAATAAGACAAGAACCGTGTACTATTAGTGCATGCGCTACTCTTATTAACTGTGAAGGTTAGCTACCTTAAATTGCAAAGTTGGGTGAAATGGTAGTGACCTTAAACCCTGGAAGGAATTATAAATGGTGAAATGGTAGTGACCTTAAACCCTGTGAGAAAGTGATTGATTATTAAATACGATCGGATCTCGAAGTGTGTTCCGAGATTAGTGCACTTAGATGATAGTGAGTAGAATGTTAAATCATTCCTAACTAGTCATCGTAACTCGGAAGTGGGCCAGCTTCCAGTTACAAAAACAATAACAGATATAATAACATGTTTAAATGCGCACAAAATAAAATATTTTAGATAGCACGGTTCTTTTCAACAAAACCCCGTGTCTATCTGTGTGAGTTGCATAGCATTTCTCTTATATAATGTATGTTTTCGGGCTTGTTTCTCATTGGGTACATTAGTACTCAGCCCCTCGTATTATTTCTAAAATACGCAGGTTGAGCAGCGAGGATGGGCGAGCAGGGGTGTAAACTGGCAAAGTAAAGAGTTTTGAATTTCTAGATCCTGAGATATGCATCTTCATATGCATATCTCCATCACGCATCACACACGCTGCTACACTCTCTGATTTATCCTTCCCATTTCTGAATGTTAAATGTTTTGAACATATATTCTTATAATTGACTCGAAGTATTATTCTAGTGAATTCAATTATCTTCCCATTTTAATTTAAGTCTTCCGCGCATTTATTTGGTTGAAGAAATGTTTGACAAAACCTGAAACATCAATGTGACGCGACCCCAAATTGGGAAGGTCAGTTGGGGCGTTACATCTGTGTTGTAGGTCGGAGCAGAAAAACTCATCTTCTCCCCACTACAGGCGCCGCCCACTACTCTCTCTGCCCTAGGGTTTTGATTGATTTGAATTGTGTTCAAGGTTGATAGGGTTTCCAGAGAGAGTGGTCTATTTATAGACCCAGGGTTTTATTCTTAATGGGCTACTGGGCATTTTTTCAGCATATTTAATTGGGCCAGTCCTGGGACCTAATGCAAATAATAAAGTTGGCCTATAATTAATTAATTCGCATGTGCACAACCCAGGACACAATTAATTAATTAATATTAATTCTTTTTCACCACAGAATTAATACTGATCTACCCCTTTATTACCATATTATGAGAACGGGCTGCATTGATTGAGAATCCCCATATTTAAGGTTACTGGACATCCATTAATTAATTCGAGCTTCTGACAAGCTCTAACTACAATTAATTAATATCTTATTATTCCTGAGTAGTACCACTCAAACTTTATCACTCGTGCCTGAACTTAATCAGCCTGCAAGACTTTGGCACGATAAATGTCATTGAGCTCCTCAGGGAATGTCCACATCCTATTACTCGGATATGGTTACCTAAACCCAATCTCAGGAAGTACTACACGAACTGATGTTACCCTAGATGCGGATATACGAGCACGTTACTCGGGCTCTCCACCATGGCAAGTCAAAGCAACAGTCAACCCGTGCAAACCCTTGAACCTTCGTTAGGGTTTAGACTCTATCAATAACGAGATCTTGTATTCGCTGATGTCAGACAGACGAATACATCTCACTGCGGTCCATCAATACGCCACCCTTGCGTACCACCATGTCAAGTAACCAAGACAGTCCAAGTAGTGGGAGCCTAGTTGAAGATCTGTGAAATAATTCCAAAGTGTAATAGATAGAATTATTTCTTAATTCCGTATCATGAGGCCACGAGGACATTTTTTATTTGCTTTATTATTTGTCTTCGCATGATATATGTCTTTAAATTAATTGTGCACCATATAAGCATGTTATAGATAATAGTAGCACATTTACTGCTTTTATTTATAGCTTTAAAGCATGCTATGTGATTTATTTTGTGTAATTAATTATAACTATAAATTCTTCATGCTTTGCATGATAGAATTTTAGCAATGTTATAATTTTGGCTACATAAAATAATTTGTGCAATTGAACCTTATGAATTTAAAAATTACTAAGCTCATTATTTAATAAGACCTCCACAAAGCGATCCTTTATTGGAAGTGGGTAATTTATTAGGTAAACGTCTACATGTGTAGCTTACTTAATTTATTATTCATAAGTTCTTATAGATAGGATTTCTTAAAACAAACATTTAATTCATGTGAGAAGTGGGAGTTCATGCGTAAACGTCTACATGAGTAGCTTGCGTATTAAGTTTTCATAAGTTCTCTAGGGATTAAATTAAATGAGACAGCCTTATTATAATGGATCAGGGTGTGTCCTAGCAGATCCTTATATGGGAGGGTTGACTTTGGTGGTAAGCTAGCTTAGATGTTATCCAGAGTATAACTCATTTGTGATGTTCCAGCTAAGTAGGATAATATGGTCTTAAGTTAGTCTCCAATTATTAATTCCATTTTTCTAAGGAACCCGGGCATGGATTGGATTTAAAGAACTGGAATTGAAAGATGCAGTCTGGTTAAGTGTTTTGTTGTAAAAGTCTACACGTGTGGCTTGCAATATAAATACTTAGGCAAATTGGAGGAAACATTAATATTGTTTTATCATAAGGTTTCAATATTTAATTATTTCAATTGTTTGCGACTATGTTTTAATTTCTGCTTTAATTTATTGTTTTCAGACATGTCTTTTTCTCATATTGTTAACCTCTTAGCATCAAACCCTTTAACTGGTCCGAATTTTCCTGAATGGAAATTTTGCCTGATGGAACTACTCTGTAATGCAAAACATGCCTATATACTTTACATGGACCCACTGTCTCCTTAATATTGGAATTGTTCTGGCTATGAGCGAGAATTCTATGAAAGATGGAAAGCTTCTGATGAGTTTACTCGCTATCTCATCGTGAACAATCTTTCTAGAGAATTAAGGCCCAAGTACAGAAATTTCAACGTGCTGTTGAGATATGGAGGAAACTTGTGAAAGTATATGGGAAGGTGAGACGAACTATCAGTTATGATCTTGTGAAAGACCTAGTTTGCAAGAAAATGACTGACGAGAGTTCGTTGGCTATGCACTTCGTTAGTATGATGAAAATTATGAAGAAATATGGAAAGAGAGGTGGACGAATCATTAAGCGGGGAGAAATAAACATCGTCTTGCACTCTCTATCTGATTCTTAGAATGGTTTCATCAAGTCTCTCGGTGTCAGGCACGAGTTTCCTCTACATGAGTTACTCAGGGCCCTGTTGCGAGAGGAGTCTGACATGATAGCATTCAAGTTTGCTCCAACTTTGTCAGCTCTTGACAAGGCAGTTGCTGAAGCAAAGGAAGTGCTTAAAAGGTTAGATGAAGAAGATAAAGCAAAAGCCATCACCAGGCCATGCAAATGCAAGCAAAGTGAAGTAAATTGTCTAGTGCCTAGCACTGGTAGACAAGGTATGTCATGTGCATTTATAATAGAAACATGTTTAACATCGGTTTCTACCCATTCTTGGGTAGTGGATACTGGAGCTACTGATCATGTTTGTTATACTTTGCAGGGATTCAGGCCGACAAGGCAGCTGATGCATGACGAGATTACCATCTCAATGGGCAGCGGAGAGCGAGTCTCAGCATTAGCCATTGGAGATTTTACTTTATGCTTTGAAAATAATACTCCCTCCGTCCCGGCTGAATTGTCCCGGTGACTATGGGCACAATAACCAAGGAGTGTGAGTGTAAAGTAAGTTGAGTGGAATTAATATTTTATTGTTGAGTGTGAAAAAGTTGCCTTTTTAAGTAATGGGACAATTGAGGTGGGACGGACGAAAAAGGAAAGTGGGACAATTGAGGTGGGACGGAGGGAGTATTTTGATTTTGATAGATGTTTTATATGTGTCGGTTTTTTGGCAGAACTTAATTTCAGTTTCCAAGTTGTTTAGCGATGGATATTCAGTTATTTTGATAGTGGAGTTTCTATCATTGGGAATAACGGTGTTATCTGTCGTGGCAAACTGATTGACTCTCTCTATATCATTGATTGTATGCATAAATCTTCCGTGAATGTTGCAAACTCATCCAATAATAATAATCATTTAAAGAGAAAGTTTTCTTCCGATGAGGATCAAACATATCTCTGGCACTTAAGACTAGGTCACATCAATCTAAAGAAGATTAAAAGATTAGCATGCGATGGGCTCTTGGATTCTTTTCAAGTGGTACCGCATCAAATCTGTGAATCCTGTATAGAGGGAAAGATGACGACCAGGCCTTTTAAGGAAAGTCAGTCTCGAGCAGAGGATGTGTTGAAATTGATCTACTCTGACTTATGTGAACCAATTTCCACGCAAGCTCGTGGAGGTTATGAGTACTTCGCCACATTTATTGACGATTACTCAAGATTTGGATATGTCTATTTGCTTCACCACAAGTCTGAATGCTTTGAGAAATTCAAAGAGTTTAGGACTGAGGTAGAAAAAAAGCTAGGTAAAACTATCAAGACACTGCGATCGGATCGTGGTGGAGAATAGCTCAGTAACTAGTTCTTGCAGTACTTGTCAGACAACGAGATTACATCCCAGTAGACTGCACCAGGAACCCCTCAACAAAACGGTGTGGCGGAAAGAAGAAATAGAACTCTCTTGGAAATGGTCAAGTCGATGATGAGTTATGCAAGCTTGCCGATTTTGTTTTGGGGATATGCCTTGGAAACAGCGGTCTATTTGTTTAACCTGGTACCTTCTAAATCTGTTCCTAAAATGCCTATGGAACTCTGGTATGGGCAAAAGCCAAGTTTGAACAGAGTGAGGGTTTGGGGTTGTCCAGCATATGTGCTGACAAAGGAACCTGATAAGTTATAAAGTAGGTGTAAGTTGATGTTGTTTGTAGGATATCCCAGGCAAACGAAAGGTGGTTACTTTTATTGTCCTGAGAATCAGAAAGTGGTTGTCAGTACCAACGCAAGATTCTTGGAGGACGAATATGTAAGAAACCACAAATCTAAGAGTGAAATTATCCTCCACGAGCTTGAGGATAAGGAAGCGATTCCATCAGGAAAGCCCAGTGTTGTGGTAAATCCACCTGTAATAGGTGAGGCAATACCAACACTGCCATCAATGCAAGGTACGGGACCAACGAGTATTGTGCCAACTACTGACACGGCTCAGATGCCTCGTCGTAGTGGGAGGGTTGCTAATCGATGCTAAATCTGAATACAAATTATAGCAAAGGGCAAATAAATTTATAAGACAACCCAAGGGTTGGTCGATCCCACAAGGATAGTGCAACGATGGAGAATCATGTACTGGATATGGTTTTCAGATCTTTTGTTTGGGCAAATCAATTTTGGGGGTTTTGGTTTTTCAAAACAAATAATTAAAGAGAAAATTTCAAAT
>JAPKLW010000879.1:158319-170505 GCA_026898455.1 Plectranthus barbatus
TCTAAGCTATCAACTGGGGAAGGGAAACTTAGATAATTTTCCCAACACCACCTCTAGCTATGTGTTTACATTAGGAGGTGGGGCCATATCATGGAGGAGTGCAAAACAGAAGTGCATTGCTGACTCTACCATGGAAGCAAAATATGTGGCAGCTTCTGAAGCTTCAAAATAAGTAGTATGGTTTCGAAACTTCCTTCTGGAGTTGGACGTGATTCCTAAGCTGCCCATTGCCATCACAGTATATTGTGATAATTCGGGAGTTGTGGCTAATTCAAAGGAACCACGAACTCACAGAGCGACAAAACACATTGAAAGGGAGTACCATATTATACGAGAAATCGTAGCAAGGGGTGATGTGCTAGTAAATAAGATTGATACAAAAGATAATCTGATAGATCCATTCACAAAAGCTCTGCCTTAAAAGGTCTACGAGATGCATGTACGTAACCTTGGGCTGAGGGCAAAGCCAGCCACGTAGAATGATTGATGTAATAGCTAGATTAGTTTAGACGTGTTATACTCTGGAAAGCACCTATATAATGCTTTGAGTATAAGTGGGAGATTGATGGATTTATATACTAAAAGCATTATGATTGGTATATTATGTACAAGGTCAATTGGTTAATATAGTGGGAATCATAAATGTTGTATGTTCATCTCCAGTCTGAATTAACAAACATGTGTCGCAAACGCAATTATCCTCTTATCTCGTTGATAGGGAGATCATACGGTGTGTAGTAGATCACGGAAGATCGTATGGATCGTTTGACCTAGCGAGATATAAATGGTTATCACAGCTAAGACAGTTCCAAGATAAACTGTCGGTGTAGGCTGCAGCATACGCGGTAATAAGCATCATATCTTGGATGGCTTGGTATGTTGGTGTGGGGCACACATTGATAAGGACCTAAGTTGAGATCGATTCTTTTATCTGACATTAAAAGAATCTATATCTCTATGGCTTGATGAGATCCTAAACCTAAATGAAGGTACAGAAGTATATGCAGATTGTGTATCACTTTGAGTTGCAGTGAAAGGCTCTAGTTGAGCTTGTATATCAGAATCTTGGGTGATAGCATTCTGTGTATGACTGTATGGTACTGGAACTAGGTAACCACATCCAGTATAGGATGGTGACATTCCCTGAACAGCTCAAAAGGTTCGCTATGCTAAAGTCCTGCAGGCTGATTAAGTTCAAGCATAAGTGAAAATGTTTGAATGGATTGACTCAGGATATAAGATGTTAATTAATTAAATATCTTGTCAGAGCTTAAATTAATTAAAGAATGTCTGTAACTTTAAATGTGGGGATAAACCGAGTCCATGCAACCCGTACCTCAAAACGTGGTAGCAAATAGGTAGGACAGTATTGATTCTCTGGTGGAATAAATCAATATTAATTAATTAATTATATTCTGGGATGAATGTGGGAATTAATTAATTGATAGGCCTTATTTGCTATTTGCATTCTGGTCCCTGGTCTGGCCCATGAAAACTCAGGCCGAATAGAAGTCCAGTATTTTCCTATAAATAGGCCTCAGTTCCTCAGATCTCAACACACCACAAGATCATATGTTGCACACAGCAAACCATATTTTGGGAGCTGTGGTGATTGACTAAGATCTAAGAAACAAGGAGGAGATTCTGCTTCTCAACCGGGCAAGGAATCCGAAAGGAATCTTCATGAGATATTCAGATTGAGTTGGGGTACAGATCAGATCAGGAGGATCGTCTTCATTCTTCTCTCTCCTTCTTGTTTTCAAAAATTATTTATTAATTTTCATAGATTTAATTTCTTTTATCTGTTAGGAATTAATCTTTGTGCGCGGAAAAAGAGATCAAGATCAAATCTTTGCTCACTCGTTCTTCAGGTTTCTACAATCCAGGTATTCCACATAAACCCCCTTATGCATAATCAATAGGAGCATGCTAGGAATAATCATAGGCATAGCAATTTATTTTTGATATTCCAATTCACGACCTTAGCAAACGGACTTCGTGATTCAGTTCACGAATCCCTGCAAACTTCAGATGATTCGGGGAATTACATTCGTAGCATGTTCTTGGCGCTTTCTTGACATTTCTGTTGTCTGCTGGTTGACTTTGCTGGAAATCTTCCTTCTTCCCTTTGGCTTTCAGCAACAGCTTCTGCAGCATTTTCATTTGTTCTTCCAGTTCGCTGACTGAGCATTCTGCTTCTTTGAATTTGGATTCGCTGGTGGAAGGAATCTCCTTTGTTGAACTGGACTGAGCTGGTCGATCTGAGTGGAATGGCTTCTTTGTTTTCCATTTATGTCCGTCTTTCTTCACGAAAAAATGTAGCATCCTCAACTGGTTCTTCAGTGATTACTCTTGCAAGAACAACTTCGTGTTTGTTGATCTGTGTGATATCTCATTCATGGGCCTTCAGTTAAGCAAAAACTTCTTTGGTGCTGATTGTTGATAGATCTTTCTCCTTTAGATTGGTTACTTTGACAAACCAGTCCTCATTTGGTAGTTTTGAAATATTCTTTCAATTCATGTCAGGGAGCTCGTACGTTCTTCCCAATTTCTTTAACTCAGCTACAATGTTGTTGAATCTGTCCTCCATGTCCTTGATGGTTTCACCTGGAATCAATCGAAAAGATTCATACCTGTCTACCTATTGTTGTAGCTTGTTTCTCTTCATCTGATCTATTTCTTTACTTAGAGTACCAAGAAAATTCCACATTTCTTTGGCATTTTCGTACTCCAATGCTTCTGCCATTAATGTAGGTGACAAGGCACCTAATATTAAATCCATGCTAAGTAATTTAGTTGATCACACGCTCGTTCTTCTTGAGTCCATTCTTCAAATGGCTTATCTACCATTTCGTCTGGTCCTGCTATGTCTTCTCCGACCCTTGTCTTTACCTTTTGGATTTTAATCTGTCATTTCTCGATCACTTGTCTCATCTCAGGATGCACGTTCATCAGAGTAATCAACAACCTCTTTTTCCAGGTAGAGTAGGATTCTGGAGAGAAATTTGCAAGATTTGCGTTGTGCGCCATTGCTTCAAACCTGAGCTAAACAAAAAAAACACAGATACGCAAGGAAAATCTGGATCTGGTCCTAAGCGACTCAAAAGCAGCTAGTCTGTAAGACCAACCGCTCTGATACCACTTGTTGGTCCCTGATCAGAGTATTTTGTATGCAGTGGAAGTATTAAATTAATCTTGCACGTAGCTTGCTAAGGTCTCGACTTAGCAAGTGCTTATGAAATGTGTTTTAGCTCGAATATTCGTTAATCCAATATTGCAGTTTATACTACAACACTTGATGTGTTGAGTTTCAAATATGTATCCGCAGAGTATAACAATATAAAGCAGTAAAGGACACAAGGATTTTATAGTGGTTTCAACAACTGTTCTACGTCCACTCTTCAGTCCTCCGATTGAAAATTCACTAGTAGAATGAGTACAAGGTCATGCCTAATCTCTAACGTTGAGCAGTTCCTCCATCTGGTCAGCGCGCACCTTCAAGCACCTCGATCTTCAATCTGCAACCAGTGTCGCTCCGTAGAGTGAGGACAAACCTCCCTTCTCCTTGGACGTCGACTGTTGGGAATTTTATAGTTCTTCCCGGAACCTATCCTTGTGTTGGCGTTGCCCGTAAGAATCAAGTTTGCACAACAATCGTGACTGCTAGATTCTTTCCAGAGTAGAAAGAATCACAAAAATAACTTTGGAAGCTTAACTTCACAGGTCTCGATCTTTAGAGATGAAAGCTTATGAAAAGCTTCAATCAAGAACTTAGCTCGGATGTGTTCGCGTAATGTAGAGAATGCATTTGATCTCTTTTTGTTATCTCTGAGTGTAGAACTTCGCGAACCTTTTAATCAATTAAGGATGACACCTATTTATAGGTGAGGATTCAAACGGTTGTTTGAATCCTATCCATTAGACTCAAAGGCATTGCTAGCCTATTTGCGTTCTTCCTTTTTCTGTAGTGGACAGAGACTCTTCAACACTCCTCGTCTCTGATTGGCATAGCGTCTATCTGTAGCCGTCTCTGTCAGAACGGATCCTTCGTAGGTCTGAACCCTCTTTTGTGTATTATGATTATTTTATCTTCTGATTCGTCGGGTTTCCTTATGATTTGTGATACGTCTGATCTTCGACTTTGTATCTTTTCTTGATTGTTGATTGTTGTTTGTTGGCTTCTAGCACGCGGGTTGTATCTCTGCAGTTTGAGCTAAGACCTTCAAATTCTGCTGGAGTTATTTCTTCAACATTCTTGTAATGTTCCTCTGCATTGCTGGCCCTTTCTTCTTTTTGCAATCTTTAGCAATTCTTCAAGTCTGCTGACTCCTTTAGCAAACTTGATTCTTCTTCTTTCTAATTTTATTACAACTCAAGTAAGAATTCCTATACAGAACTTTTACAATAGACTCGATACTGAGTTGCTAGAGCTTTAATGCACCAAAACATATCATCCTAAGACTATGAATCAATTACAATCAAAGAGGTTTTTATAATATCTAACAATATTCCTAACAAACAAGTTTTTCACTCTTATTAATAAAATATTCATCCCACTACCATTCACAAACTTTGGTTATCGTACCCAATCAAAATGTGATAATTTGACCGGGACGGAGGAATTATTCTATTTTATGATAATATTTTCCTAGATTTGTGCTATTCCAAAATATATATAATATTTTGTAAGATTTATATATTTAATAAATTAATCGAAGTAAATTAATTTATGTTAATTCAAATATTTTAAAACGGTCCGTCCAAAATCATAAAATAAATATAAATTTATTTCAACGATAATAAATATTAAATAGAGATGATTATATCCTTAATTATTTACACCATACTTATTTTATAATTAATAATTTTAATTGAATAATTAATTTAGTAAAGAATTTAACTAGAGACAATTTTTTCTTAATTAACTGTAAAAAATAATTAAGTTTGTAATATATGATTGATAAATTCAAACATAAATATCAATTATGCATTTTCTTATTAATCCATTTATTTATTTAATTGTATATATATTTATTTCTTAATTATAATTGTTTAATATGATATTGAAAAACTCAATCATAAATATCAATATTTCCAAGAATTCAACTTAATTTTGAGTTAATTTATTATAGAAAGTCTCACTTATTAATTACTTAACACTTCAATAAATGAGCAATTAACTTGGATTCAAGATTTTCCAAGATTATTTGCTGATTCGGGGACTCTGAAGCCAAAAGCGAAAATATAGAGGCAAATTCATGAAAGGGTAAAATTACTTGGATTCAAGATTTTGAACTAAGAGTAGACAAACCTAAATTTAAAAAAAAACATGAACATATAATAATATTAAGTTAATAGCTAAAAAAGGTACAGGTTTATTGTGTTCTGTTTCTAGTACAACGTTGGGTAAAACAACCCATACCTGAAATGTAAGAGATGTACTATAGTAGAAATGGAGGCAATGTAAGATATGCATAGTAGAAATGGAGCGTCGGTTTTAGTCGAATGGCTCGATACGAGGGTCGTGCTCACTTGCCATGATCATCCCTGTGCAAAGGCATGTGGGGCACATAACCTTGCATCATATCATCAACCCAAAACACAAATCATCACTCATTCTGCATAGTTGCTTCATACTATCACAGAAAAAGTTTCATCAATTAGACAAACAAAATGTTACCTTTCCAGCCCCAGAGCAATTTAGACACCTTTTAGTTGTTGGTGCATTCAACGGCCTATCAGAAGAAGCGCTTGTCACAATGGGTTCAATTGACAAACACAGACCGCTTGATGAGCATCGCGCACATGCCAAGTATCCTAATAAGAATGACAACAAAAATGTACATGAATCCATGGATTTTGACCAGCAATGTAATAGGTTATATTAAGAAGGCAATAGCAGGGGAATAAACAGCTGCAGCTATGTTTGAGCGAACTGTTCCTTTCAGAGTATCTCGACTCATTACTTTTGATGCTTTTAGACTTTCTATGGACAATCTTGGTGATGGGACTTCCTCAAAAACTCTTGGTTAACTAGCAAGCATCTTCATGACGTTAAAAAAGAAACAGTTTGCCTATACCAATGAGTCGAACAGACCAGTTCAGCTTAAACAAGCATAAAAAAATATTATAATCCTAGTAGAACTAAAATCTCCAGCAAGAACTAATGATCTGGACTCTGTAACATTATCACATCAAAAGCCATCATATATGTAGTTCTTAGTTATGGACATGATACGGACTTATTCTGAAGCTTTTAACGTAAATAAATACCAGTTCCATGACAGTATTTGCATCGTTTCTTCTCTTGTTGCTCGACATTGTTAATCTCTAGTAGCATCAATGCTGATATAACCCCCACTGCCCCACCTGAGAATGAGGCTACAATGGGATCCACCTCACTGGAACAAATATCAAGCAAGTGTTCCATAATTTCATGCATAATATGGTTTACTTCTAGATTAAAACTATTGCCATCAGGGAAAGAGTTTTAGCCGGATTTAAGTTTCACATACCTTAACTGCATAGGCAAATGCAACTTGTGAATAAAATCTGCATATGAAGTTCCTCCTAAACCCAATTTTAGCTCAAGCTGCATACATAAAAGATTCAATTTTCAGTTAGCCCATTCAAATAATTCATACTATTTAATGTTCATCACATCTGTGCATCGACAATAAGGTATAAAACGAGGCAGAAATGTTTGTGAACCACTGTTGCAACTTTGCAAGAATAGGAGCTTACAGTTGGTGCAATAAGACCCCCAAATACTATAATTCCAGAAATGAATGAAAAGCTTGTCAAATACAGCTGCTTCAGTGTCCTCGGGGTCTATTTAAGAGAAACAATACTTGGGTCAGCTACTGTATAAGATATGTAGAAAATAGATAACTAAAATAACAAAGGAAACAGGGAAAGATTAAGTTGTTTAAAGGGAACTGTTTGATAGATTACATAGTGCTCTAAACTGAAATACCACAAAGAAAAAGTAAACTAAAGAATGGAAATTAGTCAAACTTCATTAGTAAAACTGTCATCTGCATGATTCTAAGTGAGAGTTTTGAAGTTACCACATGGGGAAGAAAGGGAATCGAAGATGGTATATCCGGCATCTCATTTTCTTCATCAGGATTGCCATTTTTCATGGTTTTGAGGCGCTGTTGCACTCTCAGCCTCCTCACCTTCAGGGATGGTAACAAAATATATCACTATAATGACAATGGTCATAGATTTTCTACATGATTGGTGTCACACTACACAAAAAGGGGGAAATCAAACAAGATATATAGATTAGGAAACTAACTTCTTCCATAAGGAGAAAGATCTTATTGCGTCTACTTTTAATGCTGTCCTGGATTTCCTGCAACTGCATCTGAACAAAATCCTGAACAGTCTCTGGTCCTTCTATTATGCAGAAATTGCTGCAGACAAGTAATTTTACAGAATTCAGGTTAAGAAATGCAATCTCAGCATATCTTATTCATCAGTATGTATCAATGAAAACATATCATCATAGCATAATCATCCCCTAGTCCAACCAAATCCTTCATCCGAAGCTCGGGATCTTGACAAAAATATATATATTTATGCAACAAACAGGCACATTAACTAGGAACAACAATTTTATTTTTAGAAGAGTTGGTAAAAATTTGTTGCTGAAAGCATTTGCCAATTATAGATTCCTATCTGAAGAAAATCAAAGAGCAGCAAAAATCAAAATTTATCATACGCGCATTCATCATCTGCAAAAAAATAAATAAAAAACAATGAGCATTTTGTAACACACAAACACTGAATTCACTTCATCAGTCGAAATTCTCCAATTCAGAAAACACACAATGAAACGAAAAAAACAAAGCAAAGACTAAGCATTCAAATAGACTAAAGACACAAACAAAAAAAAAAAACAAAAAAAAAAAGAATCAATTTAGACATTAACGATTCAACCTTGCACCGCTGTCCCCAGAATTGGCGGAAGCATCATTTGGAGGGGAAGAAGATGCACAGAGCTTGGTTTTAGCGCAAGAATTATTTTTAGAGAAGAAGAAACGTCTGGAGTTTTCGGTGGTGGTTGTGGCAGAGAAGCCGAGAGGCTTGGGTGAAGAGTACAGTTTAGAAGCGTGGAGCGATGGCAGGGGAGCATGATGATAGATAAAAGCCATATTTCCTTCAATTTGAGAGAGAGGGAGAGGGAGTGAGGTTTCTACGGAGGCAGGGGATGGGTTTGTAGAGTTTTTGTCAGAAGATGGCGAGGGAATTGTGTGGAATCTTAATTCAGCATACAGATATACACACCCCTGTCCTTATTCATCACTAACTATTCGACTCTCTCTTAATAAATCTCCAAATTTAGATTCTCAACTTTGTGATGTTTCAATAGTTTATTTAAAAATATGACTGTATTTTCTTGCACGTATCGTAATTGGTTAATTAATTAATAATACAATCCTCTATGCCCTCACTCGGGGAAGCAGTCAAAATCATATATATAATATTGATAAATTCTTCTTTCTTCAAAATAAATAAGCCAATATGTATATAAAGTTTTATTTATAATATTAATATTTGTATGTTATTTAATAATTTTTTTAAAAAATTTTATTTTTCATTCATCAATATCTATATTTGTATATTATAATGTAAATTGTTTTCAATGTTATATGTGTAAGTATATTTATAAATATGAAATAGGATAATAACTTACAAAATTAGTCCATAAAAAATTATAGTATAACGATTTTAAATATGTAAAAATTAGTGAATATATAATTTTTTAATAAAAAGTAACAAATTTAATTTCATTAAATTTGTATTATAGTTTATAGTATATTGAAGTTGTAATAGTAAAAAGAGAGAATAAAAGAAAATGAATATAAAAAATAAAATAAAATTAATAATGTTAGAAATTATTGTTAGAAATCCCTACATCATATATTGTTTTGATGAGATTAACTAAACTTGTACTGTCCTATATAGGAATTATCGAGTTGTAATAGAAACTAATTTACAAGCCTTAGAGGATTTGCTAGCACATTCTTCACCAATAAATAGACTTGCATGGGTTGTTGGCTAACACTTTGTTACCAGCAAAGCATTTGTGGATGAGCTAGCGGACACATAATCATCAGCTAGAAGGATCACCAGCACATAGAATACTAGCAAAGACATCACCAGCAAGGCGCTACCCAACCAACTAGAAGACATACTCAAGCCATAACAAGCGAGGACGTTCTCTACACCAGACTTTAAGATTGGAGAACTTAAAGTCTGATTTATTAAAATGATTGTTCGTCCCAGGAATCAACCAATAAATATTCCTCGGACTGGCTTAAAAGAGTCATTCTGACTGATGTAGTAAAAGTCCACATGCTCTGGCAGAAAGGATACTGCAAGTCAGAAAAAGTGAGACTTCGACGAGACGTGTTTCTTTTATCTCACAACGACTCCAAACGGCAAAGCGATTCAAATCTTCCAAGGAGCGCCTATAAATATAGGTCGCATTTCACCTTGACAAGTGTCACGCCCCCATTTAGCTTCCCCGGCTTATAAGAGCGCGACGGATTATCTCTCAAGGTTTTCTCACCAAATAGTATTATTACGAACAAGATTAAGCGGAAGCTGACATTCATAAAGATGGTTATAGGGTTAAGTTCATACAAAAGAACCATCATCTAATAGAGTTCAAAAGCAACACAATAAGTTTATACAAAACAAGGGCAAGTTTGGTTTTCAGAGTTCATCGCAGCGAAGATTTACGTAGTGGAAATATGTATATTAGGATACATATCTCAGGATTGAGCTCTGATTTGGACTGCTCACACATTCCTGCTGCCATCTCCACTGCTCCGAGCTTAACCTACATGTTTTAAAAATAACATGCAAGGGCTGAGTACACCGTGTACCCAATGAACACATCCCCGAAAGCAATACAAATATAAATTGTTATGCCATTTAATTGATAAGACATGAGGTTTTACATTAGAAATCCACTCATGCTTATAAAAACAGTTTCATATACTCTGCAGAGTTAAACATTTCACGCATGATCATTATCTGTTTTAAAAGTGTGGCTTGGAAGCAGGCCTACTTCCAAGTCACGATGTACAGCTAGAAATGGCATGATCCACTCAACCCACTATCATCAAAGTGCACTGATCCTGGAATTCCCATCGAGATCCGATCGACTTTACCCACCTTATCACCCCTGGGTGTCAACCCGCGGTTGATCCACTCCACAATTTAATAGACTGGGCGATGAACCACCAGCTTGACATACCAGAGTTTTAGCTCACGGTACTGCGGCGCAAGAGCAATGACCTTTTTGGGCTCGCAATCAGTTAAAAACCGCTCAAGGATTTTTACCTTGGTGCATTTTATTGATGTCTCCCTTCTCTCTGGCTAAGTTGTTCTGGCTTCAGGGGTACAGATATGATCCACAAAACCATTTTTGGCATAATAATCATTTTAAAAACAAAACATATTCATGATTTTATTTTGAAAAGAAAATATTTCATGCTTTTATATTTTATAATAAAAGTCCACCTTGATGTCTTACTGATTTAGATTGTGCGGCGGCTGCTAGAAAGCAAAACTTTGCCCAACGCGATTTCCTTAACACATTAATCACAAAACAGAGATAAGATACACATTCATGAACCACATAATCACAACATATCATGATTCATTTAAATCACCTTTCAAAAAAATCTATCATACTCTTCCACAACAACTCCTCCTATAGAATTCGAGTTCGTAACCAACAATCTAGCTCATAATATGCTTACTTTTTCTCAATTTAGGATCTCAAACCTTTCTTTAAATCATGAACCTCTACAATGCATCATTACATCCATTGTTCACAAATAACATACGAACTCCTTCTAATTCCCAAGTACCAACTTCTATAACTTAGTATACAACATTTCAGCATGCTCACATAATCATACAATTCATTCTTTGTCCTTAAATCATTTTATTATAGCTCTTTATCAATTAAGTTCAATATCAAGTCAACTAAACCACATTACAATATTATAACAATCATGATATAAAAACCAATTATTTCTACTAGATATTACGTTCAAATCATGCTTAAATCCTCACATAATATACATGGAAAGATACTAGAGTTTTAGCTATTAAGGACGAACGAAACAAGCAAGAAAATCGACGGCTCAGGAATCACCCCGGCTCAGGCGCGGTCCCGGCCACCTGCACCCTGACCGCGCCCAAAGGGCTGCTGTGAGCAGCCTCTGGCGCGGTCCAGCCCTCGGTCGTGCCTCGACCACGCTGGCGACGGGGGCTATGCCATTCACCCCATTTTCACCCAAAACTCAACCACAATTCACTCCACATGATAACTATAACCAATATCCATCAATAACACAAGCTAAACATCACGAAAACACAATTGTATGTACGATCAAACCCCCTATGATGCATGCAGAGATGAAAATTTCAAGAGAAGGGTTTTTACCTTCTTCTCCAAGTGATCGGTCGCTTAAATTCCGAGTTTCCACCGTCAAGATACGACTCAACACCTCTATTAAGTTCCTAGAACAAATGGACAACAACAAACCAAGTGGATTCTAAGACTTGGGGTCAAATAAGCTCAAAACCCGAAATTGACATCTCTCTACCACAGTTTGGAAAAATGGCCATAACTTGGTCAATTCTTACCCAATTTAAACAAATGAGTAGTCCACGAGCATCTACTCTCGATGATATACAAGATGGTGTCTCACAACCACCTCCAAATTCACCATCTACTGTCCAGAAAACTCGTCGGAAGTTGGCTGTCCCTGGAGCTCTCTCTCTTGTGCGAAAATGGTGAGGGGAAAATGAGTGTATTCTTTCCTCTCGTTAGTTTAATTGATGAGGGCAGGGTAGGCTAGCTTTGATTAGTCACAAGCTAGGTTATTAGGGACATAACAAGTGTCCATGCCCTTTAATAATAATATATTTCTATAGTTGAAGTGGAATATACATACACTTCTCCCTTGTATACACATGTATGTATATATCCTTGCACTAATATATATATCTTGGTGACTTAGTTCTATAAACTATTCTTCTGGTCCAAGTTATTAGCTACAAAATCTTGCACTAAACTCATGATAACCTTATTATCATCATCGGATTATTACATTCACCCCACCTTCAAAGAAATTTCATCCCAAAATTTTG
>JAPKLW010000879.1:185419-196630 GCA_026898455.1 Plectranthus barbatus
CTCGATCCATCAATTATTAACTATAAACCTAGATCTCAATTCACCTCTCGGTCCTTCTTTTAATCTAGATTATAAAATTAAATCAGAGAATTAATCCATGCTATATGAGTCGATTTCAATAAACATGCATCAGAAAGGATAAATTATAACCCTAGAACCTGTTTAGGGTTCTAACCACAAAACATGACTAGAATTAAAGCAAACATATTATTAATTGACTTACAAATAAAATAGGAACCTTCAAAGTCTTGAAAAACTCCAAAGTACTCAGCAAAACAGAGAAAAATAGATGTAATTTTCGTGCCTAAGAGTTCATATTTATAGAGGGGGAAGAAGACCTAATTTGAGTATTGGGTAAAAATAGCAAAAACTGCCAAAACAGGCCCAAAACAGCTTTTTCGGGCCTCCGTGTCGATCGACACAAATCCTGTCGGTCGACAAGATTGCAGATCACAAGTTTCCGGAGTTTTGACCTCTGTTTCGGTCGACACAAATCCTGTCTCTCGACACAGAAACATCTGTCAGCGCAGTCTCATGGTTTTGGCCATAATTTTTGCTTCCAAACTCCGATTGAACCGATTCCAGTTGCGTTGGAAAGCTAATTCAAAATCTTTCCCTTTCCATGCTCCATTAGCTCGGATTCCACGTGTGGAAGAATTCGTGACTGTTCCTTTGAACATCTTCTGCTTTCGGTACGGGTTTCCAATGAATTTGGCCTAAAACCTGCAAAAATCACCCATCAAAGGCATAACACCCTCTAAAGTAGACTCATGCACAGAAATAAGTAAAAACATAACAAAATCTACTTTAAACAATAGAGAAAAATATAGATAAGTAAGTATAATTATGAGCTTATCAAACCCCCCAAACTTGAATATTAGATTTCCTCAATCGAAGAAAAGAAGAAAGAAATCTCAAGCAGTTGAAAGTGCAATGCCTCACAAGATTCATCACAATCAAGGTTCATCAATCCACATCACACAAGCAATTGAAAAAGATAAGATATTCATCAACTTCGGAAGACTCACAGGAAAGTGTATCGCTCAACCACTCAAGTGTTTGGGTTTCAAATGAAAGCACTCACAACATGTATGAAGAAATTTCTACCATAGGCTTGCAAGAGTTCTAAAATCTCCACTACTTATTCGTGCACACAATTCAAGAATCAAAAAGGACTTTGATAGGGTTGTAATGAAGTCTTTTTATGAGAGGTAGAGAAATATGGTCAAGTGACTAAAAATCCATGAAGTGGCCAAGTCAATAAATTAAAACCACCATCTATGAACATCCACCCTTCTCCTTAAATTTCACAATTCAAATCAAGACTCTTTTTTTTTTCAAGCTCTCTTATCGAATCCCTTATACCCTTTCAAGAAATTACACATGATTTCATACATAGGGCTTATGAGAATTCTAATTTATTTTGAGCTATACAACCTCCCATCATTTATTCACCACTAATTACAATTTTCTTTTCCACAACACACATTGAACCACCCTTTCGTCCATCAATCTTATAGACAAGACAAAAACCATTATAACTCCATGTAAATCTCATAGACAAGACATAAAAAATGGAGTTAGGCACAATGGGGCTTTCTAAGGATAATTTCAACATATGAAGGGATAGTGTTTAGGATTGGGCTAACAAAGATGGTCTAAGATCATTTTCTATCCTTGTGTACACTATGCAATCTCAAAACAGAACAAAAGCAAGTTCTAGAGAAACGAAAACATACATGAAAGTCTCTCATGAACAAATAAAGGCTCAAAAACTCACCTGGGTTCAAATTTTCTTCCTTAGTCAATTTCAATCCACTCAAACATCATGCAAGGGTAAGTTTCAATCAGACCCTATCATGCGGTATTCTACATTCATAGGCAAATCAACCACAATCAAAATCATCTAAACTAATCAAAGATCGATTCCAACATTTCATATAATGCTAGAGGGTTCAATTACTTAAAAAATTTCCTCACATAATATCTATATTTTTTTTTATTAGCAAAAATTTAAACAAACCAAATAAAGCAAGTAAAAGTAAATAAAACAGGAAAGCAAATAAAGATAAGGGATAAAAGTTCAACTTCTTGTCCACATCCCCCCAAACTTATTTCAAACTCGGAGAGTAAGAAAAAGTTTGAAAATCAGACAAGAAACAGAACTGTACCGGTCTGTCGATCTCAGACATCGACGTTTTTATCCACCCCGAGGAATTCAGCGCTGTGCGACGAAGATTTGGTGCTTCTGGCACTCTGTGTCGATCGACAGGGAGCCTGACGATCGACACAGAGCCTTTTGTCGACTCCTGCTTCTGTCGATCGAAGTGTTCTCCATGCGCAACCCTCTGTTTCGATCGATAGACTGCCTGTCGATCGAAATAGAGGTATTCCTCCTGAATCTCTTTTTTTTTCGAAATTGAACAACAAAACCACAAACAAAGTAAAGGCAGAAAATAACATTAAAACAAAATATACAACCTCAATCCACCAGATCTAAAAATAAACTAATATTCAGATAAATCTGACAGTCCCCGACAACGGCGCCAATTTGATAACTACAGAAAGCAGCGAGCAAATAATAATTTTTACACCCTAAGGTGGTCGATCCCACAGGTACTGTGCAACGAAAAATCCAAAGTACTAGCTATGATTTCTAGAACATAGATGTTTGAGGAAATTTGAACAAGGATTTTGTTTTCTAATTTAAAGATGACAGTGCAATAAAATAAAGGTTTTGAAAACAATTAAAGAAAACACAGATCCTAGGGCAGATAATCTAATCATCAACATGCAATCTCAATCAACTCAGCAACGGGGGAAAACATAGATTTTTGTGGATTAAATTCCTTGGTCAGACAATTAAATCCTAGATTATTAATTAGTGACTATCTTCTCTCGGTCTCAAGAACACCAAATTAATCAATCTCATAATTATCTAATTATTCCTATGTAGGTTTCTTCCTCTTGAGACAGAAAACAAACACAATTAATTCTCTCTTCCTGTTAATAATTTTCATCTCTCGATCCATCAATTATTAACTATAAACCTAGATCTCAATTCACCTCCCGGTCTTTATTTTAATCTAGATTATAAAATTAAATCAGAGAATTAATCCATGCTATATGAGTCGATTACAATAAACATGCATCAGAAAAGATAAATCATAACCCTAGAACCTGTTTAGGGTTCTAGCCACAAAACATGACTAGAATTAAAGCAAACATATTATTAATTGACTTACAAATAAAATAGGAACCTTCAATGTCTTGAAAAACTCCAATGTATTCAACAGAACAAAGAAAAAAAGATGTAATTTTTGTGCCTAAGAGTTCATATTTATAGAGGGGGAAGAAGACCTAATTTGAGTATTGGGTAAAAATAGCAAAAACTGCCAAAACAGGCCCAAAACAGCTTTTTCGGGCCTCTGTGTCAATCGACACAAATCCTGTCGGTCGACAGAATTGCAGATCACAAGTTTCCGGAGTTTTGACCTCTACTTCGGTCGACACAAATCCTGTCTCTCGACACAAAAACATCTGTCTGCGCAGTCTCACGGTTTTGGCCATAATTTTTGCTTCCGAACTCCGATTGACCCAATTCCAGTTGCGTTGGAAAGCTAATTCAAAGATCTTTCTCTTTCCATGCTCCATTAGCTCGGATTCCACGTGTGAAAGAATTTTTTACTGTTCCTTTGAACATCATGCAATGGAGAAAAATATAGATAAGTGAGTATAATTATGAGCTTATCAGCTCACCTCCAACGATGCTACAACTTTTCTTTTGTATCACCTCCGTGTCACTAGGGAACTTCCCAGCTTGGTGCTTCTCACTAAGTTGCATAGCAATGGATGAGATTTGCAATTGAATCTCTGCGAACATCCCATCAAATTTCTCAAAATGTTTCTTCAATTCCTCACTCGGATTTGTCCTCACTTCTTGATTGCCATATCTACCACTTCCACCTACAGACCCACTTTGACTACTACTTCCCCCACCCTCCAATTGCATCGGAGGATTGAGAGCATTGTTGGGGTTCACGTAAGAGAAGTTCGAGTGAAACCGGTTGGAGGGATGATAATACATATTCCCCGGAGGATTGTATTGAGGTCTCATGTTATTATACCCCATTCTTTAATTCACGAAGTTCACGCTTGATCGAGCTGTAAAATACAGCAGCAAATAAATTTATAATAACCCGAAGGCTAGTCGAACCCACAGGGATAGTGCAACGAAGTCATCTCATGTACTGGGCACAGTTTATCAATTCGCTATTTGAGTGAACCAATTTTTAGAAGAGTTTTGTTTGTGAATTTAAAAAAAACATTGCAAGAAATTAAAGAGTTTTGAAAACAGTAAAGAAAAGCACATATCCTAGGGCAGATATTCTAATCATCAACATGTAAATATCAATCAACTCAGCAATGGGGAAAACATAGATTTTTGTGGATTAAATTCCTTGGTCAGACAATTAAATCCTAGATTATTAATTAGTGACTATCTCCTCTCGGTCTCAAGAACACCAAATTAATCAATCTCATAATTATCTAATTATTCCTATGTAGGTTTCTTCCTTTTGAGACAGAAAACAAACATATTTAATTCTCTCTTCCTATTAACAATCTTCAACTCTCGCTCCTTCGATTAATTAACTTTAAACCTTAATCTCAATTCACCTCTCGGTCCTTCTTTTGATCTAGATTATTAAATTAAATCAGAGAATTAAACCATGCCAAAGAGTTGATATCAATTAACATGCATCAGAAAAGAAATCATAACCCTAGAACCTGTTTAGGGTTCTAGTCGCAAATCATGACTAGAATGAAAGAAAATATTAAATTAATTGACTTACAATTAAAGAGGAACCTCGAATGTCTTGTAAAAACTCCAAAGCTCAATTCTTCTAAGTGTAATAATGCATAAAAACAAGATAATTTTCGTGCAGTTGAGTTCTTATTTATAGAGGGAGGAAAAGACCTAATTTGAGTATTGGGAAAAAATAGCAAAAACTGCCAAAACATGCCAAAAATAGCCTTCTCGGACATCTGTGTCGATCGACACAACCTTCTAATCGAAATCTGAAGCTGAATTTGTGTCGATTCTGCAACTTTGACCTCTATTTTGATCGCTACAAATCCTGCCGATCGACAGGAATGCACGCGTCGATCCCCTTCTGCGCAGTCTCGCGGTTTTGGCCATAACTTTTGCTCCCAAACACCGATTGACCCGATTCCAGTTGCATTGGAAAGCTAATTCAAAAATCTTTCTCTCTCCATGCTCCATTAGCTCGGATTCCACGTGTGGAAGAATTCGTGACTGTTCCTTTGAACAACATATGCTTTCGGTACGGATTTCCAATGAATTTGGCCTAAAACCTGCAAAAATCACCCATCAAAGGCATAACACCCTCCAAAATAGACTCATGCACAATAATAACTAAAATCATACAATAAAGCACTTGAAACAATGGAGAAAAATATAGATAAGTGAGTATAAATATGAGCTTATCAACGCTCTTCGAGTATACTTCCTCGTACTTCATCATCATTAAATCATCCCGTCTACTACCCAAAGTAGTCAACGCATCAAGTTTCCTTTGCATCACGGCGATCTCTTCCTTAAGCTCCTCACTTTCGTTGGCCTCATTTACCATCTTAACCAACCGGTAATCCTTTCTTTCCCGTGGCCATTGATAACTATTCTCCGCCATTTTTTCTATTATTCTCCAAGCTTTGTCTTCTTCTTGATCTAGGAAGGCACTTCCCGATGAGGCATTGATAAGCTCGTATTTTGCCTCACTTATCACATTGTTTTCTTATTGTTTTCTTGCTTTTACTTGAGTTTTAGTTAATAATCGAGCATTATTCAAGTTTATGGGGTATGATGCTTGCCATGGTGTATTTTTGCAGGTTTTAGGTCAAATCCAATAGAAACCCGTACCGAAAGCAGCAGATGTTCAATGGAATAGTTACGACTTCAATGGAACAGTTACGACTTCTTCCAAAGATGGAATCTGAGCTAATGAGGCACATGGATGGAAAGATCTTTGAGTTAGCTTTCCAACGCAACAGGAATCGGGTCAATCGGAGTTCGGGAGTGAAATTTATGGCCAAAACCGTGAGACTGCGCAGAAGGATCGCAAGAGGGAAAACGTCTCTGTCTCGACCGAAATAAAGACCACGTCGACCGACGCAAGGAATTCCGCATCGACCGAGATGAGCCCTACGTCGACCGAAACGGGCTCAAAAAAAGGAATTTTGAGATTTTTATGGCTAAATCATATTTTTGGCCCTAGATCCCAATATATACACCTCTACCTCTATAAATACTGGTTCTTGCTCGAGATTTCAGAGTCCCTGAAGGCTGCACCCTGAAGTTTTTCTTTAGTTTTAGTTCCTCCCCTTTAGTTTATGTTTTACAATTAGTTTTCTCTTGGAGATTTAATTACTTTGGAGAGGATTAAGCCTTTATTTTTATTGTAAGTTTTTATTATGCTATTTAATAATATGTTTCTTGGATTTCTACTCATCATGAGTGGCTAGAAACCCTTGCGGGTTCTAGGGCTATGTGTAATCAATCATGTTTGCATGTTAGATTGATCAACTCAAATTGCATGGTTTCAATTCCTGATTTAATTGATAGAATTTAGGATTGATGATGGATCGAGAGATGAAATTGGTTCTTTATTCATAATTGTTAATCGAAAGACCGAGAGGAGAAGATTAATAATAGGAAGAGGAATTTGAATACAATTGGTTTTCTGTCTCAAAAGGAAGAGTAATTAATTGTAGGGATTAAATCTTATATTTTTATTCAGGTTGATTATTATTGTGTTCTTGAGGCCGACCAAGCATATACAGTCACATGATAGTAACATAGGTTAAAATTGCCCGACAAAGGAATTTTAATACATTAATTTGATTTTCCACCATTGTAGAGTTGATTGATTTGGCATGTATTCTGATTGATTATTTTCCCTAGAAACTGTGTTCTTTAATTTGCTTTTTAAAACCCCTTTAAATTCCGTTTTGTCATCTTTATTTTCCAAAACCAAAACCCAAAAATTTGTTTACTCAAACAATAAAATCTGAGAACTATAGTTAGTACATGAGATATTTTCGTTGTACATTTCCTCAAGGTTCAACTACCTTTGGGTATTTATAAATTTATTTGCCACTGTGTTTGCAATTAATCTGCGAAATTTGCATTGATCAGGCATCCATCATTACCTTTGTGTCATAGTTCAATCCCCCATAGAATTGACAAATTTGTTGACTCCTTGAGAGCCCATGCCTTGGACATTTCCGGAGCAAATCCCGGAACTGGTCCCATGCCTCATATAGCGGTTCATCATACCGCTTTCCAAACGAGGTAATGTCAGCTCACCTCTTCAAAGTGAGACTAGGTGGAAAGAACTTAAACAGAAACTTCTCACAATGTTCCTCCCATGTAGCTATATTCGACTTATCCAGCCCTTCAAACCAATGTCGAGCACCATCACGCAGGGAGAAAGAAAACAACCTCAACCGGATTTGGCCCTGTGGCACTTGATAAATCTTAATCGTATCTGTTATCTCCAAAAACCTTGAAATGTGAACATTCAGATCTTCCGTCACATGTCCCCCAAACTGATTATTCTAGATCATCTAGACCAATTGCAGTTTAATCTCGAATTGAGTGGCGTTCACTCCCAAGCAGAACCCACCGGTTGCTTGCTCCCCTTGCGGTCTAAATAAATTTTGAAGGGCCTTCTTGGTTCATTCCTTTCATTGATTATAGCCCTCATGAGTTCCAGTTGCCTTTCCAACTCATCAATCCTTCCCGTCTCTTGCCGATTCTCTATGTCAATCTCTATTCCAACTCTTTCACCTTCAAATATTTCTCGAAATTTTTGTTCTTTTCTCAAGCGTGCCTTTGACTTTGTTATCATAAACTACCTACAAAATCCAACAACATTTCTTAAATAAAAGACAAAATCCAACAGCAAAACAATAAACAACTAATCAAACAAAAGTTAGCAATCACCTAGACAATTTAACAAACACCTAGCCTACAATATCCACACTTTCAACAATATCCAATCACCTACTAATTAAGATCCCCGACAATGGCGCCAAAAAATTGATGGCACTAAAATTGATCACTCAAAATTAATATTTCTCAAGTAAAAAAATATCGATCCAAGAATCTTCTTGGTTCGCCAAAGCAATACTGTTTAGTTGTGAGGATTCTTATAGCTAGGCAAATTCTAGTCGTTGAGTTTTTGTTCTATTTTCCTAAGCTCAAATTTAAACTAACTAAATCAACACTAAAACAACAATCAAACTCATCATTAATCAATTGTGATTTCAAAGCAATTTTTCAATTTTGTATTCAAAATGGTAGAACAAGTCTCACAAATACTCAACCGCTAAACTGCAGTTATCAATTAACAATCTTGCCAAACTTGAAAGTCAAAGGTGGTAATTCCTTTTTCGATTTGATCTTTAAGGCATCGTTCAACCTAATCCAAATTATATAAGTCTCCACTTGTTCCTCGTTTGGATTTATCTTTGACCCCTTATCACCTCTTTTTCCGATCAAATCATAAGATTCATTACTAATTCTTCAAGAATCACCTCTCTTTCCATCTCATCTATCAATTGTGAAGGAAACGTAAGCACCATTTCTCCACATGGACCTCCCGACATAATTTCCTCATCATGTTTCTCTCCTTCGTCATTTTGTACCAAGGCCGGAACTTTTTGCATCACCTCAAGTGAAGGTATCTCAAGAACATCATTCTTCTCACCTTCAATGTGTATCTTCTCCTCCTCGGTGCCATCATCCTCTTTCTCTTCTTTCTTTGATTCTTGTTCTTGCATCTCCTTTACTCCCCCTTCCTTGACCTCACCTATCTTCTCCTTCACTTCCTTATCTTTAAACATTACTTCCTTAAGTACCATTATCGACTTCTCACATTCATCTCCCACTACTTCATCAATCTCCTCACAACTTCCTTTAAGACCAATTTCCGTGTCAATTGGGCATTCTTCCACTAGAGGTTTATCACTCACCTGTTTCAAGATATCGGATAATTGCATTCTTAACTCCAGAAGTCTCCCCTAGAGCTTATCCGGTTTTCTATTCAAAGCTTCCCGAGATGTTCTCTCATCTCTATATCCTTCGTGATCTCTGCTACCCCATTCATCATAATGAACATTTGTCATGGATGGATTCCAAGTATGGTTTAGACTCGCATATAGACTATGTGTAAAGTAACCATTAGATGGGGGATAATACATGTTGTTTCGGAAGTCACAATTTCCCCATCTATCTCCATATCCTTCATCTCTAAACTCCACTTCTTCATATCCCCAACTTGACTTCACCGTGCGGTATTGTCTCCTCTCTTCCATCCATGGGTAGCTACTATCCGACATCTTCTTGAATACCGACCGGAGTGACCTCCGTGGTTTTTGTCTCTCCATCATTGTTGCTCTTATCTCATCCAATTCCCTTTGTAGATTGGCTTTAACAGAGCCTAAAAACATTTTCTTAGTTCTTGAAGTGGATGCATGTTCGCTCAAAACCTTTTCATTTGGTGCTCAATAAATCCAATTTCGTATTTATCGGATGGTTGTTTTTAAGCACTCAAAATTTCATCTAATTTTCTTGAGCTCTTTTTGAAAGTATATTCACATTTAATCGGCTCAAGTTTCTTCAAGGAATCACATTCTTTTGAAATATTTTCAAAATATTTAAGGAGTTTTGAATGTTCTTCCTTGAGTTTTTCAAATTTGTCACTGATTGACCTCGTCTTTGCAACTTTATCGGTCAAAACTGAAATCTCTGATTTCAATGAGGCATTTTCACTAGCTAATGCATCTTTAATTTCATGAAACTTTTCAACCTCTTTTATCTGATATCTTGAAACAGGTGAGTGAGAAACCTCCAGTGGAAGAATGCCCAATTGATACGGAAATTGGTCTTAAAGGAAGTTGTGAGGAGATTGATGAAGTAGTGGGAGATGAATGTGAGGATGCAGTAATGGTACTTAAGGAAGTAAGGTTTAAAGATAAGGAAGTGAAGAAGAAGATAGGTGAGGTCAAGGAAGGGGGAGTAAAGGAGATGCAAGAACAAGAATCAAAGAAAGAAGAGAAAGAGGATGATGGCACCGAGGAGGAGAAGATACACATTGAAAGTGAGAAGAATGATGTTCTTGAGATACCTTCACTTGAGGTGATGCAAAAAGTTCCGGCCTTGGTACAAAATGACGAAGGAGAGAAACATGATGAGGAAATTATGTCGGGAGGTCCATGTGGAGAAATGGTGCTTACCTTTCCTTCACAATTAATAGATGAGATGGAAAGGGAGGTGATTCTTGAAGAATTAGTGAATGGATCTTATGATTTGATCGGAAAAAGAGGTGATAAGGGGTCAAAGATAAATCCAAATGAGGAACAAGTGGAGACTTATATAATTTGGATTAGGTTGAATGATGCCTTAGAAATCAAATCGGAAAAGGAATTACCACCTTTGACTTTCAAGTTTGTCAAGATTGTCAATCTTCCTTGGAAGGATGATAGGGGTGAAAGAAAGATTGGCATTGAAAAGTTACTTCCAAGTAAATGCAGAATAAGGGAGAAAGGTGTATTAAAAATCCACAAGTGAGGTCGTCTAGCTACCGACGTTAACGGAAGCAGTTGTTGGGAGGCAACCCAACCAATTTTCTTTCTTTTGTTTAATTGCTTTTAGTTGTTTTGATTTTGAATAAATGTTTAGTTTGTGTTTGTAGGAGGAACTACAAGATCGAGAGAAGTGACGAACACCGTCTACCTTCTTACAAACTTAGTCTCACTTGACTATGATTGGGGGGATGTGCCGGTAGCCGGTGTCTTGGTTTATTCCTCTCCCTTCTCCTATCTTCATATTGCTTAGTTTAGTTTAGTTGATGGATACTTCTTCCTTAAATGTGAATTCGATTTGGTTGTACTTATATTGATATTCTACTTCGGTTGGATGAATGATTTGGATTATGCTCATTTTGATGATATGTATGGATATTTTCATGGGTTTGAGTTTGTTGTTGAATGGATATGGCATGAGTTTATACTTCCTATATTTTTGTTGTGTTGAATGTTTGTTTTGAAGGAATGTTTGGTGGATGTTGGGAAAATATTCCTGAACCTTAGCATAGCTTAGCAACTTATGTAATGTCCTGTATAGGG
>JAPKLW010000879.1:196640-306118 GCA_026898455.1 Plectranthus barbatus
ATAGGTTGCTTGAAAGAATCTCAGCAGACATCAGAAAGAACAAGAAAAGAAAAGGAAATCAGTGTTAGCCGAATGCTGAGGAGTCAGCATCTGATAATACGATACAGGCTGCTAAAGGCGTTAGCAAACAGAAAAGCAGAAGAACATTTGCTGAGCATCAAAACCAGAAGTATGCTGGAAGATATCCAGCATCCCGTTCGAATAAAGACTCAGCAAAGAAAATCTCAACTACTACACCGCCACTCTGACCAACACGCGAAGATTAGATCTGTCAGAAGTAGGACGGAAAAGCCTGTACGGAGACAGAAAAGTTGGTAAAAAGCTACCTGCATTTAAGTAGAAAGATCCGTTGTGTCTAACGGATCTGCCGACTCAAACTTCGAGAAGACAACCATAAAAGGGAAGTCAAAGGAAGATGCAAAAGAGCTAACTCTCTAACGCAAAGATACGCACAAAGGTTTCCAAATAGAGACAAAAACCCAGAGAGCAGTTCAGTTGAAAGGCATAATACCGAGATATCAAAAAGCCTTTTAACATCTTGAGTGTTCCACCACACAGCTGACACTCATCTGAGGAATTCTTGAAGGATTTAAGAATCTTCAATCATTGGGATCACTTTCGTCATAGAAAGTATCCAGCAGTCAGTTTCTTGAGAAGAAATTGATTAACACGGGCACTAAAGCCGAAAACGAAGGATAGTTCGGAAGAATCTGTAAAATCTTCCACACGTGGTAAAAGCGAGTTTTACGAAGATACGCCCTTAACTCAGCTGGAGCCACACCTGAAAAGTTTGGAGTATCGGAAGATAGCCGTGGAGCAGACAGACCAGACGGCGGCTGATTGCTCTACAGGGAAGGCAACTCTTTGTACACCGTATACTTTCCTAGTGAAACTCTTAGCCATTCAGCTAAGCAGTGGACGTAGATCATTTGATCAAACCACTATAAATCTTGTGTTCTTTTGTTGGTTACTGCTTTATTGCTTGTGAACGACAATAACGTAACCTAGAAACAGGAGTTACTAGAATATAACTGCAAGAAGTAACTTAAGTAAACCGGATTAATAACTTCGAGTCAAGAATACCTCATTTACAAGTAAATGCTAATTCTATTCCGCTGCACCTCGTGCGTATATCTTACAGTTACCACGACGACTCTGATCTCGGAGACCAACAGTGGAGCAAGTGGAAAAATGATTAATTTGTTTAGATTTTGAATAGTGGAATGATGGTGGAAAGAGGATTTGGGAGTGGATGTGGTTTATGATTGTTATAGTTTGATTATGATGTTTGATGGAATCATTGATGAGTTAGCATGATTGACTACTTCCTATTTTGTTTGGTTTGTGGAGTCTATAAATGGATTGGTTTGAATGGTTGTGCTAGTGGATAATGTCTTATATCTTGAATTGTTGGTTTGTGGTATGAATGGTGGAAATGAGAACTCAATGGTATGAATTATGCTCAATGTTTGGTGGTGTTTTGTGTTTATGTTAGTAGGTACATAAGAAATGGAGAAGCGGTTCGATCGTGGCTATCGATGGGTAACACATTTTATCGTTTCTCTTGCCATTTAGATTCATTGCATTTAGTTGTATCTTAGGTTGTTGTGTCCTTGTGTGTGTGTGATGAACCCAACTTAGGCTAGAGCTTGGACCATGATTTACTAGGTGGAGTTTGAATTTTACCTCAACCAATGATAGGGCAGAATCTTGTTATCAAAGCATGTTTGAGTTTAACTTTTGAATTGCCGAGTTTTGTGTTTGGTTAATGCATGGGACTTGACAAAAAGCGGTGAGTTTTGAGCCTTGATATTGTCATATCTATTTTGTTTGAGAGAGGCGAGATTGAGAGCGAGAAATCTAGAACTTGCATCTATTCTCGATCTATTAGCATGAGTATGTGACTAGAAAATGATATTAGACCATCGATTCCTAGTCCTACCTTACACATTGAGAGTATAAGGTGTTTACTTTGAAAATAGGAGCCGATAACGTAGTTGTTTGAGGTTTCTAGTCTAATCTACAGTCAACTCGTCGTGATAGGGGGTTGGGTAGTGTAGAGTACTAGTCCATCCATATAGGAATTAAATAAGGTTTTCACCATAATTCAACTCAATTGGATCACACCTACATTCTTATCAACATCCATTCTTTCTCCTGTGAGCATTTGTGAGACTTGTTCTACCATTTTGATTACGAAATTGAAAAATTGCTTTGAAATCACAATTGATGAATGATGAGTTTGATTGTTGTTTTAGTATTGATTTAGTTAGTTTAAATTTGAGCTTAGGAAAATAGAACAAAAACTGAACGACTAGAAGTTGCCTAGCAATAAGAATCCTCACAACAAAACAGTATTGTTTGGGCGAAGCAAGAAGATCCTTGGATCGATATTTTATTACTTGAGAAACATTAATTTTGAGTGATCAATTATAGTGCCATCATGTTTTTGGCGCCGTTGTCGGGGATCTTAATTAGTAGGTCATTGGATATTGTTGAAAGTGTGGATATTGTAGGCTCGGTGTTTGTTAAATTGTCTAGGTGATTGCTAACTTTTGTTTGATTAGTTGTTTGTTGTTTTGCTGTTGGATTTTGACTTTTATTTTAGAAATGTTGTTGGATTTTGTAGGTAGTTTATGATATCAAGGTCAAAGGCACGATTAAGAAAAGAACAAAAATTCCGAGAAATATTTGAAGGTGAAAGAGTTGGAATAGAGATTGACATGGAGAATCGGCAAGAGACGAGAAGGATTGATGAGTTGGAAAGGCAATTGGAACTCATGAGGGCTATAATCAATTAAAGGAATGAACCAAGAAGGCCGCTTCAAAATTTATTTAGACCGCAAGGGGAGCAAGCAACCGGCGGGTTCCGCTTGGTAGTGAACGCCACTCAATTCAAGATTAAACCGCAATTGGTCCAGATGATCTAGAATAATCAGTTAGGGGGACATGCGGCGGAAGATCTGAATGTTCATATTTCAAGGTTTTTGGAGATAACAGATACGATTAAGATTAATCAAGTGCCACAGGGCAAAATCCGGTTGAGGTTGTTTTCTTTCTCCCTGTCTGATGGTGCTCGACATTGGTTTGAAGGGCTGGATAAGTCGAATATAGCTACATGGGAGGAACTTTGTGAGAAGTTTCTGTTTAAGTTCTTTCCACCTAGTCTCACTTTGAAGAGGTGAGCTGATATTACCTCGTTTGGACAGCGGTATGATGAACCGCTATATGAAGCATGGGACCGGTTCCGGGATTTGCTCCGGAAATGTCCAAGGCATGGGCTCTCACGGAGTCAACAAATTTGTCAATTCTATGGGGGATTGAACTATGACACGAAGGTAATGATGGATGCCTCATCGGGAGGTGCCTTCCTAGATCAAGAAGAAGACAAAGCTTGGAGAACAATAGAAAAAATGGCGGAGAATAGTTATCAATGGCCAAGGGAAATAAAGGATTACCGGTTGGTCAAGACGGTAAATGAGGCCAAGGAAAGTGAGGAGCTTAAGGAAGAGATCGCCGTGATGCAAAGGAAACTTGATGCGTTGTCTACTTTGGGTAGTAGACGGGATGATTTAATGATGATGAAGTACGAGGAAGTGTACCCGGAGAGCGTGAACTTCGTGAATTAAAGAATGGGGTATAATAACATGAGACCTCAATACAACCCTTCGGGGAATATGTATTATCATCCCTCCAACCGCTTTCACCCGAACTTCTCTTACGCAAACCCCAACAATGCTCTCAATCCTCCGATGCAATTAGAGGGTGGGGGAAGTAGTAGTCAAGGTGGTTAAGTAGGTGGAAGTGGTAGATATGGCAATCAAGAAGTGAGGAAAAATCCGAGTGAGGAATTGGAGAAACATTTTGAGAAATATGATGGGATGTTAGAAGAGATTCAATTGCAAATTTCATCCATTGCTAAGCAACTTAGTGAGAAGCACCAAGCTGGGAAGTTCCCTAGTGACACGGAGGTGATACAAAAGAAGAGTTGTAGCATGGTTGGAGGTGAGCGAACTAAAGATGAGATGACATTGGTTATGACTCCAAAAGTGGAGAACGTGTAGTTTGAAGTTGATGAAAGAGTGGTGGTAAAAGAAGAAGTGAAGGTAGTTGTAGAAGAAGAGGTTAATGATGAGAAAGAAGAGCAAGGCAAAGAAGTTCTCTTCTTTGAGTATGTTAAAAAATGAGACGTAGAGATGCCAACTCCGGATGAGATACAATGTGTGACGTTGCTCGATGAACTCATTGAGGATGAGTTGAGTGATGTGGAGGACTTGGGAGATGGAAGAAAGGAGAATGAAGGAAAAAGAGTAGCTAACAAGAAGGATGATCCGGGAAGCTTTATTGTGAGTTGCAAGATAGGGGACATTAATGTCGAGAAAGCCTTGTGTGATTCCGGGGCTAGTGTGAATGTGATGTCTTGGAGCTTGTATAAAGAATTGGATGTAGGAGAATTGAAACCCACGAACCAGGTGCTTCAAATGGCTAATCATACCTTGTTTTGCCCACGGGGGATTGTTGAAGACGTGTATGTGGAGATTTTGAGTTTCACATTCCCGGGTGACTTCTTAATTATGGATATGGAGAATAAGGGAGGTATTCACCTCATTTTTGGGAGGCCATTCTTGAATACAGCCGATGCTCTCTTTGATATGAAGAATGGTGAATTGACTTTCCGTTGTTGTGGAAAGGAAGTTGTATTCTCTTTACCAACAAGAAGTCTTGAAGAAATAAGAGTTGAGGAACAAAGGGAAGTTGACAAAGGAAGAGTGAAAAAGAGGCTTAAGGAGGAAAATGATCTGGGTTTAGCTTACATGGATGAAGAGAATGAAGAATACGATGAGTCGGGGGATTATTTGGAGCATGAATGAGAAAGAACCAAGAAGCCCCGTGTGGACGAGGAGCCACCTCGGAATGCAAGGCGGAAGCTTGTTTTCCCGAATGAACATTGGGTACTCGAGCAAGGTATGAGCTCCGGATCAGCTCCATTTGATCATGATTGAAAAATCCGATGTATGAAGACAAACTATTGACTATAAAGAAGCGTTTGTTGGAAGGCAACCTCAATGTTTACTCAATTTGGTAATTTTCATTTTAATGAATAAATTTTTAATTCGTTTAATTTTTTTAATTTGATTGTTTGTTGTTTTTAGTTGAAGGATGCTTGATTGTTGGATGCTTCTACAAACTTATGTGATTTTGTGATAAAGGATTAAGGATTGGGGAGATGAGGACTCGAAATGGTGTTGGAAAAGTGGTAAAATGGAAGAAATTGTGGCTATGACTGTTTAGATCGCCTTGGTTCGTGCAAGATCGGCCGATCCTAATCCTTGTTGTTGTAGGATCAGTCGAGAACAGTTGGAAATTTAAACTTACTGCGCACAGGGCAGGAGATCGACCGAGCATGTGCAGGCTCGGTTGATCTCGATCGAGCAGCCATAATTTGTGGTGGACAGAGCCACGGATCGGTCTATCCACCCTTGGATCGGTCGATCCGCGCGCAGATTTAAAAATAATTTTAGGGCTCATTTTGCCCCATTTCCATTTCTGTCACAATTTCTCTTCTAAACTCTTTTCTTGTGTTTTCTTTCTCTGAATTGAAAGGTCTTATATGTTGATTTTGTTTATCATGAACAATGAGGGAACAAGGAGGAGTTCTTCTTCCTCGATATGCCGTCTGGAAGGATTTGATGATGAAGAATTTGCGAGATACATGAGTTTCGCAAGAAGGCAAGTTGTGGGGACTACATATCTATGCAAGGAGACTTTAGAAGCGCTAGATTTGAAGAAGGATGTTTGGAATCTGTTCACTGGCATCGGATGGAGAAAATTGCTCAATGGAAATTGGTCGGCTTACATGAGGCTGACAAAGGAATTCTTGGCTTCGGTTTGTGTTACTTGGAGCGCCAATGGTCTTCCGGTACTTGTGAAATTCAAACTCGGAGGTCATGAATTTTTATTGAGTAGGCAAGAAATTGATGAAATTTTAGGGTGTCATGAGGAATTTGCGTTTATTTTTTAAGATCTTGATCCTCTTGAATTTTGGGAGTCTTTTTCAGGAATTAAAACTTTGGATGTTTTGGATATTAAGTCATGTAGTTCATCTTTGATTAAGAATCCTTTTATCTGATATCTTCATCAAGTGATAGGGAGATGGTCATGTGGTTATGAAGGATCTGTCGTAGTTGATATCTTAGACTTCCATTTTCTGTTTGCTTTGTTTCATGGGAAGAAATTTTCCATTGGAGGTTGGTTGATGAAAAGTTGGAACAATGTCTTTAACTCGGAAACTGCATTGATTTGTGGTGGTGGTTTGTTGATGTCTATTTTCGAATTCTTTGGTGTTGATGTGTCTAGTGTTTTTGCTCCTGGACTGCTTCTTAATACTACTGCCTTGGTTGCCAAGATGTTTTTAGTTCCATATCAATTTGGAGAATTTTATTATTATAAATTTGGGGAGATGGGAATTGAGTTGTCTAACTCTGCATTGACAAAAGTTGATGATTTGAAGGATCGATCTAATTGGTTGATGAATTCTGAGGAGCATTTGGATGTTATTAGATTGATTGTTGATCGGCGAAAGGACGAGGTTCCCATTCCTTCTCAACGCTGCCACCGTGACCAACCATCACAAGACCACGAGGAGTGACGAGCACCGTCTACCTTTTTGACAAAGTTAGTCTCACTTGACTAAGTTTGGGGGGATGTGTTGGTAGTTGGTGTCTCGGTTTATTCCTCTCCCTTATCCTATCTTGATCTTGCAGCTTAGTTTAGTTTTAGTTGATGGATATTTCTTCCTTAAATTTGAATTCGATATGGTTGTACTTAATATTGATGTTCGACCTTGGATGGATGTGTTGGATTATGCTCATTTTGATGATATGTATAGATATTTTCATGGGTTTGATTTTGTTGTTAAATGGATTTGTTTGTTGAACATTGGTTTTGATGGTATGTTTGATGGTGCTAGTGGAAATATGATTTATTTGTTTAGATTTTGGATAGTGGAATGGTGGTGGAAAGAGGATTTGGATTTAGATGCATGGTTTTTATGGTTTAATATTTGATGTGGATGGAATCATTGATGAGTTGGCATGATTGAATACTTCATATTATGCTTGGTTTGTGGAATGATGAATGGTTTGGTTTGAATGGTTGTGCTGGTGGATAATGTTCTATATTTCTTGATTGATTGGTTTGTGGTTCGATTGTTGGAAATGAGAATTTAATGATATGAATGATGCTCAAGTTTGGTGGTTTTTGTGTTTAGGTGACTAGGTACATAAGGCAATGGAGAAACGGTTTGATCGTGGCTACCGATGGTTAACGCATTTTATCGTTTCTCTTGTCATTTAGATTCATTGCATTTAGTTGTAATATTAGGTTGTTGTGTGCTTGTGTATGTGCAATGAACCCAACTTAGGCTTGAGATTGGACCATGATTTACTAGGTGGAGTTTGAATTTTACCTTAACCAATGATAGGGCGAAATCTTGTTATCAAAGCATGTTTGAGTTTAACTTTTGAATTGCCGAGTTTTGTGTTTGGTTAATGCATAGGACTTGACAAAATTCCGTGAGTTTTGAGCCTTGTTATTGTCATATCTATTTTGGTTGAGAGAGGCGAGATTGAGAGCGGGAAATCTAGAACTTGCATCTATTCTCGATCTATTAGCATGAGTATGTGACTAGAAAATGATATTATGTCATCGATTCCTAGTCCTACCTTACACATTGTGAGTAAAAGGTGTTTACTTTGAAAATTATTTGCCTTTCATATCTTTGACCCCGTGATTGAGTTTTATTGGAGAATTTTCTTTGATATTATTAGGACCAAATTTTGGGGGGAAGAGAGAATGAGGGGGAATACGGTGATGTGAGTTTGGGATGGGAAGTGTTTGATATATGCGAGAAATGAATGAGTGCAAGTCTTGAAGAGAAAAAATGATAAGCACCCACAAGAAAAAAATGAATGAGGGTGATGTTGACAAAAAGAAAAAAAAAGAAAAGAAAAAAGAAAAATAAAGAAAGAAGGATGTGAGAATGGAATAAGCCTCGGGTTTAGTGGTTAATGGTTACATTTAGGTGGGTTCTTGGGAAATGTAGGAGTTTAGTTACTTTGTCCCAAAACCACCTACCTTTTAGTTAGCCACGTTATAACCAAAGCATAGACCTTCTTGATTCTAGGAGCTAACTCATTGTAGTATAGTGGTGAGAATCGATGCAAGCTTATGGAACTCAAGCTCGATATCTTGTGATTGAGTGATTCTCATCGTCCCTAAACACGTGAGGGAGTGATTTCATTTCTTTTATCCATATTTGATGAGTGGTTTGAGTCCTCAGCATTAACCATGTCACAAAGTTAGGTGATAATCTCATTTGACTAGGATATGCAAAGATAAACAAAGATGAGCTATAAGGTATTGCACGAGGTTGAATGATTGTTTTACTTTGTTTTGATTGAAGACAATCAAAGGTTCAAGTTCGGGGGATTATGATATGTGCGTAAAATGATCTTTATTTCGATATTTTTGCATGCAAATTTGCACTTATTTTACTCCCATACCATATGCTTTTGTATTCTTTTTGTTGTGTTTTCATGTTTTGTGTGTTTCGGGTGGTGTATGTTAGGTTTTGGGCATAATTCGACATTTTCGGCTAAGTTTGGAGGAAAATCGCCCGATCCTGCAGAGATCGGTCAATCTGGGTATTTCAGAGAAGATTTTCGGTCGATCCTGCAGATTTTGGTCGATCCGAGCACTTCAGAGGTAGATTCCGGGCGATCCAGCAGTGCTCGACCGATCTGCCATTTCAGAGGCAGATTTCGATCGAGCCTTTCCCTTCTCAGCTGATCCATGTCGGGTTGAGCGACGGTTTCTCTGTTTCTGGACATCTCGGGCAATCTCATGTCATCCCGGGCGATCCGAGACTCTGCTAGCTCAGTATAAAATGGGGAAAACAGTTATTTTTAGAACTTTAGTCAAAGTCACACAAAAATCACCTAAATTCTCTCTACGATTCCATTTTCCACTTCCTTCCAAACCTCACCCAAGGTGTCAAGGAGCTAATCCATCATTCCTTGGAGAAGAATTGAAGATTCCAAGGGGGTAGATCAAGATCAAAGTGCTCAATTAGGGGAAGAAATCTATCTAGACCTATCTTTTGTAATGATTTGCTTTCAATTGAATATTGTATTGATCAACATGATAGGTATGACATTCTAAACTTCTTTGGATTTTGATTTGAATAAAGGTGTGTGAAAATTAGGTTGAATTATGCATGTTTACCTCCCTAGTTGAGATTGAATCATACTAGAGCTTAATCTTATTCACCTAGGTGTAGGTAATAGCCAATCTAGGTGATAATTGACGCGAATATTGCAGCCAACACGTGGATTGGAGCGTCGTGATTAGTATGTATTCTTGTGTTCCTCGATTCAATCCATGTGCGTAGGAAGGCCATAGGATGATGATTTACGTGCCATAGGGAGTGAGTTAGGAACTGATAACGTAGTTGTTTGAGGTTTTTAATAACATCTACGATCAATTCGTCGTGATAGGGGGTTGGCTAGTGTAGGGTAATAGTCCATCCATCTAAGGATTAAATCGTGTTTGCAAAGTTCAACTTAATTGGAGCACATCTACTTTCTTATCAACATTCATTTCCTCTCTATTGAGTATTTGTGAGTCTTGTTCTACCATTTTGTCTAAGAAATTGAAGAATTGTTTGAAATTACAATTGTTGAATGATGAGTTTGTTTATTGCTTTTAATGTTGATTTAGTTAGTCTGAATTTGGGCTTAGGATATTAGAACAAAAAACTCAACAACTTGAATTTACCTAGCTATAAAAGTCCGCACAACTAAATAGTATTCCTTTGGGCGAAGCGAGTAAGTTCCTTGGATTGATATTTTATTACTTGATAAACATTAATTTTGAGTGATCAATTTTAGTGTCATCATCGATATTATAATTTCATAAAGTCACATTGGAACACCTAGCAGTCAAGCCATTCCAGTGGAAGAGCTACAAAGACCAAAGTGGCTACTGAGAGATCATCCTACAGAAGCAATCCTAGGAGATCTTGTAGATCCGATCCGAACCAGACACAGTGCCATGTTGGCCTGCTTCATATCTCAAGAGGAGCCTACCAAAGTAGCAGACGCACTTAAATCAGCTAATTGGATCAACGCAATGCAGGAAGAACTATCAGAGTTCACTCGGAATCACGTATAGGAACTCGTCAATCGCCCAACACACTAGTCAGTAATAGAAACCAAGTGGGCATTCAAGAACAAGCGTGACGAAAATGGACTCGTCATTCGCAACAAAGCAAGATTTGTCGCAAAAGGATATGCACAGTGCGAAGGAATAGATTTCGATGAAACATTTGCTCCAGTCGCTCGTTTGGAAGCATTCAGATTATTCTTAGCATATGCCGCTCACTATGGATTTACTGTTTTTCAAATGGACATCAAGAGCACATTCCTGAATGGCGAATTAAAGGAGGAAGTCTATGTAGAGCAACCTCCAGGATTCGAACGCGAAAACAAGGTGTACAGATTAAAGAAAGCTCTCTACGGTCTGAAGTAAGCCCCAAGAGCTTGGTATGAGACGCTATCACATTTTCTGCTGAAGAATGGATTCAGGAAAGGGAAGATTGACAGGACCTTGATCAAGGATACTGAAGACATACTGCTCGTCCAAATCTACGTGGACGACATCATATTTGGATCAAGAAATCTAACCCTGTGTGAAAAGTTTGCTAATTTCTAGATGAGTATGATGTCATATTTTCTAGGTCTGCAAGTTCAGCAATCCAACAATGGGATCTTCATTCATCAGAAGAAGTATACAAAGGATTTGATCAGCAAATTTTGTCCAGAAAAGACGAAGACACTACGGATTCCAATGGGCACAGCGTGTCAAATATCAATGGATGAAGAAGGCGAATTCGTGGATCCCACAGCATACAGAGGTATTATTGGTTCTCTGCTATATCTGACGGCAAACAGACCAGACATTTCATATGTTGTAGGAGTGTGCGCGAGATATCAAGCAAATCCGAAGAAGTCGCACATGGAGTACGCAAGAAGGATTGTAAGATACTTAAAAGAAACGGAATCCTTAGGAATTTGGTACCCCTGAGCAAATGATCTCACACTCGTTGGATATTCAGACTCGGACTTCGGAGGATGTTGAATTGATCAAAAAAGTACGAGTGGGACATGCCAATTCCTTGGTCACAAGCTGATAAGCTGGTTCAGCAAGAAGCAACATTCCGTAGCAACATCCACAACAGGAGCTGAATACGTGGCTGCAGCAAGTTGTTGTACACAAGTGTTGTGGATCAAACAACAACTTCAAGATTATGAAGGCAGCACTGGTTGCGTTCCTATATACTGCGACAACAACAATGCAATGTGCATCACAAAGAATCCAGTACATCACTCTAGGACGAAACATATCGATATTCGACATCACTTCATCAGAGATCATGTTGAGAAAAAAGATATCTCAGTATATTACATCAGAACAGAGGATCAGCTAGCAGACATATTCACTAAACCTCTAGCCAAAGGAATATTCAAGGAGCTCTGTCTAAAACTCGGTATATTATAGTTAGATGAGGTTATGGAAGAAAAAGTCCCAGCTCTCATTCTGTTCTTGGACTTCTTAGAATTCTCGAAGATTATTTAGAATTCTCGAATCTATTGGATTCATGAAATTATATGGAGTTCTTGGAGATTATGCGGAATAAGAGTATGTCCAAGCTCATGCTCTTCAGAGAAATTTTGACAAATTCTACTCAATTGTTGAGTCCCAGTTCTCAGCAATCTTGAAGACCAAAATTAAGAGAAATGGTATTTTCAGCAGATCAAGACAGGAGAATGTTGAGTCACAGCTCTTAGCAAATGAGTATGACTGTTGAATAAAGAACTATTGAATCAAATTTGGGAAAATTGATCATATAAGGGAACAAATATCGGGATACTCAACCGACGTATCAAGTAAAGATCGTATTTAATGACGAAGCAACGATTGATATTTTCTATCATTACCAAAGATTTTGTTCAAGGCTCGAATGATTCAGTTATGAAAATAGCGTCTCAAATGGTCACGTGGAAAGTCATACTGAAACCGTCGGTTCCCAAGGCAAACGAAGTGATAGGTTGATCAAGTCGCTAGGGCGAATACATCTATTTGAGGGAAGGATAGTCACTTATAGGAGTTCATACCCAAGACCTCTGAAACCTAGAATCACCCTATGCCTTTCATTCACTTCATTAAAACCCTGTTGCTCAAAGAAATTAGAAATGTCTTCTACCGTTTCACCAAAATACCTTCAGAAGGGGTTCGAGCAACGTGACTTGGAAGTCTCCAAATTGAGAGGAAGAGTCGTAATCTTAATAGAGATCACATCTAAGAAGATTTTCTCAATTCTCGGTTCACCATGGACGATGAGTTTTCTTATATTAGAACCGAAAAGAGATAGAAGGTTCATTTCGTCAGGCCATGATAGCTATATCCTTGGAGATATATAAACTTGTCAGGTGGGTCTGAGGATGGATAATCCTTAGTCACAAGAGGTTGGGAATTCCTATGGGTAGGGAATCCCATACTATTTCATCCTCATCTCTTCTTCCAGGGTGATAAGCTCATTATTTTACTCGCTTATCTATATTATTTTCTACTAATTTATGTATTTTTATGGAGTTTATATATATATTCTATGCATGAGTCTATATTAGGTGGTATTACGCGCATCTTGGTGTTTTTGCAGGTTTTAGGACTAAATTCACTTGAAAACCGTTCCGAAAGCAGTGACGTGTAAGAGTAGCAGTGAAGAGTTCTTCCACAAGAGGAATTCGGTCTATTGACACATGGCAATGGATGATGATTTGAGTTAGCTTTCCAACGCAACTGGAATCGGGTCAATCGGAGTTCGGGAGAGGAAGTTATGGCCAAAACCGTGAGACCGCGCAGAAGAGGCAAGAGACCACATCGATCGACGCCAATCAGCATCGATCGACGCCGAAGAGAAAGCCACGTCGATCGATGCCAATCAGCAACGATCAACGCGGGTCTGCTGATGCGGGAAATTTGATGAAATCGGATTTATTCATATCTTTAGCCCTAGATTTGATAGGATACACATCCACCCCTATAAATACTTAGAAAACTCGACTTTTTTAGCATTCCCTATCATATTTTCATTCCACAATTTAGTTTTTAGAGTTTGGAGACTCGGGGAACACGAAACCCTTTTATTTTCTTGTAAGTTCTTTATGTTTATGCAATTTAATATGTTTTCTTTTGGATTTCTATCTACGATGAGTGGCTAGAAACCCTAGCGGGTTCTAGGGTTGATATTATTATAGATGCATGTTAGGATTAATTAATTAGGTTCATAATTCCTGTGTTTATTCTATAATTCTAGATTAATTCAAGGACCGACAGGTGACGGTTAATTTAGATATCTAGCTATTGATAGAAGGACCGAGATGTGAATATTGATAGTGGAATTAGGAATGCATGATACAATCTACACTATCCAAACAAATGTACTAGACTGTAGGTATTGAACTGATTTGCTTATCAGGTTGACTAATTTGGTGTACTTGAGACCGAGCGAAGATAGTCACTAATTAGTAATCTAGGTTATATTTGCCAAACAAGGAAATATAGCATTGTTGCAGTATTCCACCTATTAAATTAATTGGTTCCTACATGTTATCCATAATAAGAATTCTTCCCTAGAATCTGTGTTCTTTTAAACTTGCTTTCAAAACATCCTTTAATTTTCAGCATTGTCAACTTTATTTTCCAAGCAAAACCCTAATTTTGAATTCCTCAAACAATGAATCTTAGGATCATAGCTAGTATATAGGATAGTTTCCCCACACAATTCCCCTGGATTCGATAACCTTAGGGTTTACAAATTTATTTGCCACTGTTTTTATAATTAATCTGTTAGAAATAACAGTGATCACAGGGTTCCAAAAGTGTTGGATTCATAGAAAAAGAGGAGATAGAGGAAAAACTTGCAAGTGGAGCAGATACAACTCTAACGTATCCGCTTGGCACTTGAAGTCTGAAAAAGTCAAGATGGTGCAGATGTTACCCATCCTACGAAAAGTATGAACATCTGTACAGCATCTGGTGCTGATGGAAAGTGTGAAAAGCCAGCTCCGATCTGAGCAGATGGTGAGATCTGCTAGCATCGGACCTCCTGTCCAACTATATGTTGGGTATTCCGCAGGCTGATATATTAAGAGATGTCCCTAAAGATGAATGAAGAAGGCAAATTGATTGTGGACGTCTCTCAGCCAACAAGACGTTGTTGCACAAGTGGGGTGACTTGCAGCAATGAGCTCGGGGAAAACACCAAGAAGGAGAAGATCTAGCAAATGTGTTATTTGGAGCAGTCTGAAGACAAGCTGCAACTGTTGCAGAGCCAAGCATGGCTATTGTTCCGGTGGAGACCGACTACATCAACCGGGGTGCAAGCAGTTCGTCTGGAATTTCCGGGACGGAGGTGAACTATATTGGCGGTGGTTATCTCAATAACTACCGAGGCAATCAGGGGTATCACTACAACCATGGGCGATCTCACCCTGGATTTTCTTATTCTAACCCTTCTGCTGCAGAACACCCTCCATCTGGTTTTGATGTAGGTACTGGAGGAGAAATTGTGGAAAGGAAGAAATCTGTGCTGGAAGAGACGCTCGAGAAATTTATCAAGAGCTCAGATAACCGGTTTGAGAAAGTGGAAATCGAGGTGAAGGGGATGGCCAACCACATGCAGCTGATGACGAAACACCTTCAGATGATGGACACACAGTTGAGCCAGATTGCCACCACACTTGGCAACCAACACAAGCCTGGACAGTTGCCAAGTACGACAGAGGTGAACCCCGCAAAGGAAAAGCCAGTGAATGCCATTACTCTGAGGTCTGGGACGAGCTACAAGGGTCCCGAGATGGCTGTGAACGATTCTAGAGGCGAAATGGAGCAAAATTGCACGGGACAGGGATCCATGTCAATCGACGTGCCATCCGCATCGATCGATGCAAAAGAGAAAGCCCCGTCAATCGACGTTGAAGTTCGTTCCAGATGCAAAGCCGAAGCAGTCTGAAGATCAACCCCCTCATTTGTCATTCCCACAGAGGTTCACGAAGCAGAAAGAGGACGAGAAGTTCTCCAGATTTGTGGAGAATCTGAAGAAGGTCAGCATCAACATCCCGCTGATCAAAGCACTGAAGGAGATTCTGAGGTACATGAAGTATCTCCGAAAATTAATGAGTGGAAAGAAACAATTCATGGAGAACGAGACGATGAAGATCCACGAGCAGTGCAGCCTGCTACTTCAAAAGCAGGTGCCCATCAAGAGAAGCGATCCTGGATGCTTCTCTATTCCGGTTGAGATTGGGGGACACACATTCGAGAGAGTACTATGCGATACTGGGGCCAGTATCAACCTGATGCCGTACTCCATCAACAAGCGTCTCAACATCGGAGAGATAAGGCCCACGACGATCACCCTGCAGATGGCGGACCGGTCTGTGTCCCGCCCAAAAGGTATATTAGAGGATGTGCTCATTCGTGTGGGCCATCTCATTTTTCCTGCAGATTTCGTGGTGCACGAGACGAAGGAGGACGAAAACATGCCCATGATCTTGGGGCGTGAGTTTCTCGACACTAGCGCCGCTCTCATTGACTGTCGAGGCAGCGAGATCACACTCCGAGCGAACGACGAGAAGATCACCTTTGTGATCAACAAGAGCAAGAAGAAAGCGGAGTGCAATCGAATCTCCACTACTGATTAATGGGATGAATCTGAAGAGGAAAAAGCAGCTGCCATCGAATGGGAGCGAGGAAACGGAGGGGTGAATCTGTCTACTACGCCACCTTTTTCTGAGCTCACCACCATTATTAAGGATCGGAAGGTTTACATGGTGGATTCCAAAGGTCAGCGAGTCTGGACCCGACCTCCTTGGCGGTGATTTGAGGTATCGTCGAGCTGCGACGTTAAATCAAGCACTTGTTGGGAGGTAACCCAACCTTTTCCGTATTTTCTTTTCGATTTTCATTTTTATTTCAAATTTCTATTATTTTTGTTAATAGTTGTTTTGCAGTATTAATATATATAAAAAAAAATTGAGATAGGCTCGGCGTCGATCGATTCAGCCAGGCATCGATCGACGCCAAGCAACCCGCAGAGTGATACACTTCAATACTTAGCAGGATCGGCAAGAAGGCTTCACGTCAATCGACGCGAAGTGCCAGCTGCAACAATTCACGCCGCGCAATGTTCGAAGACTCTGGGGGATAAAAAGTTGATGTCTGAGATCAACTACCAGGTATCGTTCCCTCTTTTGTCTGATTTTCAAACTTATTTCTCTCTTCGAGTTGGAAATAAGTTTGGGGGGATGTGGACAAGAGATGGAACATTCTATCTTTTATTTATTCTGCTTTCCGTATTTTAATTTTTGCCTTAATTTTTACTTTTGTTCTATTTTGTGCAAAAAATTTTGAGTTTTGAGATAACCTGAATGAGATTGTGAGATTAGAATCGGTTGAGGGTTGAGTTCGAATTGATTGTGATTGTGGTTAAATGCCTATGAATGTAGATTACCGCATGATAGGATTGATTTGACACTTATGCTTGCATGATGATTGAGTTGATTTGAAATTGACTGTGGAAGAAAATTTTTGAACCCTTGTGTGAGAAATTTGAGCCTTTATTTCGTTTGATGTGAGATTCACATGTGTGTTTTTATTTCTCTAGAACTTGCCTAATTTATTTGTTGAGACTGCATAGTGAGCACAAGTTTAGGAAATGATCTTAGGCCATCTTTAATAGCCCAATTCCCTAAACACTGTCCCTTTACATTGAATTTTCCCTAGTTAGCCATTTTTGAGCCTATACAAAATTTTTCTTTCCTTGTCTATGAGAATAAGAAGAAGTATTGGTTTCGCTCATGTCTTGAGTTGTGGTATATGGGGTGGAATGATTGTGAGATGGAGATAAGAAAATATAAATTAGTGGTGAAAAGATGTGTGAAAAAAAGAAAAAAAAAGCTCAAAGAAATAATTAGAATTCTCATAAGCTCTCTGAAAAGATAAGAATACAAAAATTATGTAAAGAGCATAAGAGATTCAAAATGAGCTAGAAAAAAAAACAAAAACAAAAACAAAAACAAAAAGGTTGTGTATTTGTTGATATATTTGAGGAGAAGGTTGAATGATGAATAGATGGTGTTTGCATTGGTTGAGAATGATCAACTCAATTTAATTTAATCACTTGGCCATATTTCCCTACCTTTCACAAAAAGCCTACATTACAACCTATTGAAAGTCCTTTTTTATTCTAGACTTTTGTACACATTCTAGCAGTGGAGATATTAGAAAATTTGCAAGCCTATGGTAGAAATTTCTCCATACATGTTGTTGAGTGCTTTCATCTATACCTTAAACACTTGAGAGTTGAGCGATACACTTCCTGTGAGTTCTTCCACTGTTGATGAATTTTCTGTCTCTTTCAAATTGCTTGTGTGTAGTGGATTTTTGACCCTTGACTATGATGAATCTTGTGAGGCATTGCACTTTAATCGCATGACCTTTTGATTTCTTTCTTGCCTATTGATTGAGGACAATCAAACGTTCAAGTTTGGGGGGTTTGATAAGCTCATTATTTTACTCACTTATCTATATTATTTTCTACTATTTAATGTATTTTTATTGAGTTTATATATATATTCTATGCATGAGTCTATATTAGGTGGTATTACGCGCATCTTGGTTTTTTTGCAGGTTTTAGGCCTAAATTCACTTGAAAACCGTTCTGAAAGCAGTGACGTAAAAGAGTAGCAGTGAAGAGTTCTTCCACAAGAGGAATTCGGGCTATTGGCACATGGCAATGGATGATGCTTTGAGTTAGCTTTCCAATGCAACTGCAATCGGGTCAATCGGAGTTCGGGAGAGGAAGTTATGGCCAAAATCGTAAGACCGCGCAGAAGGGGCGAGAGACCACATCGATCGATGCCAATCAGCATCGATCGACGCCGAAGAGGAAGCCACGTCGATCGATGCCAATCAGCAACGATTGACGCGGGTCTGCTGATGCGGGAAATTTGATGAAAATCGGATTTATTCATATCTTTAGCCCTAGATTTGATAGGATACACATCCACCCCTATAAATACTTAGAAAACTCGACTTTTTCAGCATTCCCTATCATATTTTCATTCCACAATTTAGTTTTTAGAGTTTGGAGACTTGGGGAACACGAAACCCTTTTATTTTCTTGTAAGTTCTTTAAGTTTATGCAATTTAATATGTTTTCTTTTGGATTTCTATCTACGATGAATGGCTAGAAACTCTAGCGGGTTCTAGGGTTGATATTATTATGGATACATGTTAGGATTAATTAATTAGGTTCATGATTCCTGTGTTTATTCTATAATTCTAGATTAATTCAAGGACCGAGAGGTGACGGTTAATTTAGATGTCTAGCTATTAATAGAAGGACCGAGATGTGAATATTGATAGTGGGATTAGGAATGCATGATACAATCTACACTATCCAAACAGATGTACTAGACTGTAGGAATTGAACTGATTTGCTTATCAGGTTGACTAATTTGGTGTACTTGAGACCGAGCGGAGATAGTCACTAATTAGTAATCTAGGTTATATTTTTCAAACAAGGAAATATAACATTGTTGCAGTATTCCACCTGTTAAATTAATTGGTTCCTACATGTTATCCTTAATAAGAAATTCTTCCCTAGAATCTGTGTTCTTTTAAATTTTCTTTCAAAACATCCTTTAATTTTCAGCATTGTCATCTTTATTTTCCAAACAAAACCCTAATTTTGAATTCCTCAAACAATGAATCTTAGGATCATAGCTAGTATATAGGATAGTTTCCCCACACAATTCCCCTGGATTCGATAACCTTAGGGTTTACAAATTTATTTGTCACTGTTTCTATAATTAATCTGTTAGAAATAACAGTGATCACAGGGTTCCAAAAGTGTTGGATTCATAGAAAAAGAGGAGATGGAGGAAAAACTTGCAAGTGGAGCAGATACAACTCTAACATATCCGCTTGGCACTTGAAGTCTGAAAAAGTCATAGATGGTGCAGATGTTACCCGTCCTACGAAAAGTATGAACATCTGTACAGCATCTGGTGCTGATGGAAAGTGCGGAAAGCCAGCTCCGATCTGAGCAGATGGTGAGATCTGCTAGCATCGGACCTCCTGTCCAACTATATGTTGGGTATTCCGCAAGCTGATATATTAAGAGATGTCCCTAAAGATGAATGAAGAAGGCAAATTGATTGTGGACATCTCTCAGCCAACAAGACATTGTTGCACAAGTGGGGTGACTTGCAGCAATGAGCTCGGGAAAAAGACCAAGAAGGAGAAGATCTAGCAAAGGCGTTATTTGGAGCTGTCTGAAGACAAATTGATCATTGTAGACTTGTAGTATTATACATTGCTAAGTGTAACTCTTGTAAATCAATGATATCAATAAAATGCTCGTTTTGAGAACAATACTTTGTTGTCTCAAACAATATAACCTCCTAAATTAGAATGCTAGATCAATACACTCCTTGTGTACTTAGAATCCTATCTACAGTTCTTATGATTTTCCAGGAAGAAAGCTGAAAATTTTAAAGAAAAATCAAAAGATAGGAATTTCTTAAAGGTCTCCCCAACATTAGTCGGAAGCAGAGTACTTGCTAAGCTGAGAACGGAGAAATTCTTAAGCAAAATATATCTCTGCGGATTGCTGAGTCCAAGCTCTCAGCTGATTTCCGACACTTACTGAGTCTAAGCTCTCAGTAAAGGACTCTTGAACTTAAAAGATTCAAGAAATTTAAAGAGTCTAAAAGCTCTGTTGAATCCAATCTTTCAGCAGATATCCGGTGAATGCTGAGTCCAAGCTCTCAGCAGGTTGATGCAGATTGCTATTCGGCGATAGCAAACAAAATCGGAAAATATTTACTGAGTCCAAGCTCTCAGTAAAAAGACTCTTTGCTCCAACAAGGATAAAATCTTCCAAGAATCTGTGATGTCTACTGAGTCCAAGCTCTCGGTAGAATCCCGAAGACTGTTGAGTCCAAGCTCTCAGCAGATATCTGTAGACGACTAAGGATAAACCTTGGATACATTCTTACTGACTGCTGAGTTCAAGCTCTCAGCAAATAATGTGCGTCGACTGGATAATCGGACCTTGAATATTAAAGTGATCGCTGAGTCTAAGCTCTCAGTAAGAAACTAATAGGAGGTCTAACGAATGCTAAGATCACAGCAGAATCAATAAGTTGAATGCTAAATCCAAGCTCTCAGCAATCTATGTGATCTATGGTGTTCGAAATAAAGGGGTATTTATGATAATCAAATGCTGAATCCAAGCTCTCAGCATGAGCCTTTCACAGTGTTGGATATACCACCCTCAGCAAACGCATGTCTGCATGTTGACCAGCAAACAAGGAAGAGATAATCATTTCAAATATCTCGAAAGGCGGGATTATCTTTTGACGAAGAAGCTACAGAGTCCGCATTAATTTAAAAAGTGACTCTAGCTCAGGGCAGCGGCGAATAATCAGGAGACACATCAGCCACGCACAAGTTTCCAACTTAGTGGGACGTAAGTCGAACCGTCACCAACTGCCCAATCATCGATTCATCCAGATCAGAAGTAGAAGATCCAACTGCTTACAGCAAAGCCAGTTACTTGGGATCGTATAGAGAAAGTTTGGTTTGAAATTTCTAAACCCTAATACTCCCATTACTTCTTATTTGGAAATTTCTTATGTGCGATATTTTTTTGAGTTCTCAGAAGAAACCTCAATGGCGGAATCCTCCAACCGCATCAGTCACCACACTTAATCATCCGGACGACCCATCATGCCCGAAGAACCTGAACAATTCCAACCAACATTCACAGAGATCTAAAAGACTGAGGACTTTGATGAGTCAATCTCATACTATCGCCTAGTTGTCATTAGTCATGGCAAGGAATCTGGTAAATTGACTTACGAGCAGAAGAGGGCCGCTCAAGTCAAGAAGGACAAAATACTCTACAAACCATTGTTCAAGAAGCACTACTGCGACGATCTCATTGGCAAAATCGACCGCGAGAATCTGTTGAAGTATCTCTTTGCAGAGCCCCAGAAATTTTGTCCACACATAGTTTCAGAGTTCTTTGCTCGAGAAGCAGTGGATGAAAGTGGAAAATTCTTCACTACAAGCATTTTGGGCACAAAGATTGTTGTAAGCCCAGAAGTATTGGAGAAGAAGTATGGTCTAAGAGGAGACGGAGAAGATGTAGCCAACTACAAAGTGAATGACGAAGCTGAGATGCAGAAGATATGGCTACAATGGAAAACAGACACCTATAAAGATTCTTGGAAAGTAGCAGTACCCCTAAGATTACTAGAAGAACCAATGAAGAGTCTAGCCCAGATTGTGATAAGGATGCTACTAGGAGAGGTTGGTTCGCTCTCAGAACTCAGTGCGAAGAAGTTTGCAGTTATGATGGCTATTGAAGATCAAGTCCGAGGAAATTGGGCAAAGTTCATCTACACGAAGTGGCTTGTACATGTGTACAAGAACAACAACATGAAGAAGGATCATACGTTCAATCAAGACGTGGGTTTTGGACTCAAGATTAGTCATTTTCTCGAATGAATCATACCGGAGGGCAAGTGCTGTCATGGTGAAGATTTGTTATACTCCGACTACATACCACCAACTAGGAAACAGCAACCGCTGAAGAGTTTCAAGGAACCATTGATTCCTAAAGGAAAAAAGCAATGTCAACCCCGATGATCCAGTCTCCGACGAAGATCTCTACCAAAGACATGTTGTCATGCCTACTGTTGTTCCACTTACTGCCGAAGAAGTTGAAGAACAAAGGAGTAAAGCAGAACAGGATGCTCTGTTCACTGAACTTGAACATCTGGTCGACATCACACCGCTGGAATCCAATCAACCCCCAGGGACCAACTGCTGAAGAAGAGGCGTTCGCAAAGAAGTCCTCAGCAGAGGAGGAGAAAACCAGCAGGTGATGAGGATCAAGCCAAGAAGAAGAGCAAGCACGACCTATTTCAAGAATCAACCGTAAAAATCACAGTGCCAGAGGTAGACACTTCTCTACTGATACCTGATGTCACACAGGATAAGGAGGCAGAACTAGTTGTGACAGCCTCCAAAGATCCAAAAAAATACTTGAATTCTCCGATAAGGAGTCACGAAAGAAGAAGCAACAACAGAAGTGATCGAAAAGGCACGCGAGAAAAAGGATTTTGACAAATTCAGGCTGCAGATGACTCTTGAGCAAAGGGATGCTGATTATGAGAAGGTCATGGTCAGCTATGCGGAGCGGAATGCCAAGATACAGGCTGGAGAAAGACTTGGACGTATCTGAAGGGATTCGTGAACTGAATCACTAAGTCCGTTTGTCAAGATTGTTAATTGGAATATCAAAAATAAATTGCTATGCCTATAATTATTCCTAGTATGCTCCTATTGATTATGCATAAGAGGGTTTGTGCGGAATACCTGGATTGTAGAAACCTGAAAAACGAGTGCGCAGAGATTTGATCTTGATCTCTTTTCCCGCGCACAAAGATTAATTCACAACAAATAAAGAGAATTAAATCTGAAAATTAATTAATAATTTTTGAAAACAAGAAGAAGAGAGAAGAATGAAGACGATCCTTCTGATCTGATCTTCTGATTTGTATCCCAACTCAATCCGAATATCTGGTGAAGATTCTCTTCGGATTCCTTACCCGGTTGAGAAGCAAAATTTCCTCCTCGTTTCTCAAATCTAGTCGATCACCACAGCTCCCAAAATATGGTTTGTTGTGTGAAACATATGATCTTGTGGTGTATGGGTGTGTTGTGATCTGAGAAACTGAGGCCTATTTATTGGAAAATACTGGATTTCTATTGGGCCTGAGTTTTCATGGGCCAGACTAGGGACCAGAATGCAAACAGCAAATAAGGCCTATCAATTAATTAATTCTCATATTCAACCCAGAATATAATTAATTAATTAATATCAATTTATTCCACCAGAGAATCAATACTGTCCTACCTATTTGCTACCACGTTTTGAGGTACGGGTTGCATGGACTCAGTTTATCCCCACATTTAAGGTTACAGACATTCGTTAATTAATTTAAGCTCTGACAAGCTATTTAACTAATTAACATCTTATATTTCTAAGTCAATCCACTCAAACCTTTTCACTTATGCTTGAACTTAATCAGCCTGCAGGACTATAGCATAACAAACCTTTTGAGCTGCTTAGAGAATGTCATCATCCTATACTAGATGCGGTTACCTAGTTCTAGTACCAAACAGTCATATACAAATTCTTATCACCCAAGATACAGATATACAAGCTCAACTAGAGGCTTTCACTGCAACTCAAAGTGATAGACAATCTGCATATACTTTTGTACCTTCATTTAGGTTTAGGATATCATCAAGCCATAGAGATATAGATTTTTTTAATGTCAGATAAAAGAATCGATCTCAACTTAGGTCCTTATCAATGTGTGTCCCACACCAGCATACCAAGCCATCCAAGATAAGATGCTTATTACCGCGTATGCTGCAGCCTACACCGACAGTTTATCCTGGAACTGTCTCAGCTGTGATAACTATTTATATCTCGTTAGGTCAAATGATTCATACGATCTTCCGTGATATACTACACACCGTATGATCTCCCTATCGACGAGATAAGAGGATAATTGTGTTTGCGACACAAGTTTGTTATTTCAGACAGGAGATGAACATACAACATTTATGATTCTCAATATATTAACCAATCGACATTGTACATAATATACCAATCATAATGCTTTCAGTATATAAATCCATCAATCTCCCACTTATACTCAAAGCATTATACAGGTGCTTTCCAGAGTATAACGCGTCTAAACTAATCTAGTTATTACATCAATCATTCTACGTGGTTGGCTTTGCCCTCAGCCCAAGGTTACGTACATGCATCTCATAGACCTTCTGAGGCAGAGCTTTTGTGAATGGATCTGCTAGATTATATTTTTTATCAATCTTCTCTACTAGCACATCACCCCTTACTACGAATATGGTACTTCCTTTCAATGTGTTTTGTCGCTCTGTGAGTTCGTGGTTCCTTTGAATTAGCCACAGCTCCCGAATTATCACAATATACCGTTGATCGCTGTAAAATTCTACAGACTAATTGCAGATACAGTGACAAATAAATTAATAAAGAACCCTAAGGTTATCGAATCCAGAGGAATTTTATAACAAAATTATTTTATGTACTAGCTATAATCCTAAGATCTATTGTTTGAGTTATCAGAAAACAGGGGTTTTGAGTTTTGGAATTTAAAGAAAACAGTACAAGAATTTAAAGAGTTTTGAAAGCAGATTTAAAAAGACACAGATCCTAGGGCGAACTATCAATCAAAACATATATCAATTAATTAACTTTCATTGGTGGGAAATCATAAAATACTATAATTTCTTGGTCACACAATTACAGCCTAGATTACTAGCATGTGAATGTATATGCTTTGTCGGCCTCAAAAACACAGTACTAATCAACCTTTTATAATTTCTCAGATTGATCCCTACAATCACTATCTTCCCCTAGGACTTGTTAATTGTATTCGAATTCCTTTTCTTGTTATCAATTTTCACTTTTCAATCCTTCAATCAATAACTGTAAAACCTAGAATTAATTATATCTCTCGATCTTATTAATTCTAGATCCTAACAATTCAAACAGGAATTCAAAACCAAGCAATTATTGTTAATCAATTAAATATGCATATGATTGATATTCGTTGCCCTAGAACCCGCTAGGGTTTCTAGCCACTCATCGCAGATAGAAAACCAAAACAAAACATATTATTAAAGTGCATAAAAATAACTTACAAGAAAATAAAGAGTGTTGAATGATTCTAAAGTTCCTAGGATGCCAAAATATGATAAAGGATGATATATGGTGAGAATAGGTGAAGATTGATGAGTAAAACTCGAATTTAAGGCTTATTTATAGTGGGGGGTGTGTATCCTATCATATCTAGGGCTGGAAATCTGATTTGATTCGAATTTGAGCAAATTTCGCCAAATTACCATCGACTTCGATCGAGGTGGCTCAGCGTCGCTCGACGCACATGTTTTCCACCTCAATCGACGTCGACTCTCGCGTCGGTCGAAGTCTATTGCACGGTCTCACAGTTTTGGCCATAACTTTCACTCCCAAATTCCGATTGACCCGATTCCCGTTGCGTTGGAAAGATAATTCAAATCTCTATCCATTGCCATGTGCCAATAGCCCGAATTTCTTATTTGGAGAAACTCTTCACTGCTACTCTTGCACGTCACTGCTTTCGTAACGGTTATCCAGTGAGTTTAAGCCTAAAATCTTGCAAAAACGCACCATGACAAGCATAACACCACATAAACCACATATAATAGACTCTAGCATGAATTATATATATAAATGCAAGAAAACTACGTAAAATAGTATGAAATACTACAGATAAGTGAGTGAAATAATGAACTTATCATACCCCCCAAACTTGAATGTTTGATTGTCCTCAATCAATAGGCAAGAAAGAAATCGAAAAGTCATGTAATTAGAGTGCAATGCCTCACAAGATTCATCACAGTCAATAGTCAAAAATTCACTATCCACTCGCAGTTTGAAAGAGACAGAAAACCCATTAACAGTGGAAGAACTCACGGGAAGTGTTTCGCTCAACTCTCAAGTGTATAGGGTAAAGATGAAATCACTCTACACATGTATGAATGAATTTCTACCATAGGGTTGCAAATTTTCTACTATCTCCACTGCTAGAATGTGCACACAAGTCTAGAATCAAAAATGACTTTTATAAGGGTTGTAATTCAGGCTTTTGTGAAGGGTAGGAAAATTTGGTCAGGTGACTAAAATCAACTGAGTTTTACTTCCTCAACCAATCCAAACCACCATCTAAGTTCATTCACCCTCTCCTCAAATGCATCAACAATATATAACTTTTCTAGCTCATATTTTGAATCTCTTTTGCTCTTTCATAATGATAATTCTTTTATTTTTTTTGAGAGCTTATGAGAATTCTAATAATTTTTATTTGAGCTCTTCTTTTTTTCCACACATCTTTTCAACCACTAACTTTATATTTTCTTATCTCTCATTCACAATCAATCCACCCCATATACCACAACTCAAGACATGAGAGAAACTAATACTTTTTCTTAATCTCATAGACAAGGAAAGAAAATTTTCGTACAGGCTCAAAAGTGGCTAACTAGGGAAAACTTAATGTGAAGGGACAGTGTTTAGGAAATTGGGCTATCAAAGACGGCCTAAGATCATTTCCTAAAGTTGTGCACACTATGCAGTCTCAACAAAGAAAATAAGCAAGTTCTAGAGAAATTGAAACACACATGACAATCTCACATCAAACGAATTCAGGCTCAAGTCTCAGACAAGGATTATAAATTTTCTTCCACAATCAATTTCAATTCAACTCAATCATCATGCAAGTATCAGTTTCAAATAAACTCTATCATGCGGTATTCTACATTCATAGGCATATAATCACAATCTCAATCAATTCAACTTAACTATCAACCAATTCTAGTCTTAGTTCTCGTTCGGGTTATCTCAAAATTCAAAAATTTCTCCCACAAAAATAGAATAAAAATTTGAAAATTTTATGCACGCAAAAAATAAAATACTGAAAGCAAATAAAAAGATAAAATGTTCCTTCTTTGTCCACATCCCCCCAAACTTATTTCCAACTCTAGAGTGGGAAAAAGTTTGAGAATCAGACAAAGGGAAGGAATATACCTGGTAATTGATCTCAGACATCAACTTTTTATCCCTAGAGGCTTTGGAACTCGCACGATGTGAATTCCGGGCGGTTGGCACTTTGCATCGACCGCTTCGATCGACGGAAGCCTTCTTGTCGACTCCTTCCATGGGTCGAAGTATAACACATCGCCGGGCTTGATTTCAATCGACGCTAAGCTACGACGATCGAAGTCGAGCAATCCTCGCTCAACCCTTTTTGGCAAAGAAATTGTGGGATGAACCAATGTACTAGTGAAGCATCTGATATAAGAAAAGATTTGGAGGAAAACGAACATCTTAAGCAGTTCCTTATGTGGATCAATGATGGATATGCACCCAGATTCTTATCTTAGATCGTTTACCAAGTGTTAGTCGAGCTTATGGCATGATCTTGCAAGCTGAACACTAGAAATTAGCAGCAAACTTCCCTAGAATTGAAGAGCTTACCTACATGTATTTTTCTAAGCGACAGAGTTTCTAAGCTAAGCCAACTAGTTATCAAAGAAGAATGGTTATAAAACTCGAAAATTAATAAAAAGAAAGTCAAATGTTGAGAAGTAGTCATCTAAAAGGATCAGGTAGTTCGTAAAAGCTTTAAATTACTATCTTCAATTGAAGGAGCAAAGGTACGAAATGCAGCTCACTTGACCAAGGCAATAATTTAAATTAGGGCAATTTTCAGAAAGTGATGCATTGCCAAATAAAGTTAATATGATACATGTGTCCCCAATTTCTAAGTAAATAAGAAGCTTTAAATTGATATCTCCAATTTCTAATACATCATTCACTCACTGTATAATTCAAAGATGCACTAATGCTCATGCATTTAAGGAATGGAAAGCTGAAAGGGCAATTATGTGTTGAATACTCAGTTAACACCAAGCTCTGGTGCTGTTTATCAAGCTCAAAAGCATAAAGATCTGAACATTCTACTGTAGCAAGTAAAGTTTGTAAATGATTCATTTACAACTTTTTTGGCTTATAAGGGCACTGCTGATGCTAAACAACAACTTCATTTTTTTTAATCTTGCGATATTTTGGATTCTACTATTACTTGGGCATTGCAACAATAACCTTTTTGATTAATAAGTGCAGTGCTGAAGTAATCAGTAATTGGAATCTTCAAATTTTTACAAAAATTAAGAATTTCAAGAATTTTTTGAGAAATTGGTAGTATGGAGACCCGGCGACAGATACTTGGCATCACCTCACTTAAATGCGAAATGAGCTCATTAGGTTAAAATGGACTATTCATTTGATAACAAATTTAGTACTACCTCCATTCCATAACAGTAATCTTGTTCACAGATTCCAATAAAGTAGAGATAAAAAAAATTAATATTTTATTAATAAATATGTATTAATTTTCCATTTTAGAAAAGAAAACTAATGTTTAGGACAGAGGAAAAAGAAAAACTAGACTAATGTTATAGGACGGAATAACTTACTAAGCAATGCGGTGTTACTTCTTGCACACGCGAATCTAATCCATTTTTGAGGACCAACTAGTGAATATAACGTAACAGAATTTTTTTTAATTTTCATTTCAGAGGCGGCATAATTCCTGTCCATTGAACTAAGATTCCACTCAATATTTATACAATTAAGTTTATGTAACGGTTTATAATGCATTCAATTAAAGCTCTCTAAGGTAATTGGTTTAAAGACTTATTCAAATCCATCGAATACTTTAATCCCAAATCAACTTGGAATAACGAGTGAACTATATGAAAATCAATTGTGTTTACAACTATAATTCTATTTGGAAAAAAGTTAACACAACTTAATTATAAATTAGTCCAGAAAAATGTTAAAATTGCAATAAAAGAAACGGTTAAAAATAATATTTCAAAATTACTTGAGGAAATTTGGTTGGGCGCAAAATCAAAAAGCAATATTAAAAAAGAAATGAATTCAGAGGGCAAGTCAGAATATCAATAAGCCTCGAAATTTTTGCTCAAAGAGATTGTAGCAATCCCTCACTCATCTAATAAACTCATCATCCTTGCCGGCAACAAAAACAAATTAACAATTATTCAAAAGTAAAATCGTTTAAAATGTCCCCATCCACAAGCTTAGAGGCGTTCAAAATTCCACAGTTCAGTATAAAAAAACCTCCATTAATCGAAACGCAAGCATACAATAAATGTAAGCGAGCGAATGAAAAATCGAGAAAATTAGATACCAAAACCGTTGGGAGTGAATCAACTCTGTGAAGTAGCAGATGGGAATAGAGAGGAATTCTCAGAAGGAAAACCCTAAAAAGAACGCCAAATAAACGCACAGCACCGGCGTGAAATATTCACATTAAAATGGACATTTCGCGCGGATACGTGTGTTTATCGAGTTTGATTTCGCGCAGCTATGACTCAAAACGCTTCCATTTGGCTGTGGAAGGCGATCTTAAGGGCTGCGCTTCTGAATAAAGCAGAAAGAAAAAATTGCAGAGTTAAAAATCTGAAGAGCTACGTGATTTTGTGAGAAAAGAAAAAATTGCGGTTTGAAGGAGGTCGAGGTGCGGTTTATATAGAGGGTCTTCTAGGTCATTGATGTTGGGCTGGAATTTCATAGTAATGTTGTATGAATTTGTGACAGCCCAATGGATTTGACATGGATGTTTATTTGGTCTTTGAGACAGAAAAAGGAAAGTATCTGGATTTTCTATATTTGAAATTTTGAATACCTCCAATCCAACTATCCAAGCATAAAATTATTGATATAATGTTTGAAAAATAATAAGTTTAAATTCTAACTAGTATTGCACCACAGAATGTGTGCGAACTTTAAATATTTATATTAAAATAATATTTAATTTAACGTTTATTTGTAAGTAAATAATGAGTTTTAAACTATGTGAATCATAAAATTATATGATAATATATACTCCCTCCGTCCCATTAGATTAGTCCAGTTTGGTTTCGGCACAGAAACCAATATTTGTGAGTGTAGTGGAATTAATATTTTATTGATGTGAGGAGATTTTTTTCCATTTTAGGAAAGTGGACTAATGTGGTGGGACAGACGAAAATGGAAATATGGACTAATCTAGCGGGACAGAGGGAGTATATTATAATTAAAGGTAAAAACTTGCGTTGGGCACGCTTAAACAGTTTAGGCGGGTTTTATTCATACTCAAATAAGTTCATTCATCCCAAATAGGGTTTATTAATCTCCAATTAGGGTATATTAGATGGGTTTGGCTTGAGTTAAAAGGATAAAACCCGCCTAAACCGTTTAGGCGTGCCTAACCTAAGACCTTCCCATAATTAAATACTTTTATCTAATAGTATACATGATATTATATTGATATAGATTTGCTAAAAACAATTCTCTCTTCTATGTTGGTCTTTATACGAATGATATTGTTTGGTTATTGATAATGCATATCTCTTAGCGATTCGTTCTGGAATCATAATATTTTTATGTCTATGAGTTTATATTTCTTCACCCAAAATAACTTTACCATCTATGTTCATGTGTACGAAGCCCATGTTTCCTCTTAGACTAATACAATATTTGTTGAAGGTTAAATCTAGGGTGTATGCTGACTTGAAGTCCGTAGGGCTCAAATACAACTAAAGGATAAAAAATTTAAGCTCATGAGGCCAAATGGCCTCATAAGTGTTCGGATTATATACTGAAAGCATATATGATTAAGTGTTTTGTACACTGGTCTTCATATATGTTGCCACAACAATGCTCGCTGTCTGATGAAACAAACATACAACGAACCATAATATCCTATTATCTCGCCTATAGGGATGATCATATGGTGTGTAGGAGATCACAGAGGATCATATGAGTCGTTTGACCTAGCGAGATATAAACAGTATCACAGCTGAGACGGTCCCTGGATAGGCTGTCGGTCTAAGCTGCGGCACATCGGTTCATAAGTGGGCTAATCCTAGCTACTTGATGTGTCGGTACATGGTTAGGTATTGATGGGATCAACAGTGGGATGTGTCATTCTCATTGACATATGAATGAGCCAGATCCCTAACATACTTCCTATGATCTTAAACCTAACTGAAGGATAAGGGGCACACACAGATTGATCGCACTTTGATTTACCATGGTGGCGAGTCTTACATGTACTCTTATACCCGTATTTTGGGTGTTGGCAATTTGTGTGTGGCCTGCTTAGTCTGGACGTTTAGGTAAGCATATCCGTTTCAAGATGGTGACATTCCCTGAGGAGCTCACAAGGTTCATTATGCTAAACCCTGCAGGTTGAATTATTTAATTCAGGCATAAGTGAAAAAGAGTGAGTGGTATTACTCAGGAAATAAGAGATTAATTAATTGTGGCTGATTGTCATAAGCCAAATTAATTAATGAATGTCTAAAACCTTAAATATGTGGATCATGTTAGTTTGGTGCAACCCGTTCCTAATAACGTGGTAATAAAGGGGCGAGTCAGCATTGTTACCGTGGTGAAGGTTAAAACAATATTTTATTAATTAATTATGTTCTGGGTTGAACAAGGAATGATTAATTAATAAAGAGGGCCCACTTTATTATTTGCATCTGGTCCCTAGTCTGGCCCATGAATTGCTCACAGCCCATTAAGATTAGGGTTTCTCAAAACCCTAACACTATATAAAGGCCTTCTCTCTATCAGATCAACTAGACTTTTCAGTATAATCAGTAATAAGGGGAGAGAACGGCGGCGACTATCTGTGGGAGGAATTGATCGATTCCTCCAGATCTCGGATTCAACTTGGTAGATAATCCTCACCAGATTTCCAAGGAGCAAGGGAACAGATCAGAAGATCAGATCTGTAGGAACAATTGTTCATCGCCGGTGTTCAGATTCAGATCCAGATCTATTTCATCGTTATTGGCTCCGATCTAGATCTGTAGATCAAACGGTAAAATCAGGTATTCTCTAAATCCATCCTTTGCAATTAATATTGTAGGAGCATGCATAGGATCGAATGATTTGTTTAATTGAAATTTATTCCTGGTACCCTAAGAACGATCCTTGGCAAGAAATTAATAATGACAACTCGTGTTGTCCATTGTAGACTCAAACCCTACAATAAGTCTCTATGTGGTGCCACTCCTGATCAAATATGTAATTTGATCCAGGTGATCAAAGCCCACAGGCCACAATTCAGTGCAGCCCAAGATCAATGGTCCTACAACATACTCGATACTACAATAAATGAGCTAGTTGTCAATTGATTCCAGTCACTACCTCGGATTAGGTGATCTTCGGACTCAAGGTAACGCGGAGCTATGGTCCCCCAAAACAGATGGTTGGCTCTTAAAGTCCCCGCAATGAGGCCCTAACAACGGATCCCAAGTCCGGTACAACCACCCTGCCACCCCTCTAAAGTCACTGCAGTCTGACGCTCCTCTTAAAAAGCTATGAGAATTGATTTTTACTAATAAATGTGGGGATAAAATGATAGTTTTCGACGACTGAAACATGTGTGATCATCATGAGCAAACAGATCTATTACTCTGTGATTGGCGTCGAAGGACGTACAATCATAATATCCATAAATTATCATTATATCGTTTATAAAATACCCTCATAAAATACTTGTAAAGTGGACGACTATGAGCAACATATAGCTTATTTGTTAAAATAGTTTTTCTATACTGTTTATCTCGAGTTCGATAAATGTTATGTGTTCACTATTATCATCTAAAGCAAACACCTTATCACAAACATCTCGGCTAAATTCAGAAGGTTTTTTAACAATATCTATCATAAAACGGCCAACAACATCAGCACCAACATTAAGTTTCAACTCTCTTCCTTTCAACTTTATTTATGTCATTATTATCTTCACTTTATTTTGTGTGACCGTCCATCTATTTCCTTTATATTTTTGCACTTCGTTGATTGTATGCTTTGAAAATAATACGTTTAGTGTAAACAAATATTCTCAAATTCATAAGCGATTCAAATTTTTTAAAATCTCCCATGAAATAAGAAAGAACATATCTACTCCTCCCGTATGGTATGTACAATAATTTCTCAAAAAAATAAAATTTAAACTTGATTGTTTTAATCAATTAATTTTAAAACAGAGCAATGAACAACAACCAAACTTGGGAATCAACAACTATTTTTCTATCTATTTGCTCTAAATTAAGGTGTGTTGTGTTGTTTCTATACATTCTCCAAACATCAAGAAAATCATATTCATTTTATAATTTATTCGAATCAGATTTATTTTGGTACATGGTACTTGAGCACTTGCGCTCAAAACTTCTCCCTCTCCTTTTTATTTATGTTCAAATGAATGTATTATCATAAAATTACATAATTCTTTTCATTTAACTGATATTTTGAGTGGTTAGGTTAATTTTTTAATTAATATATTTTCAAGAAAGTTTATGAAATTTATTAATAAAATATTAAATAGGTTATTTATTAATGATTGGAATATTTAGTTTATATGAATTAATCTAATTAATCAATTCATTAAAGACAAATTAATATAAATTAAATATTATCATATATAGTTGCGGATTTATTTTAATGCATACATATATGTAACAAAAATTTCAAAATAAATGTATAATGCATATAAAATTAATATTGGAGTTCAACTAAAATTTAATTTATATATAATTAATCGTATGGGGAAATGGAAACGATTTTGTGCATCTTTAATTATACATATTTTATATAGATTTTATGCATGCCTATATATCCGGTTTTAAGTATGCCTACTTTTTTTTTTTTTAAATTTAGAGTGTTAATGATATTCTTAGTATAAATTTTTTAATTAATTCAATAGGATAGGAGCCGAGCCACCTGTCATGCTACAGAAATATAATTAAAGTAAAATTAATTTAATTGATTTATATGAATATACCTAAAATATTTATATATATTAATTTTAGAGAGATAATATTAAAGGAAAAATTAATATAATTTATTTATACTATTTCTTAAAATATATAGATTAATTCTAAGATTTAATTTGTGTAACAATTTAAATATTTATGGTCAATTCAATGCATGATTTAGGAAAATACAATTTAAATATTCATGGTTAATGATATGCATTTGATGTATTTAAAAAATTATCAACCATAAATCCCCAATGCATGATTTATAATATCAATTATAAAAACATGGTTAATGGCAATAGAGATAATATTTAAGGAAAAATCAATTTAATTAAAGTATATATATTTTCCTAAAATATATAAATTAATTATAAGATTTATTTTGTGTACCTCTAATATCAAATTATCAATATATTCAATGGGTTGTAATTATAATTATCTGTATTATAATAATTAGAAAAGCAAATTTTCATATGAAATACTAATAATTCCCACATACATTTTTGTATGCTAGTTCCATAATTCAATTAGAATAATTATTTTAATATATATAGAGAGCTTTAATATGATTAGTTGTGTATGTATACATTCACCAGCCCATGTGTATATAAACATGCTACAACATGATTATAATTTTATATACATGTGATATACTCAGTATAAAAAATTATCACTAATATATTATCATGTCATATATAAATTATAAATATCAATTAAAATCCAACTTTAAAAAGCTAAGATATATAACTTTGTTAATTATATCTTAATATTATAAAATACGATATCATATACTTGATTCGCGCATCGCGCGGGTACAAATCTAGTAACAATTATAAATCAATCACAATTTAAATATTTATAATCAATTCAATACATGATTTAAGAAAATACAATTTAGGTATTTATGATTAAAGATATGCATGTGTATGTGTTTCCAATATATCAACTACTAGTATTGCACCCCACACAATGTGTGGGAATATAATATATGTGATGTGATTAATCGATCAAGTAACACAAATTCGATAGATTCAAATAAACAACATATCACGTGCTACATATTATTAGATTTTCTGAAAATTACATTTAATACTTTGTCATCTAAATACATCCTAATTTTTTTTCTTAGTTTCTCTCTGAATGATATTTTTAATTGGTTATTTCAATTGATTAATTAAATTATGCATTAAAATTATTGAGAAATAATTATGGAAAAACTATGAATTTTATCCTAAATAATTGAATTTCTGGGAATTTTATCCCAATTTTTCTAGGTTAGGGAATTTTATTCCAAATAATTGAGTTTCTGGGAATTTTATCCCAAGTTTTCTAGGTTAGGAAATTTTATCCCAACTTTTAATTTTGTTTGGAATTTCATCCCAAATACTAACTCTGTAACATATTTGCTGAATCACTATTTTTTTATCCAAAGAAAAACAAAAGAACGCAAACTATTTAAATCCAAAATCCCTAAATTTTCAAATTCTTCCTTCTTAAATTCCGTCTCCTCCTCCCCTCATTCCTCAACGGTGGAATTTTTTATGCTGGTTAGGCCTATCGATGAGGTCAAACCTCTAGCACAGAACAAAGAAAGGGATCTAAAACACTTCTTGCACGCAGGAATGAAAGCGTTGAGAGATACATCTCAGCAGTTGTAGAAATCGAGCAAGCAATGCGCAGTTGTTACACAGATCACATAAGCTTCACTGCAGCTGAGTTCGTGGAGATGCGGGTGCTCGATGCATGCTTCATTATCGCATTAGTTCAAAATTCCACCGTTGAGGAATGAGGGGAGGAGGAGACGGGATTTAAGAAGGAAGTATTTGAGAGAATAGGGATTTTAGATTTAAATTGCTTACGTGCTTTTGTTTTTCTTTGGATAAAAAAAATATCTACACGGACGTGTACATGTAAAAAAAATAGTGATTCAGCAAATATGTAATTGAGTTAGTATTTGGGATGATATTCCAAACAAAATTAAAAGTTGGGATAAAATTCTCTAACCTAGAAAATCAATTATTTGGGATAAAATTCCCTAACCTAGAAAACTTGGGATAAAATTCCCAGAAACTCAATTATTTGGGATAAAATTCATAGTTTTCCCAATAATTATTATGGAAAAGTTAATCTACTTTCATTATGCATATTCAAAATAGAGGAAATAACTTAAAATAGCAAAAAATTAAAAACACATCTAAAAAATGACAATTCTTATGAATAAAGACACAAAATAACAAAATTTAAGCAAAAAGTCTAATTTAACCTTAAAATCATTTACATATTTGGAAGTGTTCAATTAAACATATTAAAGCCTTCTCCGTAAGCACACCACCTTTCCTTGCATCTTTGAGCACTGTCACGCTCGTTGCTTTACTCGATTCAGGGCTGGACGATTTGAATTACTCTTCCGCGATTTCTTTTTGTTACCCACTGATTTCCCATTTAAAGTCGCCGCAGAATCTTCTAGAGTTTTATTCTCTTCCAAGTCATCCCGTTTAGCCCCCTTCTGCTCTGCAACGATCTCTTGCAGAGAATTTGGATCCTAGACGGTTATTTCCTCCATCACCAAAGGCAAACCACTTTTCACGATATCGCCAACGCAACACTTGTTGCTTCGTCACCTTGTTTAGGTGAGCGATTTGAACCGACTTCTTATTTTTACCCATAGGTCTCCCCTTCACCACCGCCATAGAATCTTCTAGAGTCTCTCCTCCTTATTCCGAGGCAAGTCGTTCTTCATCTACTCCGACGTGGACTCGTGTGGAAAATCCAGATCCTCCTCCTGATCAACCTCATCATCTAGGGGCCCATCACTTTCGTGGTCTGCATCTGCGGCGGCGGAGCTTGTTGTTGCCCTCTCTGCTTGGTTCTCCTCCATTAACCGTTATTCTTTTTTAAAATTATGCAAACTTAGTCGATAATCCAATTTAAAAATATTTATGGAAAATGTTAACCACAACAAAATCTCATAATTAAGTTTCTTTCCAATAAAAAAGATTGTAAGGGTATTAGCACAATTTTAGCTATATTGTGCATTTTTTCATAAAAGGTGATATTTTCTACATGTAAAATAATAAAAATTACTATTTTAGAATTTCACTCTTAATTATATTGGAATAAAAGTAGTAGGATTTCTAACATCTAATTTGATACATATGGGCCTATTCTTGAAAATTTATTATACTACTCATGAATATTATAAGAAAATAATAAAGAAGGAAAAATTATTTGAACTAATTTATGCATATACAAAATATGTATATTTTTAAAAAACTTTAAAGTACAGCTACGAAGTGTTTTTAAATTCAGTTGATATATCTTTCCATTTTCTTGAAAACGGATTATAATTCCCACAAATATTTTAGGGAAATAACAATTAAGTTAAAATTAATCACATTAATTATGCATGTTCCCTTAAAAAATATAGATTAATTTGTGCAACCCTAGGTTCCTTATAATATGAGATAATTTGATTTTAAAATATTTTACACTTTAAATTTTATTGTTCATTTACAACACTAATATAATATCCATATTTTTTTATTAAATAATTATACTAACTTGTTTGAAAATTTTGATGAAATGCAGAACTCAACTTGTTTTATCGTACTCAATTACAAAATGCATTTCCTGAGTAAATTCTCTAATGGGATCAAATAATCAAGATCGAAAGATTGATTGTGATAAATTGTAACTTAATCGGCAATAAAAATACATGGTCGAGGTTGCCGACTTTGAAGCACAAGTTTGAGTTCGAATAATTGAAGATTACTCACTCTCCCATCTAAACAATGCACCTTATCTTACAAAATTGCATCATCGAAACTCCAATCGTATACTCTAATGGAGATAGAGATAATAAGGTGTGCAAGAAATTTCCAATATCATAAAGAGTAAAATCAACAGATGATTTAAAGTATATTAATAGGTCGATCATATTTACTTGTTGCATATTCAATAAAGATAAAACAAATATTAGTGCTTATTACAATTAAAATACTTCCCAAAATCATTAATTTTATAGTTCTCGTAAAATCTTGTTTGTATATTATTACATAATTTTGGATGAATGAAGTACAAAGATTGATGAGGTATAAATCATAATCGTAGGTGCAATTACAAACAATAATCTCTATTCCATTTGGAGCACATGATCCAACTCCTTTGTAAGATCCTGCGCTCAATTCATTGTAATCCACTTTGTCACACTCTTCTCTTTATCCTCCACACCTGCAACAACTTCATAAAAACCAAATTCCTTATTGAAAAAATGATGTATTATGAGATTTATAATATTAACTTAGATATATAGATACATGATAGATGAAGGAAAATAGACAGAAGCCTTTTTTTTAGTTGCTTAATTTGAGCTTTCTATTTGATCTGATCGAATTGTGTGCATTATATTAAAATGGTGGTGTGGATGTATGATTTATATAGGAGAGAATCACTAAATTTGATAAGGAAACACGATCTCATTGCATCAATTATCCACATTTATCATGAATATTTTTTAATTTTGAGATCTACTAAATTTATTGATAGAAATTTAGTTCCATATATTATTAAACCCCCCTTAGCACAATATCCTATAAATTTTTATAAAAATTTATAGAAGAACAATTATGGAGTTGTATATTTTATTTTAAATTGAATTAAAATTTAAATAGGTAATCAACTTAAGATTTTAAAACTAACTTAAAAACTTGTTCTGGATAATTAATTAATTATGTAAGACATATAAGATTATATAGATTTTAAAATGTTTCAACTAAAATAGAGAAGATTTCGAAACAAAGAAAAAAAACTGAAACTTGATACATATTTCCATTTTTTTAAGTAATTTAATTTGCCTACTTATTGGAGATATAGGGAGATAATATTAAAGAAAAAATCTACACAATTGATTTGTATATATATATTTCCCTAAAATATATAGATTTAATTCTGAAATTTAATTTGTGTACTCCTAAAATCAGTGTAATCTAATTGATTGCAACTTGAATTATACATATTTTTTGACAAATATAGATTAATTATAGAGAAGTAATAATTCAGGAAAATTAATGTAATTGAGTTATTTATATTTCCCTAAAATATATAGATTAAAATCTTCTATAATTAATTTCTTAAATAAAGTAAACGATTTGATGATATTTTGTTAAATGTGCCATAAATCATTTTAATTGATTTCTAAATACTTTTTTAAAATATATAGATTAATTATAGAGAAATAATAATTCAAGAACAATCAATCTAATCTAATCGATTTACACATATTTACCTAAAATATATAGATTAAAATCTTACATATTTTCTTTAGTTATTAACTTAAACAATTTAATAATATTTTGTTAAATATTTCTTCTAATCTCCTAATTATATGTATATGTCGTAAAGATCTAGAAATAATTCCATAATTATTGGCCAAGTAAAACTATGCTATGTATGAATTGATATAATATATAAAACGTGTATTAATTTGCCAACTAATATGTTATTAAATAAAAAATTATATCTACAAAATATAATTAAACATTCATAAACTATTATTAAATAACTTTATAGTTGTTAAATTATATCTACTAAAATGATTTTCCTAAAAATAAACTTAATCTTCAATAGATTTTTTAATTATTTATAATTATAGAATGTTTCACTTATTAATTAAGGAACTAACCAGTTAATTAATGAACAATAAATACAACTCAAACTTTCCTTATTTTGCCTACGGCCTTACTTTAATATATATATAGATTTGTAAATAAAGAAGTAAATAATTGATATTTATAATTATAGAATAGTTCATTTATTTATTAATGAATTAAACAGTTAATTAATAAACAATTAATGAAACTAATACTTACTATTTATGTATCCAATCTTATTTTTATATATATATATAGACACAAGCACAGTTTGAATGTCGTAGAGACTTAGCCCCAATTATAATTTCAATTTTTTTTAAAAAAAGTTTAATAGAGAGAGGGTCGTATTCAAATAAAATATTTATTTTGAGAATTAAACTAAAAGCATTCATTATAAAATTTAAATGATAATTCACGATAAACGATAAATTTTGCTTCATTATAATGCATGTTAATTCATTATAGCTTGTTATATCATAAATTTAATAAAAAAAAACTTATTGTACAAATTAACATTTTAAAGTTAATTTATTAAATAAACTTACTAAATCCGAATGAATAATATAATTTAACTTGTTTAAACAATAAATATTTCGCACAAACTTTTATCAATCAATCTTCAAAGTAGCTCGCAAAATATTCTATTCATTTCATTTGCAGCCTTTCTTCCACCGATTTTTCCATGAAATAATTTCTTCGAAAATAAGACGGTATGTAGCTGGGATGGATGCCCACAGACTTAGTGACTAACAAATTTGGAATAACACACATGCGATCTCGACAAATGGATCGGTGAATGCATTTGCATACACACGAAATGATTAGCGATTGCAAAACATGTCTAATTTCTATGCATTCCCCTCAAGGAAGAATTTGTTGACACTGTTTTATCAATAGTGTTTCCACCTCTTCAAATGAATTTTAAATACGTACGTACCATGCAGTTCTTCATTCTTCAAGTGCATCGTGAACTTGCACATGATGCACGAGCGCTTTTATTTCGCCTCTTTAAATGGTTTGGTTTATGTCCTTGCCTGCAGTAGTTGACATAGGTGAGATGAAAGCGATGTATGATACTTCCCACCATGTTATCCCACCTTACACAACCTGAACTTTTGCTCCCTCCATTTTCTTCTCTATAAATCTTTGCTGCTGCAACCCCATCTTGTATGTGCCTCGTTGTTTAACTATGAACGGAGGTGTTGCCATCCTTAAGCTCGTTGCCAAAATGGTACAGAAGATCTTCGCGATGCGGACCAAGTGCATGTATGGTCCTGCAATGGACTGTCAAGATGGCGAGCCTTGCCTGCTGAATGGCCTGCCCGAGGATGTGAAGAAGGGGCATTTTGTCGTCCACGCAGTTGATGGAGATGAGTTGAGGAGGTTTGTCGTGGAACTGAGCTATTTGGCTCACCCTGGCTTTCTGAAGCTGCTAGAGCAAGCAGAGCACGAGTTTGGTTTCAAACAGACAGGTGTTCTTGCTATACCCTGCAGATATTCGGACCTGCAATCTGTTCTTCAAAGTAAAGCATGAATTAATAGAGAGAATGTGTTATGTTTGTTTGCTAGAGTGTAGAATTCTGAGTGTCCTGGTTCGATATGTGTACCCTGCAATGAGAAACAAAATAAATGAGGTGATATTGAGTTACCGTCTCAGTCTAGCACATTATGCTGTACAATGTTAGAAATCACGGCATGCTAAGATGAATGCAACATATTATCATGATGTAGTGCCAAAATATTACATAAACCATGAAATTTCTAGTGATTTACCTTTTTCTTAGCTGCCAAAACTGGATCCAGTGATCTTCACCTCAGTTCATGATGGATGATGAGAGGAAGGACTTAACACTCGTCCATATACATATATAGAGATGGAATCATATAATAATAAATAAGTATATCAAAAATAAAAATAAATCTCATCCGTTATATCCAATTAAATCAATGGTTGATATTTAATCAAACAAGAATTAAAACGCAATCAAGCAACAAATGATCAAATAACATTGTAATCAAGCAACAACTAAAACACAATCAAGTAACATTGTAAAGGTAATCAAACGGCTTTATCATTTTATCACGGGAATAATTTTTATCACCGGATCCAATCCCTACATATATATATATATATATATGTATGTGTACATGACATCTTTTAGTTCTGATCTCAAGCTTTGTTTCCTTTTTAGAGAGCAACAACAGCTTGTAGTTGTAGTGATAAAAGCACAATAGAGAACTGAGCATCTGACTATTGAAACTGAGCTATTTATTTCCCATGAGAAATGATGTCTCAGTTTAAAACAAAGCACTACTTACAACCATTCTTGGAGAGAGAGAGAGAGATATTACCAGCAACATAAAGCTGATATATTACCAGCAACATAAAGCTGATCAAACATAATTTATAAACTGATGCTAATGTTTTTTTATACATATATAGATTTAAAAATAGATACAAAGAGCAAGCAGAAGTACTAGGGTCACAGATATTATAACAGCATATACACGAGATCCTCATCATGCCTCTATGCAGCCATACAAAATCTTTGATCTGACAACGTGGGAAGATTGATGTTGCTGAAGTATCCAAGGAGAAACATATTCCCTATATAGTAGATTTATTTTACCTCCGCGCAATTATTGGAACCCACTGGTTCTCTTAGGCATGTCGATATGGCCATGACAGCAGATTCAATAGCTGTATCTTCTCCCTATTTGAATGCAATGAACTCATCAGCAAATTCTTGTAAATTTGAAAAACGCAAACAAAATTGAAGGTTAACCTTTTCTTTCCAATAAAACATGTTTCCGTATTTTCCTGCTAGTCGGCTCCAAAAGCTACGTGGTATGTCTAAATCAATGGAGGCCCCAACATTGAAATTCAGTATATTTCCTGGTTATAAGCAGTATATACAAAACATATTAGTGAGCAATCAAGCTAACTGACTAAATAATAAAATAAGCGCTATCAAACTGTTACCAAATGTAGGATCAGCAACAAATACGATTGTATTATCATCCACTTTCCAAAAATCTTTGATTGCTAGTCCTACAGAGAATTAAACGACGGGAGCGTATTGTAATATTCTTAAATACAAAGAAGTTAGCTAGCTGAGCAACATTTGCAATCATATACCGGGAGTATCAGGATAATTCTGAGCCAGAACTCTCAACTTGTATCCTGTATCCTTCTCAAGGTCAGTTATTTCCTGAGCAATTCTCCTCTCCTGCCAATAAAAATTTGAAGCTGCATGAAGCTACACCGAGCTTGCATCATTACCGATATAATTCTACATTATTCCGACACAATGCAGCATGTGATTATATGACGCAAATACAACCCGAAAGAGTGAGACACTCTCTAGAGCTGCACGTGTAATATCAACATAGAATAGTAATTAGTAACAATATCTCCAGGAACTCACTAGCTAACCACGTTTCTCATCAAAGCAATAGATTCAATAAACTTTCCACCCCGCAGTCTGATCAGGGCAAACTCTCAAGCATACAACCAACTAATAAATCTCAGTCATTACATTTTGAACCAAATGATTAGTCATTTACTCATGGAACTCCAACGCATGTAAAAACGAGACGGCAAAATCAAACTTCTGCAAAAACTAAGCACACCTGACCATCGGACAGGAAGCCTGCAACATCTATCACAGTAGTAAACTCTTTAGGTAGCAATTCTGGCTTGTTCACTCCAACCTTTCCTTCCGCAGGTCCTACTCCTACAAGATTCAATAGTAATCTTTACATATATTTTACAAAATTGAGAAGTTAGCCACAGATTTGAGGCGATTATGCAATAACTCAGCTGATACGCACAAAATTACAGTTCAAAACCTAACTCAAGATGTACATAAATCAACATCGGAATAATTATTTCGAAATTTTAGAATAGGTGCTCACCAGAGAAGGAGAGAGCAAGAGAGAGAGTGCCGGACAGCAAAAAACTCAAAGATTTGGAGCGAGCGGAGGAAATGCATGAAGGTAAGTGTAGTAGCGGTTGTGTCAGAGGAGTTTTGGGCAGGGGTTTGAGAGATGATGATGATGGTGAAGGCAATCGCATAGAAAACGCCATTTTTTGGATATGGGGAAGATGTGAATTGGAATAAATAAGAGGCAATTTCTTTTATTTTATTTTAATATTCAATAGCACATACATTTTTTTTAATACATATAAGTAGCCACCATAGATAAATGGCTATACAAAAATATGAGTTTTCTAGTTATTTTGTACTTTTGTCTATTTCTCTTTTTCATTTTTGGCTACAAAACAAATTCAACTTTATTAAAGTAATTTTTATTTTTAGAAATATTTATTATATCATTTATTAAATCTACCAAGATAGTTGTTACAATTTATTACAACCTTTCACAAACAAATATGTCCTTCTAGTATACGAAAGTCATTCAAAAAATTTTTGGAGATAGTTGAAAGAGTTTTGAGAGCAAAAAATAGAAGGTATGTTGATTTCAACCATTTTTCCTTATTTTTCATCCGTTTTTTTATAATGATGATTTATTGATATGTGTTCAGAATCGACTGATATATCATAGTTTTTTTATAATATATAGTGATTTTAGGACTGTTATTCGTAAAAAATACGCAAAAAGCTTTGGGAAAACCCAATAAGTCGAGATCTCGTGGACAAAATCAAGATTTCGAGTTGATTTTGAGATCTCAACATCTAATATCAAGATCTCGAAATTAATTCGAAATCTCGATTTTCTCCATGTGATCTGGACATTTGAAATGTCAATTTTTTCATTAAAAAGGTGAGATCTCGATATTAATTTAAAATTAATATCGAGATCTCGACTTCTCTTGTTAGATCATGCTCTAGATTTTATTTAATATTTTTGTATTATTGATTGCAGATGTCGTATCAACATTTCATCATACGTCATGCTGATGCATGGAACAGATCCGAGTATGAGACGAGCAATTGATATATTTGAGGCATGAACGGATCTCCTACAATGCGATTTTGTTCGAGATTCACGAGATCATGCACTATGATCTCCTCACTACTAGTTACTATTTGTTTTACACGAGCAGCATATCTGGGGGTTCGAGACAAGTGAAGGGTGGACTGAAGACCAATGAAACTATAATGTGGATGCTATATAAAAATAGCATTGATTCAGTTATATATGTGGTCACCAAATTGAAACAAAATAAGGCCAGATTTGTAACACCTCAGTCACAGTCACAGCGATCAACTCGAATGTGTTGTCCTAACATCTCATTAGCTGATGATTTCGTAGATGAGTATGAGGCGGAATCCAATGATGATGATGATGATTATTATTATGATGACGAGGAGGAGGCAGCGGACAAGGAGAGGGACGAGGAGGAGGAGGATGAGGGCCGGAGTAGCTTGTTTAAGTCCTTGGTTAGTGATTTTTCTAGATGAATTCTAGCTCCTGGGTCAATGGATCAGTATGGACTATTTAACAATAACTTGAGTCAATTCGTGGTTGCAGCTCGACATGATCAGGAAGTAAGAAGTTGAGTACTTCCTTTAATAGAGGTTGATGCTCCTGAGCGTTTGGAGTGAATTATGCCCGCAGATTTGGCCCCTGCTAAGCTATGCATTAGAGCGATATTTAGCAGCAAGGATAAACTTGACCTTGTTGTAGGATTGCATCACTTGTATCACTGGTTGGAATACTCCACGGAGAGGTCCAACATTACTCGGCTCAACTTCAGATGCAAGCATGGGAGTGGACGTCCTTCTATACTACGTGCAAGACAATCTGGAAGTATTTGGAGAGTATACAAGTGTGATTTGATGCACAACTGCCAGACGGATATTGATCGTGTTGCTCCCCGCCGAGTGCCTCACGAGAGTGTTGGGTAAGTATTTTTCAAGTAAGTTGGCGGTGGAGGGCGCTATTCTAAAGCCAAAGGAGATGATGTCTGAATTGTTGAGTCAGTTTGATATCAGAATTGATTACAGCTTTGCCCTGCAGGCAAGAAACATAGCCATAACTATGGTATTCGGCGAATGAGAGAAGTCTAATGAGATGCTGCCGAGCTACTTACACATGCTACAATCGCGTAACGCAGACACGGTGTATGATATATATACTTCTTCGGAGAGTTTGTTCAAGCACATGTTTTTGGCGCTTGCTTCTTGCATCGATGTATTTCACAGCTGCATGCGCCCAGTGATTGTTGTAGATGGCACCCATCTGAAGAGCAAGAATAAGGGAATGTTGTTTGTTGCAGTGACGAAAGATGGTAATGAGCATTTATTTCCTCTTGCTATCGGGATTTGACTCTTAGAGGATGATGGGTCATGGATGTGGTTCATGCATAATTTGCATGCTGATTTTGGAGATCACGAAGGACTGATAATTGTTAGTGATCAACACAAGAGCATAAAAAATGCGGGGTGGAGTTAGCATTTTCGAATGCTACACAAGTTATTTGTTATTATCACTTGGCGAATAACATGTCGAGGTACGGTCCTCAGGTGGGTGTTGTTTTACGAGATGCAGCCTACTGCTATAAGCATGATGCATTTCAAAAACACATGTCTATTTTGGAGATTCTGAGCAAAGACGGAGCTTACAAGAGACTTCAAGATATAGGAGTTCATCATTGGTCGAGAACTTAGTGCCCTGGTACCCGATTCAGCTTCATGACGTCCAACGCAACCGAATCCCTCAACTTTTGTTTGTTATGGGCAAGATGATTGCCCATATGTGCCCTTCTTGAGACTTATAGAGCTATGGTTGAGAGATGGTTTCACGAGCGACGAACGACTACATAGTCTAGAGATCATGCTCTGACACACATAGCTATGACAAAGTTAGCAGAGTCGGTCGAATATGGGCAACATCTTGTGTCAAAGGCACCACCACCGCACACATATATAAGGTGGAAGGGCAACATAGGAGCTACACTGTCGACGTAGAGCACAGAACATGTGAGTATCGTCAGTTCGATCTCGATCAGATTCCATGTTGTCATGCGGCTGTCGCCCTCAATTACTATGTTAATTCGAACTTTAATTATTGCACATAGCTTGTAGTCAATAGCTTAAAGATTATTATAACATGTACGTCTTATTTTTTGATTGCCATATATACTTTGCAGCCGATATCAGAGTACATGTCACACTACTACAAACAATTCGCTCTGCCACAAACATATGATCAAACCCTTATGAATGTGCCGCATCCATCAGAGTGGGTTCTCCTATCGGAGGTAACATATTTTATTGTGAGACCTCCGATAGTAGTTCGACAGGCTGGCCGCCCTAGGATGAGTAGAGTACGTTTTTGGTGTTGAGAGTTCAACCACGCGCAGATCTCAAGTATGTAGGAGGTGTCGACAACCCGGTCACAACACACGTGCTTGCATTGCTTATATCGCCATTAATGAAGTGGATTTGAACAATCCTCCACCTCAAGATGGGCCACGGAGGAGACGGGCAAAAACATATAGTATATGTTAGCAGACGGGGCATGCAACAAGAAAATATCGGGAGAGAGTTGATCATATGAGTGAATAGTGACATTTGGTTTATTTCTTTATTTATCTTTGCATGCTTATGATGAATGGATTAGATGATAGATTTTTGGATTTGATGTTGTTGATGCATATTGGTTAATGTTTGTTTTAGTGTTATGACATAAATTTATGTATTGTGACAGATTTTTGGACGAATTTTTGAGTTCTTGTTTGATCTGTTTAGTTGTTTTGGTTTGTATACGAATTCGGGTGGGTTTTACAAAATTTAATATTGATGTCGAGATCTAAACATCTGTATATCGAGATTTTGTTATACAAAGACAAGATCTTGTCTTATTTTTTTAAAAATAATATTTTAACAAAAATATTAGTATATATTATATAAATAAAATGAAATTTCAATTACAAAATAACGCTAGATCTCGACATCAATTGTAATGCACTAATTTTTGTAGAATAAAATAATGGACAATAGTTGAGTAAAATGGGCACATCACTTTTACAAAATTAATTATTTCCTTTTCAAAAAAATAACATAAAGCGAAATAAACATTTTATTTAAATTCCGCGCCCATCATCCGCTTCTAACCCATCGCCCAAGATTAAACTTGAAAAATATTAATAACTTTGGGGTGAACGTTATTAGCTTAGTGGTGGAAATATTTATCCAAGCTATACAATTGTAACAAGGTAAATGTAGGTAGCCATTCGGCTAAATAGATTACATGGGCAGCCCGTCAGCTTATCTCGTGGTTAGTCAGTCGGCTAAATCGTAGGTACCTGCATAAAAGCACAACAAGGATAAACAATATTTGCCACACATAGATCCCCACCTTAACTTGAACTTGTTTGAAAAGATCGTAACTTAGTTAGTTCCACGCGCCGCCTAAATCATAATAATTAATAAAATAAATTATATTGATAGAATAAATAATAATTTTAATAATAATGTTAATAATATAAAAATCTTAGCTCAAAGTAATGCCCAACCCAATAATTTACATGGCCCAAAACTCTACCCAAGAATCCACAAAATAAATTAAACATGGCCCCAAAATCACCGAAGCTCAGCCCAACAAGTAAATAAATAAAAACCCACTAAACCCCTCCCCTCACACTCATTCCCTACACACCGCCTCACCAAAACTCCCACCTTCCCTCTGCAACCTATCGCCATCAACAACACCCCCACCCCTTATCTTCTTAATTATTTCGCCTAACTCCATGAGCATCAACCCAATATACCAGCTGCTCTACTTCTTCCGACGACAATTGCCGCCCCCAAATACAGCCACCCCTCTTCCTCTATCCTCACTCCTTGAGATTCATCCCGCAAAAAGAAAAGGAAAAAAAGACTCAAAGAGAAGGTGTTTCTACTTTTGAGGATTAGAAGATAATTGCTTGCTTGGTGAGTTTTTGTGAGGTACCTAGTACGCTATTTATAGGAGGATAAAGGGAGTTCAAGGGTTGCTGATTTCTCATATTTATGGGTGTCATTTGATGAAAACTTGATTGTGGAGAAGTGGTGAGTTGAGGCGTTCGTCGGAAAACGTTGCACAACGATTGCAAAAACGTGGGATAACTAATTTAATCTACTTAATATACTAAAACAGAATAGCCAATCACTGTACATTTAGGCGCTAAACTTTTTCCCAATTATCTGCAGCTCTTTTTCCATGCATTAAATGACTGTCACATCATTTTGTATTTTTTTACCAACTGCATAATAATAAATTTTCAGAACACAATATTTTACATATTTTCTACCACTGACAATCTCTGTCTATCATACAAGTTTCAAAAACAAGCAGCACTTTCAAAATTCAAAATCTAAATACTTGAACTTATAAAATTTGAAGCCCACCCTTATTTTTCTTTATAAAAAGGCTAAAACAAGACATAAAATCAAACAGTCTGAAGTCACTTGCCAAGATTTGCTCCTCCACCCTCTTCCATTTTACATAAAAGACTTGCCAAGGTTTGCTCCTCACCCTCTTCCATTTTACATAAAAGTGTATTATCGTACATAGCACATTCCTTTTGGATTATTTTGCTACAATGGAAAAACCATTGTAGCAGATTGTATTTATCGGTGGAATATGTATTTTTTTGCTACATATCTAACAATTTTCTGTCGATTTCCACCTATACGGGATGATATTAACCTTAAGAAAAAATGACAAAGTAATTCAGAAAAATCTAACATGAGTTGTTGGGCATAGATCGGAGTAGTGAGATGAAACAACTCAAAATAATTACAGAAGCAATTCAATTGAGAAAATCAAAAGCAAGCAGAAAAGGAAATGGATTTAGGATAGGGGATTAAATGGAGCCGCGGCCCAAGTGTAAAAGAAGAGTAGGATTTTCAATTTAATATTTGTTGCAAGTGTAAAAGAAGAGTAGGATTCAATATATATATATATAATACTATTAGTTAGGGTTTTCAATTTAATATTTGTTTAATTTAATATGCATATAGTGATGTTATCTGTATTCAACTCATAACTAGCCTATTTCTTAAAAAAAAAAAAATCATGAAGCCCATTATGGTTAAATAAAAATTAATAACCAGCCCATTTATATTACTAAATTTAAAGAAAAATGATTTTATTTTTTTTACTTAATTTTATGAAAAAAAAAACAAGTTCATTCATATTTTTTAGAGTACATTACGTTAAAATTCAATTTAGTTTGCTCTTTTCTTTTAATTAATTGCACACATTGAAGCATATACCAAATGGTTATTTGGTCCAATTATATATGCAATGCCAAAAGGATTTAACAATTTTAATTTGTAAAGTGTCCCTTCGCTCGAGTATAGTGGTTAAAAACACTTTTCCTATGACTGAAAGGTCACAGGTTCGAGCTTCCAGCTCCCAGGGGACATTTGGGTGTGTGAGTGGGGGTGTGTGTTTAAGATTAATGTAAACTTATTAAAAAAAAAAATTAAGGATACTAATAGATATTTACTTAACATATAGTGTACGAGGAGTTTTCTCAAAATTCAAAATATATAATCTTAATTTTGCTATTAAACACTTCTTATAGACACAACTATCATGACATACTACAACAAAAAATAATCACACCAAATGTTTAACGCACTTAATTACATCTTCTTCATATATAATATTTAAAATATAAATATCCGTGCAACGCACGGGTGAATACCTAGTATATATAAAAACAAGATGTTTTCAATATTTACCAAAATGCCACTTTCCCTCCAAAACAATTATTTAATATTATTTCTAATTTTTTTTAATATATATCTATACTATAGAAAATAGTAAATATTTTAACCAAATATAATATTTTCTTCTAGGAAATATACAAGTATATATTTAATTCATCTTCACTAATTTTAATTTTTTTATTGAAAGATATAAGTATATATATTATATATTAAAGCTGATTTTCTTCTTCTTCTTTTTTTTTAATAGGAGTAACAATTTTCAAAATTCTATATCAACATATTCATATCAATTTTTCTTGAATGTTAATAAGACTTTAGTAAAACTAAATTAGTCACTTTTCTTCTAAATATTATTAAGTCGCTACTAACTAAAGTTTCTTAATTTATTTTGCTTTTTAAAAATCAAGCATATTTTTTCTCTATTATTTATGTTGGAGTTTTAATGTAAATAGAAGTCTTATTTTGTAAACTTTGTGCTAACCCTATTTATTTAAATTTACATATATAATTTTAATATTTATATAACTACTTTATTAATATTATAATATAAATCTAATTTTTTATATATCAAAAAAATTCACATACATCAAGATGTTAGTCGCGCATCGCGCGGGTATATTACTAGTTGTAAATAAATAAATAAAGTTTGGGCTAAATTATAAACTAATATTTGGATTCTAAAGTTGTTCATGGCCTAAAATTAATAATAGTTAGGCTTAAGTTTAACAAGTAAAATATGGGAACTATTGTTAAAATGATTTTGGGCAAGAGAGCTCACGAACATAAAACTTCAACCTAAATCCATATATTTAACTTAATTAAATAATGAATAAAAATTCAAATGAAATAATAATAATATAAATTTAGGCGCAACTTATAGTAACGTAACTTAAATAATTTGCAAGCATGGTTAGAGAATGTAACAATTATTGTAAAAAAAACTTGGGTTGATACATCCTTTACCCCTCAAAAGAATTATGTCCTTGGAATTTAATTAACTTCCCCCTCATAAAATTGCGGATACATAGATATTAATTGCGAGCATACCCATGTCTCCTTGACGAATCATTAGTATGTTTGACTTTGGATTTATCCAAGTTCAAACGTGTGGCAACTGCTTGAGATCTTTCCACTAACTCTAAAAATGTGGTCGTTGCTACATGACCAGCTAGGATTCCTTCAATCTCTGGTCGCAGTCCGTACTCGAAACGCCAAATCTTGTCATCTTCTGTCGCCACCAATTGTGGAGCATATCGTGACAGTCTGTTGAAAGTTCTTTCATATTCAAGAACAGTCATCTCTCCTTGCTCCAAATTCATTAACTCCATTTCCTTCTGCTTGCGATAAGCCCTTGGGAAGAATTTTCCCAACACCTTTGCCTTAAAACCTTCCTAGGTTAGGTTCTGTCGGAGCTCGTTCGACATATGGCGCATTTCTGACTGCCACCAATGCCCCGCGTCTTCTGTCAACTGAAAAATTGCACAATACACTCTTTCAGCATCGCTGCAATCCAGGTGTTCAAAGATTCGCTCCAATTCGAAGATCCACTCCTCAGTGACAAGTGGTCCTTCGTTCCCTTTCAACTTAGGGGGTCCCATCTGGCGGAATTGGGAAACAACAAGGCTTCGCTCATTTCTTTGGTTCTGACGGGGCAACACTTCTCCTAAAGCTTGGGCTAAATTTTGGACAAACTCCTCTCTATCCTATCTCGATGTGTTCATTGAATGCGATGCTTCGCTAGCTGACATTTCCTATTTGTAAATACTATTAGCTATCTTGAAAAAAAAACGAAAAAAAAACAATAATAAACTCTTTTATTGAATGAATATAATCTTATTTTAGCATATATATAAGAGACAAAAAACTAAATATATTATTTTTTTAAAAATAACTTCTATGGATCATTGGCCGCTCCACTGGACTCAGTTACGCCTTCCATCCCATCCCCACTTAAACCGGCTTGCTCATCTTCGTCTCCAACTTCCTCTCCATACACTTGGTTATCCCACCATGCTAGGAGATATTTCAGCAATAACCACATGTTGAGCCTAGCACCTAGGTCGGCTTCGTATGTGTAGTATATATCAAAGAGCTCTCTAGCTTTAGAAAACATGAAACGGGGAACTTTTTCATGCAACGTAAACCCAACATCCAGATTCTTTCGCTCGCCATCCACTTCCTTGAGTTTTCCCCACATCTTTGTGAATCTCCCAAGGTTAACTCCAATTCAATCATTCTTGTTCCACTTGAAGGATTTTAACTTTTCCCATAAAATGTCAGCACGGGTCACCAACACGGTGCGATACGCATGACCTCGACCTCCATAGGTTCCTGCAAATCCTCTTTCCATCTATCACCACAGTTCATGGGGTGGAATAAAGAAATTTATCATGCATCATAAATATAGTATAATACCTTTATCTTCGAAGCGATGTGGCCGACGAGATGATGGTTTTTTTTCCAAAACTTTTTTTTTAAAAAAAAGGGAAACTTTTTGTTATAGCGGAGTCTACAGAAACGTAAACCCACTCTGATACCAAACTGTAACGCCCCAATTTTCGTAGAATAAATTAATGGACAATAGTTGCATAAAATGGGCACGTCACTTTTATTTAAAATAAACTTACAAAATAAACTATTTCCTTTTCAAAAAAATAACATAAAGGGAAATAAACATTTTATTTAAATTCCTCGCCCATCATCCGCCTCTAGCCCATTGCCCGAGATTTAACCTGAAAAATATTAATAACTTTGGGATGAGCGTTATTAGCTCAGTGGTGGAAATATTTATCCAAGCTATACAATTGTAACAAGGTAAATGTAGACAGTCATTCGGCTAAATAGAACACATGGGCAGCCCGTCGGCTTATCTCGTGGTTAGCCCGTCGGCTAAATCGTAGGTACCTGCATAAAAGCATAACAAGGATAAAAAATATTTGTCACACATAGATCCCCACCTTGACTTAAACTTGTGGAAAGATCGTAACTTAGTTAGTTCCACGCGCCGCCTAAATCATAATAATTAATAATTAAATTAAAATGATTGAATAAATAATAATTATAATAATGTTAATAATATAATAATCTTAGCTCAAAGTAATGCCCAACCCAATAATTTACATGGCCCAAAACTCTACCCAAGAAGCAACAAAATAAATTAAACATGGTCCCAAAATCACCGAAGCCCAACCCAACAAGTAAATAAATAAAAACCCACTAAACCCCTCCCCTCACACTCATTCCCTGCACACCGCCTCACCAAAACTCCCACCTTCCCTCTGCAACCTACCGCCATCAACAACACCCCCACCCCTTATCTTCTTAATTATTCTGCCTAACTCCATGAGCATCAACCCAATATACCCGCTGCTCTACTTCTTCCGACGACAAATGCCGCCCCCAAATACAGCCACCCCTCTCCCTCTATCCTCACTCCTTGAGATTCATCCCGCAAAAAGAAATGGAAAAAAAGACTCAAAAGGAAGATGTTTTTACCTTTGAGGATTAGAAGATAATTGCTTGCTTGGTGAGTTTTTGTGAGGTACCTAGTACGCTATTTATAGGAGGATAAAGGGAGTTCAAGGATTGCTGATTTCTCATATTTATGGGTGTCATTTGATGAAAAATTGATTATGGAGAAGTGGTGAGTTGAGGCGTTCGTCGGAAGAGAGACGTTGCACAACGATTGCAGAAACGTGGGATAACTAATTTAATTGTAAATAAATAAATAAATAAAGTTTAGGCCAAATTATAAACTAATATTTGGATTCTAAAGTTGTTCATGGCCTAAAATTAATAATAGTTGGGCTTAAGTTTAACAAGTAAAATATGGGAACTATTGTTAAAATGATTTTGGGCAAGAGAGCTCACGAACAAAAAACTTCAACCCAAATTCATATATTTAACTTAATTAAATAATGAATAAAAATTCAAATGAAATAATAATAATATAAATTTAGGTGCGACTTATAGGAACATAACTTAAATAATTTGCATTCATGGTTAGAGAATGTAACAATTATTGTAAAAAAAACTTGGGTCGCTACATCAATACTTAGATCTCGACATCTAATGACGAAGATCTCAACATACATATTTCGAGATTTCTAGGGTTTGAGTCGAGACAATTTCAACTGAATATCTCAACATGTCTTGAATTGCATGTCAAGATTTCAAAATATGTGATTTTTGGCTAATTTGATATTTAAGTCACTAAATTTCGAGGATAATCAAATCAAGTAACATTCATTTCAATATTTTGGATTTGATCTCAAAGAAACTAGCAATAGTTCATTCGTTACAAAGATGTTTACATTGTACAATACTACTTCTACTTCATCCTCTCCAAACATCAATAGGATATTTACATTTCAAATAGAAACATCCTATGTATAGAACGATTCAAATGTAGAATGTATTACATTTAAGAATGTTTAAATTGTAAAATACATGTCAAGTGAATATGTTTACACTGTATAATATATTAATTTAAGATTAATATTAATTAAATATTGAATTTAATCAATTTCGAGATGAATAAGGGCATTTTGAGATCTCAATTTGATTTCGAGTTCTCTAAATGCCCTTATTTATCTCGAAATGTCTGATTGGAAATCTAATAAAATCCGTTTAATCCTGTTTAATCACCTATGCTATTCAATTCAACCACAAAATACACCAAAAATGATAGCTATATAACTAATTCAATATTAATAAAACATGTTTTACGATAACAATACAAATAGTGCTACAAGGATGCCTCAAAAGTTGCTTCTCTACACCAATGTACTATCCTAGAACCTACATACTGCCTATAAGTGATACTAAACTCAGTAGTCAGTGCACTGACTGGAATCCTCCTTTTTGAATTAATATATCTACAAAAATCATAGCAAAAACCCCACAGCTGTGTGAGTCCCCCTATCTGGCCTGGTCATCAGGGACATTGATCAGAGGTAATTGGCCATTCATCCTCTGATGAGGAGGAATGGCCCTGTTCCAGTACCGGCAGCATCAAGGACACGAGGGAGCAATCTAAGAACTGAAAGGAGTTCCCGATCCTACTTTTAATAGAGCACTTGGTCAGATGGATCGTTTACTGAATGGTAAAGTGAGTCATATAACTCAACATGCCAACTATGAAGATCAATACGTACAATGACCCAGTGCTCATACATATGCACAATATTGATGACCTAAAGTACAAATCAACATAATTAAACTTAATAAGAAAACAATAGAACAATTTAATTTAAAATTTTAAAACTTACATGTTTTGCCTTGAACCAACTCCTAGAGTCGGACATTCCATCAAGACCCTGGACATATTTCACTAAATCAATATGGGGGACCCACCAACTGTAATCATTATCTCGCACAATCCCCCACTCTTCTCCTTGATTTGGGTGGCAGTTTTTCCATCCAAGAAAGATACAGTCCTGCACATTAAATACAAAATTAAAAATAAAATGAAAATTAGAGAATTAAATTAAAATAAATCAACATTCATTACTTACAAGAAAACAGGGGTCTAATATGATAGTGCTGTTAGAGTCAACACCGTCAGCATTAGAGTTGTCACCTCTAGCAATCAGGTCGTCTGCAACCGCACGTTGCGCGCGGCCTCCTGGCGCCGCTGCTGCGCCACCTCCCGAGGCTGCACATCACGCACGGCTGCCGTGCCCCACCGCTGCACTATCTTTGCCAATTTTTGTCTTGTTCTTCATCCCGTACAAATTACAAATTTGAAAAATACAAAATAGACATAATCGATTACAATTGAATTTCCTATCAAACCTAATTACATATTTTCTCGTGATTTTACAAAATTAATTTAATCCAAACACGGATAAACAACCGCAAATTAAATTAAATGGGTTGCCACGAGGAACAAAAATCGAAAACCATTTAAAGCAGTAAAATAAACTATACATGCATAAATCGATAAATAGTTTACCAACGGAGCCATGAAACATAACCAAGCTCTGATACCAATTGTAGGGATTTTGTTGTCGTGAATCGAATCACTTAATCCATGCGAAACCCGGATTGTTCATGGATGTCAAAATAATTGCCAATCGATAAAACCCTAACATGCTCCTATGAATTTAATGCAATTCGTAATAGGATTACCTTAAATCCGTAGGGTCTGAAATGATCTTCACGTTGAATCTAATCTTTGATTCCACCATGCGATTTGATAAATCTTTGGAATAAGAAATTAGTATAGAGACACTAATTTCAAGATTTAATCAAAAAACCAAATCAGAAGAGAAGAAGAAGGGCTTGTTCTCTAGATTAGATCTTTAGATCTGTATCCCAATGCTGTTAAATCCTGCTCTGGTGAGGATTCCACAGGACTATGATGTGCAGGACAAAGTCGAACTTCTTCTTCTCCCTCAACACAACTGGCGCCTGATGGATTTATATACTGAAAGCATTATGATTGGTATATTATGTACAATCATAAATGTTGTATGTTCATCTCCTAGTTGAATTAACAAACATGTGTCGCAAACGCTCTTCTCCTCTTATCTCACCAATAGGGAGATCATACGGTGTGTAGTAGATCATGAAAGATCATATGGATCGTCTGACCTAGCAAGATATAAATGGTTATCACAGCTGAGACAGTCCCAGGATAGACTATCGGTGTAGGCTGCAGCATACACAGTAATAAGCATCTTATCTTGGATGGCTTGGTATGTTGGCGCGGGGCACACATTAATAAGGACCTAAGTTGAGATCGATTCCTTTATCTGACATTAAAGGAATCTGGATCTTTATGGCTTGATGAGATCCTAAACCTAAATGAAGGTATAGAAGTATACACATATTGTGTCTCACTTTGAGTTGTAGTGAAAGGCTCTAGTTGAGCTTGTATATCTGTATCTTGGGTGATAACAGTTTGTGTATGAATGTCTGATACTGGAATCAGGTAACCACATCCAGTATAGGATGGTGACATTCCCTGAGCAGCTTAAAAGGTTTGTTATGCTAAACTCCTGCATGCTAATTAAGTTCAAGCATAAGTGAAAATGTTTGATTGGATTGACTCAAGAATATAAGATGTTAATTTATTAAATGGCTTGTCAGAGCCTAAATTAATTAACGAATGTCTGTAACCTTAAATGTGGGATATACCGAGCCCATGCAACCCGTACCACAAAACGTGGTAGCAAATAGGTAGGACAATATTGATTCTCTGGTGGAATGAATCAATATTAATTAATTAATTATATTCTGGGTTGGGTTGAATATGATAATTAACTAATTGATAGGCCTTATGCTACTCCTATGCTGCAGCATAACATTCAGCGGATTGTTCTTCACTTCTTTGGCATGAAACCAGGTTAATATCACTCATTTTTCTTGCAAAACAACTAAAACAACAAAAACACAACTATACAAGACACATAATGTAGACAATGATAAATACAACACAAAAACAACCTAATACGAGTTAGAAACACTAAAAAGAACATAAAAGACACCTACAAAACACTAAAATAATAACTCCTAAAGGGAGTTATCACCTTATTTGCTATTTGCATTCTGGTCCCTAATCTGGCCCATGAAAACTCAGGCCCAATAGAAGTCCAGAATTTCCTATAAATAGGCTTCAGTTTCCCAGATCACAACACACCATAAGATCACAAGTTGCAACACAGCAAACCAGGATTTGGGAGCTGTGTATGATCGACTTAGATCTGAAAACGAGGAGGAAATTCTGCTTCTCAAACCGGGCAAGGAATCTGAAGGGAATCTTTACCAAATATTCGGATTGGAGTTGGGATATAGATCAAAAGATCAGATCAGGAGGATCGTGTTCTTTTCTCTCTCTCTCTCTCTATCTCTCTCTCTATTTGTTTTTGAAATTAATATATTAATATCATAGATTTAATTCCTCAATCTGTTAGGAATAAATCTTGGTGCGCGGTAAAAGGATCGAGGATCAAATCTCTGTGCAATACGTTCTTCAAGTTTCTGCGATCCAGGTATTCTGTATAAACCCTCTTATGCATAATCAATAGGAGCATGCTAGGATTAATCATAGGCATAGCAATTTATTTTTGGTATTCCAATTAACGATTTCGGATAATGGATTAAGTGATTCGATTCAAAAATCCCTTCAGCGCCGCCCTCCTCTCTCTCTCTCTAGGTTTTCTGTATTTTTCAACTGATATGATTTGAGAGAGGGTGACTGCTATTTATAGACCTAGGGTTGAAACCCTAGTGGGCTCCTTCAACATATTATTTGGGCTAGATCTGGGACCTAATGCAAATAATAAAGTTGACCTATGAATTAATTAAATCCCATATCCACAACCCTGAACACAATTAAGTAATTAATATTAATTTTTTTCACCACATAATTAATACTGATTTACACCTTTATTACCACGTTATGAGAACGAGCTGCATTTACTTGATGAATCCCCATATTTAAGATTATTGGACATTTATTAATTAATTGGAGCTTCTGACAAGCTTCACACAATTAATTAATTTCTTATTTTCCTGAGCAGTACCACTCTTAACATTATCACTCGTGCTTGAACTTAATCAGCCTGCAGGGCTTTATCACGATGAACGTTATTGAGCTCCTCAATGAATGGCCACATCATATTACTCACTATGGAAACCTAACTCCAATCGTCAGACCATTCTACACGAACTGCTATTACCCAAGATACGGGTATATGAGCACGTTACTCAGGCTCTCCACCATGGCAAGTCAAAGCAATAGTCAGCCCGTGCATACTCCTAAACTTTCGTTAGGGTTTAGATTCTATCAAGAGACGAGATCTTGTATTCTCTAATGTCAGACAGATGAATACATCTCATTATGGTCCAATCAATACACAACCGCACGTACCAACATATCAAGTGATCAAGATAGATCACTTCTTTCCGACTATGCTACAACCTGCACTGACAGACTTATCCTCAAGCTATCTCAACTGTGATCATCATATTTATATCTCACTAGGTCAAGTGATCATACTGTCTTCTGCGATCTACAACACACCGTATGATTGTCCCTATTGGTGAGATAAGAGGATACCATTGTTTCTCGCATGTAAGTTTGTTTAATAGATAGGAAATAAAACTGAATATATACACACTGTAATAAATTATTTCAATATACAAAACCCAACACACATGGCAGAAGAAGATCGTGTTGTGCGTGCTCGCCAAGAAGAAGAAGACAGGTGGAAGTGGATCATTCCAGCTGGCCCTCTGCTGCACATAAACCTTGAAGAACCTACGATCAAGGAGCCAGATGATCAAGCAACTGCAACCACTTCCATCAGTCCACATGAATCAACCCTTGACAAAGAGCGCCTACTTGCTGAGATCAAAGAATTCATTGCAGATCAAGTAAGGTCTCAGGTAGAAATGGCAAAGGAAGAACTAAGCAAGTCTATGGGTGAAAAGCTCAATACGATGACCTCAACTGTCACCACCTTTTTGGATGTGCTCAAAGAGGGGGAAGAGTTAAGACAAAAACAAGATAAGGAGCACAGAGCCTATGAAGAAGAAAGGCGCAGAGTAGAAGAAGAGAGACTGATGCAAGAAATAGAGGGGAAAATGAAAAGAGATGAGCGCAAAGAAGTTGAGAGGCAAAGGCGCGTGGCTGAGATGTCAAGACTCATGAACCTAGCCACCTCCATGGAAGACATTGTCAAATTCGTTGCTGGCTTCTATAGGTCTAAATGAAGAAATTTCTCCCCTTTTCAAACTCAAACCTTACTCTTTGTTGCAAACTTGACTGTTTTTTTTGTTGTAAAGCTCTGATATTGTATAGACTCCTGTAAATTTTCCTTTTAATTGTAATGACCACATCATAATGGAAAATTGACTGGTTGATGAGAAAATATTTTTGTCCAACTGAGAGTCATTTTGTAGCTGAACTTACACATTCCAGTGTAATCAACATAGTTGTTTTTGCTGTGCTCTAATACTTATGATTTTTTGCTCTGTTCTTATATTCAAATTTTTAATATATCTCTCGCAGTTTGAGGGGGAAGATCTTAAGTAGAGCAGGTTGTGTCTAAGGAGGTGATTTTTCTTGAGTTCATAGTTTGATAGTTTTATCTTTGTCAAACTCGTAAAATGAGTCGCTCCTCATTGACCAGCTAAGATAGTTGATAGATAGATGGCTTTGACCACACCAAAATGGGAAAAATTGTTAGGAAAATTGGTTGTTAGAAATTTCCTTATCCTTATTTTTGTTGTGTTTTGGTGGGTCAAAACCAATCTAGAAGAGTCTCTAGATTAGCCCAAGTTTTTGTTCATAAATGTAATGTCTCTAATCGAGTTGTAATTAGAGCTAATCGAAGATAGAATGAAGAATCGGTCTGTGGATGCATAAAGGATTCAGACAAACTAAAGATCAGTATGGAACTGATCGGTCTGGGACTGACAAGATTGGAAAATTCATCAATATGGAACTGATTAGTCTGGAACTCACCAATTTGGGGATCAATGTTCAAACTAGTGACATCAGCTAGCATGGACTTGCCAGAGTGACGACATCAACATGACATCTCTAGTTCCAATCACCACGCATAGAGATAAAAAGAATCATATGAGGAATGGTGCTGACAAGTTCAGACTTAAGGATTGGAGATTTCTTGCAAACTCAAGACTTCAGTCTTGAATCCTTGGACTGATTAAAAGTGCCGTTCTGACATAAAGATGAATAGTCAACATACGAAGTCAGAAAAAGTAGGAGCAAGTACAGGATTTCTGGAAAAGCACATACCTACCATTGCAGAGGACAACATCCGATTGTTTCTAAACGGCTCTAATTTCAAATCTTTGGATCCTCAACTATAAATAGCCGAGAACTTCAAGAGATAACATTACCGACATCAAACAATCGATTTTCAAGTGAGCAAAAACTCTGTAGAAATTTATACTCAATCGTTCGAGGCTTTTCACAAGTTTACTGTGTGTCACTTCGAGAACACGTGACGCAGAATATTATGTTCTTGAATTTATTTGATGTTCTTTCTCTCCAAGAAAGAACAAAATAGTAAAGTACACTCTGTATCTTGAGTATAGCCGCAAGATCGTCAGTTTCGGGGAGAACTCTAAAAAACCCAATTCCGGCTAGGAGGCTGCGTGGTGTGTCCACACTCTAAGAAGATGAGAAGTGAAGGACGAAAGAGGACCAGAAGAGTGAACTAGTGTACTGGTGGACAAGGCATTTGTAGGAATTTTTAGTGAACCGAATCACAAAAACCCATGTGAACCGGATCGATATATGGATATTGCATATAATTTAAATTCACAAAAACTTAGCATGCTCCTATGAATTTAATGCGATTCGTGGATTATCGAGTTTACCTGAACTCCGTCGATTCTGTACCGATCTTTTGCATTTGAATTCCAAACTTTAATCAACCACGCTATATTAATTAAATCTGCAGAAACAGAAATTAGATACATTCTAACTTCAAGATTTAATTAAAACAGAAGAGAAAAGAAGAAAATCTATTCTCCAGATTAGATCTTCAGGGCTGTGTCCCAATGCTGTTCAGATCTGCTATTGGTGAGGATTCCACAGATCTGTGATGTAGGCCAGAGGCGAAAATTCCTTCTCCTCCCTCTACAAGGTGCGCCGCCCAACTCTCTCTCTCCCTAGGGTTTTGACTAATTTGAATTATGATCAAGGTGGCTAGGGTTTCAGAGAGAGAGGGGTCTATTTATAGACCTAGGGTTTTATCCCTAATGGGCTACTGGGCTCCATTCAGCATATATTACATGGGCCAGACCTGAGACCTAATGCAAATAATAAAGTGGGCCTATAAATTAATTAATTCTCATGTCCACAACCCAGGACACAATTAATTAATTAATATTAATTCTTTTTCACCACATAATTAATACTAACCTACCCCTTTATTACCACGTTATGAGAACGGAATGCATTAATTAACAATCCCCATATTTAAGGTTACCGGATATTCATTAATTAATTGGAGCTTCTGACAAGCTCTATCTACAATTAATTAATATCTTTTTATTCTTGAGTAGTACCACTCAATCCTTATCACTCGTGCCTGAACTTAATCAGCCTGCAGAACTTTGGCATGATGAATGTCATTGAGCTCTTCAGGGAATGTCCTCATCCTATTACTCGGATATGGTTACCTAAACCCAGTCTCAGGCGGTACTACACGAACTGTTGTTACCCAAGTTGCGGATATACGAGCACGTTACTCAGGCTCTCCACCATGGAAAGTCAAAGCAACAGTCAATCCGTGCAAACCCCTGAACCTTCATTAGGGTTTGGACTCAATCAATAACGAGATCTTGTATTCGCTGAAGTCAGACAGTCGAATACATCTCACTGCGGTCCATCAATACGCCACCCTTGCGTACCAGCATGTCAAGTAACTAAGACAGACTACTTATTCCGACAATGTCGCAGCCATCTGGACAGACTTATCCTCATACGTTGTCTCGGCTGTGATCAGGTTTATGTCTCACTAGGTCAAGTGATCATACTGTCTTCCGCGATCTACTACACGCTGTATGATCATCCCTATCTGTGAGACAAGAGGATACCATTGTTACATACATGTTAGATTGTTTGACAGATAGGAGAAATAAACCGTTGTATACTCATTATAATAAATGCTTTCAGTATACAAAACCCATCAGCATTCACCAACTAGTGATAGATTGTGGGAGCACCAGTAATCTAACACTTAGTGGATTTCTAGACTTAGTTTGGAGAGTGGATGTAGATTTTTTGTGTCCGAACCACTATAAACCTTTATCGTTTATAGCATTCTTTTTATCAGTTTCCTATCTTTTAAACTCAACACTCAAGTGTTGAAGTATATCTTGAAATTGATTAACAACTACTTTGACATTAAAAGCTAAGTGTTTGACAGACTAAACTGGTACAGAATCACTGGCTTGGATGAGTGTGACCTTATTAATATTTCCATTGTGCATTTACAAACTCTGATATCGGGACCAATAGAGTTACTCCCAAGAACGTCATTTTCTGGTATACACCCGTGATTTGTTATAGGAGAAGTGACAACACCAATATATTTTCTTACTAAGAGAGTAAGAAAACATAGATAGCTCTTACAAGATGCATAGAGACTCGTGTTCAAGAAGGAACACGGAAAGCTGATAGAATCAACCTGAAAGCTTTTAGATCTGGAAGTTGTTAGCTTTTGAGAGATCGACATAATTTACAGAAGGTAGTTAGATAGCTATACGTAGCGATCGATAGAATTCTTGGATTCAATGTTGTTATGTAAGTTTGGTAACCTTCTCAAGGTGGTATGCAACCTCTATTTATAGGCGCTCATTGGAAGGTTTGAATCTCTTGACGATTATAGCCGTTGTGAGACAAAAGGAATGTGTCCCGTCGAAGTCTAACTTTATTCTGACTTGTAGTGTCCTTTTTGCCAGAGCATGTGGACTTTTATTACATCGGTCAGAACGGCTCTTTTACCCAGTCCGACGAATATTTGCTAGTTCATTCTTAGGTCGAACAAGCTTTTGAATACTTCAGACTTTTAAGATCTCATTTCTTAAAGTCTGATCTTGAGTTAGTCATTGCTTGTTCTGGCTTGAGTGTGTCTTCTAGCTGGTTGTGAAGTGCCTTGCTGGTGATCTACCAACTGGTGATGACGTGTCAACCAACTCCTGCAAAGACGTTTTGTTGGTAACTGAGTGTTATCCAACAACAACCCCTACAAGCCTCTTTGTTGGTGAACATTGTGCTAGCAAATTTCCTAAGGCTTGTGAATAAGTACTGTTACAATTCGATAATTTCTATACAGGATATTATAAGTTTGAGTTAATTTGACAAGACACTAATATATTGGGATATTTTACTCATCAAAATAATATATAAGGAATTATGAAAAAAATTGAGTTATAACTAGGAAATTTTCAAGAATTGTATTTTAATTACAAAGATATAAAAAGTATGCCTCTAATTGTAAAATCAATAATAGGTTAGCCTCCGCTATTATCCAAAATTAAATCTCTTTATAAAGAACCGTATACAAGATGTTTATTGTGTATTTAAAAATTTAAAAAAAAAAAAAACTTTGGAATGTCCATTAAACACGACTAAGGCGAGTAGGGCTGTCTATGCAATTAAACAATAGTGTGTCGAGTGTTATTTTCTTTTTTCATTTATTCAATGCATAGGAATAGAAAAGAAACGAAAAAAAGGGGAAATTGCAATATACACGTTGGAGACTCACGCCTACCCTTTTTTAGTTGTGATTATTTGATATCGTTCTCTTCTTGTGTGAGGCCTTAACTATAGAAAAATACTGCTCCTTTTGACAATCTTTAACCTTTAAAGCATCCCATCTGCACCTGCTACAATCCATTGTTATGTCCAGCTGCCGCCGCTATCACCACGTTTTAGTTTTGACCATTCTTTGTTATCTAGATGATGAGCCATGGGAGACCAACGGGATTTCAACCAACATCTCTGGCCATCTCTATGATCTTATAAATTTTCTCAACCATATGTTGTATGTGTTAATGTTGTAGATCTGAGAAGAAATATCATATTTAAATTCTAAGAGATGGTGAGTTAGTGTGTCATTCATCTCAAATATCATTGCATTGCAGCCTTTTAAAATAATGGCAAAATGTAGATAGAGTTTTACAACAAAATTCATTTAATTATCCCATTGTAACCACAATTTATTGCATGAATTTTTTGCGACTTTCCATGCAGAATATTATTGGACACATTTTACAAGTACATTGAAAAATGCAAAAGTTAATTCGAGTTTTATATATTCTAGGGATAAGAGTCAATTAGCCCCTCAAGTATTGTGGTAGGAATACATTAGATCCTCCATAATTCTTTGAATCAATGCCTTCTAACTATTAAAATTGACTCATTTAAGCATTTTAGCCTTTAAAATTCTTGTTCTATCCTCATTTCAAGAATATTTTATATAATTTCTCTATTAAAAAAATAAAATAATAAATATATTAAGATAAAACCTGGAATCAAGTAAATACAATTTTTTTATAAATAAGTCTGAAAAAGAATAAAGTTAGGATAAAAATTAACATCTACAACAAAAATAAAATTTAGATGCTCGAATACATAAAAACTCGAATAACAAAATTAAAATCGAAATCAATTTCGATTTTGTAATAAATCTTAAAAAAAATTGTTTGATTTAAAAAGACATGGAAACATGTAGTCTTTACGATTAAACAAATTGAACCAATATAATCAACGGATAAAATAATATAGTTCCTAATTAAGTGTAAAAGTTTGTAAAGATTTCTTAGTTGAATCTAGCAACAAAATCACATTTCATATTTTTTTACGAATTTCGTCATTACTTTTATATTTTTTAATTTTAAGTTTTTACATTGATATGAGGATTAAATGTTTTTACAACTTTTTTTCATTAATTCCGTACTTTTTTAGTGTGTGTTTTTTTTTTTTATCAATTTCAGATTTTTTTAATATATATATTTTTTTATTTTATGATTTACTTTTTAAATATTTATTATCTTACTTTTTTTTGGATTTAGAAATATTTAAGTACTCTTTAAATGAGGGTATAATAGAAAATTTAAACCATAAAGTGTTAAAGTGAATCATTTTTAATAATTGAGGGGTTAAATTGATCCTAATAGTCATGAAGGATTTAATATATCCTTACAACAATAGTTAAGAGATTAATCCGACCCTTATCCCTATATTCTATTCAAGAAAGGGAAAAACTACATGGCCAGGCCATGACCATAATTATTATTAGTTCATTTAATGCTTTACAATTTTATAAGTTTACAAAAATATCCTCTCTTTTAACATAAAAATTCAATAAATAAAAATTTTAATATTAGATTAATAATACTTCCAATAGTCATGTTTAGTAATTTTTTTGGTGAAATTAAGTACAAGCACTTTATGGAGTAACACCCACCTTTTTTTAATTATATTTTGCATAGTAGAGGAGGGATCATGTAAAAAAAATCCCCATGTGAGAAAAAAGAATGAATCATGTCCATCAGATCTAAAAAAATCAATGGTTGATATTGAATCAAGCAAATACTAAAATGCAATCAAACAACAAAATAATCAAGCAACAACTAAAGCACAATCAAGCAACATTGCAATCAAGCAACGACGTGAATGCAATCAAGCAATGACGTGAATGCAATCAAGCATCTTTCTCACTTTCTCACGTTAAGAGTTTTCTCACTGGATCCGCTCCCTTGCATAGTATAATATATTATTTTAAGTTGTTTTCGGTATTTATAAATAATATTTTTTATATTAATTTATAAATACATCATTGAATAATTTTATAATAAAAAGTAATAAAGTAATTAAAATTTTGAAAATTAAGAATATTAAAAATAATATTATTAAAAAAAGAACCACATAATATAATTTGAAAACTTATTGAACAAACTATTTATTTTGATAGAAAACTGTTATAAAAAGGATCAGTTATTTCTCAGGTTTTTTTTAATAAACTAAAAACTAAAGTAATGGTAAAAAATTATTTTATATTATTTTCTTAAATAATATTTTTACAATACAAATTCAAATTCAATCATATAGTATTTGAGACTGAAACTAAAATAATGATAATTATTAAATTAAAAGTTCTTATTATTTTTTTATTTACATATTTATCTTCTTAAAAAATGATATATTTATATTTGTCATTAAATTAATATTTTTTAATGACTTAGAGCTTCTAAAAATAAAAATATGATGATATAAAATTTAAAAAACTCAAATATATATAGCAATAGAAGAAGAAAAATGAATAAATAATATTTTATAAAATAAAATTGCATTGCATTAAAAGGAAGGACCAACACAACAATTAACAAAAATTGAAATATATTATAATAAGAGAAATCTTAGAACGAAACACAATAAAATAACTAAAAGTTAAACATTGCTTGAGCTAGAGTCGGAGAAGAGGTGGATGACCCATTCATTGTTGCCACCAGTGGATTCCTTCATTTGTAGATAATATTTATACAGCTTCGTGAGAGGATATTTCTCCAAGAGAAGATGTGTCATCAACGTACTCATTGAATTAATATAGCCATAAAAAAATCATGCATCAATTCACCCCTCTGTATAGATATACTGCCAGCCCAAAAAATATGATCCAAATAAACTTTCCCCCGCTGATGCCTGTCGCAATACAAATCATTGAGCCATCTATTATTTTCTAACCCGCGTTGTCTCACGAATTCAGACTATCTAGCTTCAAATTCACTGATTGTGAGACTATCATATATTATAGTTCTGAAATCAACCACTGCATCCTTATAATTAGCAACTCCTTTGAATTTTTGTGGAATCTTTGTATCAGTCTTAACCTTCTCCTTTGGTTAATGAAGTTAGTACAATCTTTTGATATACATGATGCGGCTAAAAGTTCAATCAAATTAAACCTCTAACTACACAAGAATAATATTTGTCAAATCCAGGTCCTTCCCCGCTTCGCCCGCTAGAATACCGAGATACTATGGCAAAGTCTTATAGCTAGGCATAATACAATCGTTGAGTAGTTTCTATCAATCTAAGCATTCAATTTAAACCTATGCTAACAATATATGACAAACATTGAATTAAACCAACAATCATCAATTGATCAATACTTTCCCCAATCGGTAAACCAAGACAATCAAATACTCAAATTAGGAAGATAGGATGTTGAGATGAGTGTAGATGCAATCAAATTAGGTTAATCATTGATGTAAACACATTTTAATTCCTAGGAGATTGAGCAATCGACCCTACGCTCGTTAACCCCTTGTCACGGCGAGCTAACGGTTGATGATCTAAGACTTGCAAACCATCACGTTATTAAGCCCTAGACCACTCCAAATAGTTCGTCAATTATTGCCCTACGACCTAGCACCGCACATGGATTGGAACTAAAATCGTATGAATCTACACTATTCACGACGATTCCGCCTGCGTATTGGCTGCAGCGTTCACATCAACTACCTCCTAAGCTGGCTCTTACCTACACCTAGGAGGTAAGGAACAAGTTCTAGTGCAATTCAAGCTCTCAAAGGAAAGTAAACAAGCAATTCTCAAACCAAATGATCATGCATCCTTACTCAAATCAACATCCAAAATGAATTAGAACATCATACCTTTCAATTGTACAAATACAAAGTTGAAATCGAATACATCCATTACAATTTGAAAAGTAGAGATTGGAATCTTCCCCAATTGGATTTGTATGCCTTGATCTACCACCTTGAATCTTCAATTCTCTTCCAAGGATTGGTGAATTAAGCTCTTTGATAGGTTTTGGAAGAGATGGAAATGGAATCGTAGAGAGAATTTAGGAGGTGGTTATTTAATGTTATGAAAAGTTATGAATATAACCATTTCCCCCCTTTTATAGACAAGCAAACAGGGTCTCGGATCGCCCGATCGAAGTTTGGCTCGCCCGGGCCATCAATAACTGCCAAAAACCACCAAAAACCGTCTTGGCTCGGCCGAGCAAGGCATGGCTCGACCGAGCCAACTCTCTGAACGCTCATGCTCAACCGATCCTGCACTTGCTCGGCCGGTCGAAGCCTCTGAAAGCCCCGCTCGGTCGGTCCTGCACCCGCTCGACCGGTCGAGCTCTCCAAACTCCAAAACACGTGCGATTTTTCTCCAAAACTCCACCAAAATTGCTCGTTTATGCCCAAAACCTATCCTACACACATCAAACACACAAAACACGAAAACACAACCAAAATACAACAAAAACATATGATACGGGAGTAAAATAGCCACAAACAAGCATGTACACACATCAAAATATAGGTCATTTTACGCACGTATCATAATCCCCCAAACTTGAACCTTTGATTGTCCTCAATCAAAACAAAGTAGAGTAATTAATCTACCTCATGCAATACCTCATAGCTCATCAAAATTACCTTATCATGTTCAAGTAAAACGAGATTATCACCTAACTTTGTAACAAGGTTAATGCTAAGGACATGAACCACTCATAAAAAATGGATACAAGAAACGAAAGCACTCCCTCACGTGTTTCGGGATGATGAGATTCACTCAATCACAAGATATTGAGCTTGATTTCCATAGGCTTGCATCCATTCTCACCACTATACTACAACGAGTTAGTTTCTAGAATCAAAAAGGTCTTTTCACGGGTTGTAACGTGGCTAACTAGAAGGTGGGTGGTTTTGGGCCAAAGTGACTAAACTCCTCAATTTCCCAAAACCCCCAAACTTGTTCTTTTCGAACCACTACAAACCCCGAGGCTTATTCATTTCACAACACTTTTTCCTCTTTATTTTCTCTTTTCTTTTCTAGCACCATCATTCATTCATTTTGTGGGTGCCTCCTTTTTCTTTTCAAACATTTGCACCAAAATTTTGTAGGTGCTCCTTTTTCTAGGATCAACAACAATCCTCTATATCATTCTTTCATGCCTCAACATTCCTCATCAATTCAAACCAATCAATTCCCATCCCAACTCTCATCACCGTATTCACCCTCATACACTCTTTCCCCCCAAATATGGTCCTAATCAATTCAAGGAAGATCCACCAAATAAGTTCAATCACGGGGGTCAAAGATATGAAAGGCAAAATTATGACAACAACACCTTATAGTCCCGGTGTGAAAGGTAGGACTAAGAAACGATGACCTAAGATCATTTTCTAGTTACACACTCATGCCAATAGATAGAGAACGGATGCAAATTCTAGATCTCGTACTCTCAATCTTGCCACTCACAATCGAAATAGATATGACAATATCATAGCTCAAACCTCACAGCTTTTTGTCAAGTCCTATGCATTAACCACATACAAAACTCGGCAATTCAAAAGTTAAACTTAAAACATGCTTTGAAAACTAGATTCCGCCCTATCATAAGTTGAAGTAGACATCAAACTCTACTAAGTAAATCATGATTAAATCTCAAGTCTAGTTTGGGTTCATCACACACACACAAGCACACAACATCCTAACCACAATCTACATGCCATAAAACAAATGTAATGAAAATAATTGGTAGAAGGAAAGATAGAAAGCGTTACCCATCGGCACACGCGATCAAACCGCTCTCCATGCCTTATTTGTACCCATCGGCACACGCGATCAAACCGCTCTCCATGCCTTATTTGTACCTATTAAATCAACACAAACACCATCAAACTATTGAGCATAAAGCAAACCAATAAAGCTCTCATTTCCACCAAGCTTTCCACAAACCAACAATTAAAGATATAAGATAATATCCACTAGCACAACCATTCAAACTGAACCAATAATCCAAACCACAAACCATGCATAATAGGGAGTAGTCAATCATGCCAACTCATTAATAATTCCATCCACAATCACAATCAAACAATAACAAGTATAAGCCACATTCACTTCCAAAACCTCTTTCCACCATCATTCCACTATCCAAAAATCTATACAATTAAGTCGTTTTTCCACTAGCTCCACCAAACATACCATCAAAGCCAATGTTCAACAAACTCAAACCCATGAAAATATTCATACATATCATCAAGATGAACATAATCCAAAAATCCATCCAAGGTAGAATATCAATATATGTACAACCCAATCGAATCAAATCCAATAAAGGGACAATATCCAACATCTAAACTAAATTAAAGCAAGATAAAGGATAAGAGATGGAGAAGAATAAACCGAGGCACCGGCTACCGGCACATCCCCCCAAACTTAGTCAAGTGAGACTAAGTTTGCAAAAATGGTGGACGGTGCATCGTTACTCCTCTCGATCTTGTTGCTCCTCCTACAAACACAAAAACAAACAAACTAGACATTTATTTAAAATCAAAGCAACTAGAAGCAATTAAACAAAAGAAAGAAAATTGGTTGGGTTGCCTCCCAACAAGCGCTTCCTTAACGTCGGTAGCTAGACGACCTTACCACATCACCCATTATAAAAAATTGTGTGGGTTTTTAATACACCTTTCTCCCTTAATTTGCATTTACTTGGGAGCAATTTGTCCAAGGCAATTTTTCTTTCACCCCTATCATCTCTCCAAGGAAGGTTGATTATCTTAAAAATCTCGAATGTCTAAGGTGGTGATTCCTTCTTTGATTTGATCTCCAAGGCATCGTCTAACGGAATCCAAATTATATACGTCTCGACTTGTCCCTCATTTGGATTAATCAACAACTTCTCACCTCCTATTCCGATTAAATCATCCAATTCATACACTTTGTCTCCTAGGATCACCTCCTCTTCCACCTTGTCTATCAATCTTGAAGGAAATGTAGGTGCCACATCGCCATATGGACTTTCCGACATAACTTCCTCATCATGACTCTCCACTTCGTCATTTTGTACCAATGCCGGAACTTCTTTCATCACCTCAAGGGAAGATATCACAAGAACACCATTCTTCTCACTTTCAATTTGTATCCTCTCCTCCTTGGTGCTATCATCCTCTTTCTCTTCTTGAGGTAACTCTTTATCTTCTTTCCTTAATTCTTCTTCTTGCATCTCTTTTACTCTTGTATCTTGAAATCTTACTTCCTTTAGTACCATGACCGCATCCTCACATTCATCTTCCAAAATTTCCTCACAACTTCCTTCGAGACCTATTTCCATGTCAAGTGGTTGCTCTTGCACATGAGGCTTCTCACTCACCTTCTTCGAGAGTTCGGATAATTGCATTTTTAATTCCAAAAGATTTCCCTCGAGCTTATTCTGTCTCCTCTTCAAAGCTTCCCGAGACGCTCTCGCTTCTCTAACTCTTTCATGATCACGGCTACCCCATTCATCACAATGAACTCTTGTCATGGATGGATTCCAAGTTTGGTTCTCATAGAGTCTACATGGAGAGTAGCCATTAGATGGGGAATAGTTCATGTTGTTCCGGAAGTCACAATTCCCCCATTTATCTCCATGTCTTTCATTACTACTCTCCTCTTCTTCATATCCCCAATTCGGCTTCACCTTCCAATCATGTCTCATCTCTTCCATCCATGGGTAGCTCTCTTCAAATACCAACCGGATTGGCTTCCTTGGTCGTTGTCTCTCCAACATCTTTGCTCTCATCTCATCCAATTCCCTTTGGAGATTGTTAAGCCTCTCCGAGTGAGTTCCTCGATGATTCTCCATTTGACACCTACAAAAAGTCCAACAACCTCAAAGTACCAACGTATACAAAAACAATCAACAAATTTATTCACACAAACAAAAACACAAACACCTAGCCTACAAGCTTCACTTTTTCCCCAATATCTAGCAACCTACTAATTGAAGTCCCCGGCAACGGCGCCAAAACTTGATGCGGCTAAAAGTTCAATCAAATTAAACCTCTAACTACACAAGAATAATATTTGTCAAATCCAGGTCCTTCCCCGCTTTGCCCGCTAGAATACCGAGATACTATGACAAAGTCTTATAGCTAGGCATGATACAATCGTTGAGTAGTTTCTATCAATCTAAGCATTCAATTTAAACCTATGCTAACAATATATGACAAACATTTAATTAAACCAACAATCATCAATTGATCAATACTTTCCCCAATCGGTAAACCAAGACAATCAAATACTCAAATTAGGAAGATAGGATGTTGAGATGAGTGTAGATGCAATCAAATTAGGTTAATCATTGATGTAAACACATTTTAATTCCTAGGAGATTGAGCAATCGACCCTACACTCGTTAACCCCTTGTCACGGCGAGCTAACGGTTGATGATCTAAGACTTGCAAACCATCACGTTATTAAGCCCTAGACCACTCCAAATAGTTCGTCAATTATTGCCCTACGACCTAGCACCGCACATGGATTGGAACTAAAACCGTATGAATCTACACTATTCACGACGATTCCGCCCGCGTATTGGCTGCAGCGTTCACATCAACTACCTCCTAAGCTGGCTCTTACCTACACCTAGGAGGTAAGGAACAAGTTCTAGTGCAATTCAAGCTCTCAAAGGAAAGTAAACAAGCAATTCTCAAACCAAATGATCATGCATCCTTACTCAAATCAACATCCAAAATGAATTAGAACATCATACCTTTCAATTGTACAAATACAAAGTTGAAATCGAATACATCCATTACAATTTGAAAAGTAGAGATTGGAATCTTCCCCAATTGGATTTGTATGCCTTGATCTACCACCTTGAATCTTCAATTCTCTTCCAAGGATTGGTGAATTAAGCTCTTTGATAGGTTTTGGAAGAGATGAAAATGGAATCGTAGAGAGAATTTAGGAGGTGGTTATTTAATGTTATGAAAAGTTATGAATATAACCATTTTCCCCCCTTTTATAGACAAGCAAACAGGGTCTCGGATCGCCCGGTCGAAGTTTGGCTCGCCCGGGCCATCAATAACCACCAAAAACCGTCTTGGCTCGGCCGAGCAAGGCATGGCTCGACCGAGCCAACTCTCTGAACGCTCATGCTCGACCGATCCTGCACTTGCTCGGCCGGTCGAAGCCTCTGAAAGCCCCGCTCGGCCGATCCTGCACCTGCTCGGCCGATCGAGCTCTCCAAACTCCAAAACACGTGCGATTTTTCTCCAAAACTCCACCAAAATTGCTCGTTTATGCCCAAAACCTATCCTACACACATCAAACACACAAAACACGAAAACAAAACCAAAATACAACAAAAACATATGATACGGGAGTAAAATAGCCACAAACAAGCATGTACACGCATCAAAATATAGGTCATTTTACGCACGTATCATAATCCCCAAATCTTGTGGACCTCCAGCTTGGACTTCCATTAATCTGAAATTCTTGCACGGTCGTAAGCCCACAATATCATTGGCTTCTAATTGTCTTTTCATATTGATTGACAAATTTCGATGAGCTGTCATGAAAATAGACATTTATGGATTTAAATCATGGTTGTGTGTTGAGTGTACTGTAGAAACCTTCCAAGAACCATCTTCTTGCTTTATAGCATTGATAAGAGCTGGACAATTGACTCTTTTGGTAAACTTCTTTTCCTTTGATTTTCGAGCTCTATCACAACATAATACAAGATACTTGTTTTCCCAAAGATTTCTAATTGTCACTACAAAACCTTTTTCTTGGCATGAGCTTCATATGATGCTAATAGAGCTTCTTTAGTTTCAAATACCATATTTTTTCGTGGACCATATTCAAGCATCTCTTCATCACATGGTTCTTCGATTGAAGATGCACAAATAAAAAGAAATCGGTGTAATAGCTAATTTATAAAAGTGGACAAATACATAAATTACAAAATGAGGCTGACGTAATGTATCAATATTTAATTAAATTTTAACGTTGCACATGTTAACGTTAAACATATTGGTTTTCAATGAAAATGCCGTTACATATTGGAAATGAATAAATTCAAGTTATTTAGATCTTTTTTCAAACACTAAATCAAATACTATATTTAATTTAAAAAATCTAATAATATACTATTTAATTAAGAAAAATTAAGATTTTGAAAAAAATACATATGATCTATCTAAAATTGTATGTATTAATGTCCCATTATTTAATTATTAATTAAAATAATATATCTTATAAAAGATTAAATTAAAATCCTATATTATAGAATTTAATAAAATATTCTTATTTTTTTCGATGAAAAAATAAATATTAATGAATAATTCATGAAAATATGATAGGATATATAATATATATAATTTAACGATTTCAAAGTTAACAATTAGAGGTGAACTCTCAATTTGTTTATTAAATTCTAAATAAACTCTTAATTTATTATTTAAGCAAATATTTTTTTGATTTTTTCTTATTAAACTGGCGGTGAGGATATTTATATTATAATGAGGAGAACAAAGTAAAAAGGAGGATATGTATTATTTTATTCAAAATAAATAAGAAATTAACATCCATTAAAGATGATGATATGTATAGGGGTGTGCAGAAACCGAACCGAACCGATAAAACCGAAGAAAACCGACCGAACCGATCAAATTCGGTCGGTTCGGTTATCGGTCGGTCGGTTGGTGGTTTTGAAGAGAGAAAATCGATAGCTTATCGGTCGGTTATCGGTTGTTATAATTTTACCCCGTTAAACCGACCGACCGATCGATAAGAAATTAATTAATTAATATATATATATATATATATATATATATAATATCTAAAAAATTCTAAAAATATATATTGTATATTTTTAATTTCCTAAAAATCCTAATTTCTCATTCTCAATTCTCAAATCCCGTCGAACCCAAGTACCAACCCTAGCCGCACCCCATGCACCGGCTGCGTCTGCTCGCCAGCTCCCATCTCGCCGGTCACTGCACCAGTCCGGCGGTTCGTGCTCGGCGCGCCGCTCCCCCTGCTCGGCCCACCCCTCTCGCTTCATCGCTCGTAGCAACTACCCCAACCGGCAACGGGCAGCCCACTCTCGCTCCATCGCTCGGCTGCTCTCTTCTCTTCCGGTCACCGCACCTGCTGGGAGTCGGCGTCCCCCCTCTCGGTCCACCATCCACCCTGCTCGCGTCGCCCTCGGCTGCTCACCCTGCTCGCGTCCCCCTGCTCGGCTCCCCCTTCTCGGTCTCGGCTGCTTACTGCTTAGCCTGCTTATTGGCATTGCTTGGTAATTTTTCTGCCATCATTTTTTTTTTCGTTTTTTGAAGCTTTGTTATTATCAAAGCACTGCAGTCCATATATCTGAGTGAAGTGAAATTGTTCATAAATGCTGTTGAAAATTTGAAATATATTATCTGATATTGTGAACTGATTGTGTTTTGTTGCTGGCTTGGTGCTGAAATATATTCGAACTGGTTGTATTTTGTTGCTGCTGGCTTTGGCCTTTGAGTTCTGAATTTATAGACTTATAGTGTTCTCATGTTGTGTTGCTGCTGTAGATATAAGATGTCCACATCATCAACACCACCCTCTGATGCAACTCCATCATCAACACCATCATCTACTGGAGGAACTCAGGTTCCTAGTGAACAACAAGCTTCGGTGTCAGCAGGCAAGCCACCACTTCATCCAAATAAGAGAAAAAAGAGGTCCGAGGTGTGGGATCATTTCACGGTCTTTGAAGATGAAGATGGGCAAAAAAAAGGTCAGTGAAATTACTGCCCTAAGAGTTACTTTTGTGACCCTAAAAGGAATGGCACAACTAGTCTAAAATCACATATGAATAGTTGTCTCAATAGTCCTTTAAGGAGTGATAATACACAGTCTCAAATTGTTTTGAAACCGGGGGATGACAAGTCTGTTGGGGTAATTACTTGGAAATTTGATCCTGTTTTAGCTAGGAAAAAGCTTGTAGAGATGATTATCAAAGATGAGTATGCATTTAGCATGGTGGAGGGTGAAGAGTTTATTGAGTTTGTTGGGGTTATATGTCCTAAGTTCAAGATTCCTTCACGTTGGACTATATCTAGGGATGTATTCCAACTCTATTTAGATTAAAAAGTCAAGTTGCGTGATTTTTTTAGAAATTCTGGTACTACTGTTTGCATTACTATTGATACTTGGACATCAATGCAAAAGACTAATTACATGTGTATCACTGCTCACTATGTTGACAAAAGATGGAAGTTGAATAAGAAAATCATTCAATTTTGTCCAGTTGAGAGTCATAAAGGGGAGGAGATGGGTAGACAAATTGATGGTTGTCTTCGTGAATGGGGTATTGCTAGAGTGTTAGCCATTACTGTTGATAATGCAAGTGCCAATGACACTTGTGTTGCTTACTTGAGAGGGAGATTGACTAGTCGGGGGTGTGATGTTGTTAAGGGACAACACATTCATATGAGGTGTGTGGCTGACATTCTAAATTTGATTGTTGGTGAGGGTTTGAAAGTAATCAATCCATCTATCAAAAATGTTAGAGATGCTATTAGATTTGTGAGAAACTCACCTGCAAGATTGAATAGATGGAATGAATGTTGTGTTGAAGAAAACATAGAATGTAAGAGTGGTTTAAGTCTAGATGTGCCAACTAGATAGAACTCTACATATACTATGTTGAGTGTAGCAGTTAAGTTTGAGAAAGCATTTCAACGTTTTGAACTTGAGGATCCTCATTTTAGGCTACATCTAAATGCTGATGAGAACAGTGGTGTGCCAACACCACAAGATTGGGATATTGCTAGGAGGATTAGTGATATTTTGTTGGTCTTTTATGAGGTAACATTGAAAGTTTCTGCATCCCTACATGTCACATCTAATTTGGCCCATCATGAGATTGATACTGTTGGAAACTTGTGTAATACCCCGTATATTAATTCGACCTTGTACGAGTTGTTCGGAATTAATAAATGAAGGAAACTCCAATTTAGAGATTATTGGAGTTATTAATTTTGGATTTGGAAGGATATTACTGAGTAGGTAACTATAATGTGAGAAATTATCATGAAATTAAAGGAAATATTATGGGAGATTGAGAATATTTATGTTGTAATTGTTCTATTATAAGGTGGGATTAATTAAGGATTATGAAATAACCTATGATATCATATTAATGATATGATATAATATGTATAATTTTGGAAGAGATATAAATAGAGGAGGAATTATAACATAAGCTTTTCCAGCTTATATTATAATCTTAGAGAGAGAAGAGTGAGAAACCCCCCCCCCCCCAAACCTCAAACCCGTCAGCCCTTCTCCTACTCAATTTCCGGCGAACTCCGGCCATTTCAGAGTGATCAACCACCACCATTTCGTAGCATTCTTCAAGAGCTTCGTTTTGACTACTCGTGGGCTCCGAGAGGACGAGAAACGAGTGAATTATCGGAGGTTGAAGTTGAGGTGGGTTTTAAGTTGCGATTTTCGTATATCTTATTATTCCGGCCGAATTCCGGTGATTTGATCGTGGATTTGTGTTCCCCATCGTACAGGGAACATTCGGACGTCAAGAACGCCTCTTTTGGGCACCGGAAATTGCCACCGCCGCCGTGAACGGAGGAGCTCCGGCGAGGTAATTTCATGTCCCCATTTTTCGACATATTTTCGTGTTTCAAGGGTAGAATCGTGTTCCTTGTAGTCTAGGGAGTCAAAATATATGATTGCATGTGTCATCGGCCGGAGGAATCGCGAGAAACGGCGAGCTGCAGGTGCAGCTCCGGCGAGTCTCGCGAAGGAGATGACCCGTGTCGATCGACACTGGACTCGACTGAAGGGGGTGAATCGACCACATGTGTTGATCGACACAATTCGTGTCGATCGACATGAAGGTAGTCGACATGGAGGTCGACGGGAGGCATGTCGATCGACAGAACTCGTGTCGATCGACAGGAGCCGTCGACATACCCATATCGACCATGTTGTGTCGATCGAATTGATCCTATGTCGACCGAGGGTGTGTCGACCGACTCAAATCCCTGTCGGTCGACACAGAGGCCTGAAATGTTATAAGTTGTCGTTCTATCCTAGTTCTTTCGAGTTCTATTTGTTTACGATTAAGATGTACTATCCTAGATATATCGTACTGACTCGAGAACTCTATTGATTGTAGGAATTTGAAAGCAAGGAACGAGTAAGCTCGTTCTAGCAAAAGACATCTAATCCAAAGCCGATAACGAGGTGGGAAACTATTTCAGTAAAAACTGAAAATGCGTGTTTTTATTTTCAAAATGTGTTATAAAATGCTTTGATTTAAAATGAGACTGCTATGCATTGTTTTCGTGCTATTATATCTGTCCTCTGTCGTTTCCCATCGATAAGAGAGTATATAAATGAGTTTAGAACCAGGTTCCCATAACTGAGTTAGAACTCATTTAGTAGTATGGAGTAGCGACTCCATATGATTGGGATTTTGGAAGATATAAGGGGAAGTTGTTATATGTGTATGTGGAAGTTATGAATATGGAGTTGTGAATGATGAATAATAAACGATCGGGTCTCAAAAAGGATTGCTGAGACTAGTGCACTTAGATGACAGTAGGTTGAGTGTGTTTACATTCCTAACTGATCATCGTAACTCGGAAGTCGGCCAACTTCCAGTTACAACACCGAAACAGATATAATAACATGTAAATAGCACGTGCGTGAAAATAAAATTATTTAGATAGCATGGATCTTTTAAAAAAAACCCCATGTCTATCTGTGTGAGTTGCATAGCATGTTTCCTATATAAATGTATGATTTCGGGCATGTTTCTCATTGGGTACGAAAGTACTCAGCCCCTCGCGTTATTTCTAAAACGTGCAGGTTAAGCAGCATGGATGGAAGTAGCGGGTGTAAGCTGGAGGAGCAAAGAAGTTATTTTTGAAAGTCAATAGATCCTGTGACATGTATCTTCATATACATGCCACCATTACGCTACACACACGCTGCTACACTCTCTGAACTTCCTTCCCTTTTCAATCAATTAAACTTTTGGATAGTGTTTGTTAACCTTGACTCGAAGTACGTTTTGATGAATACTTTTATCTTTTATATATATTAAAGTCTTCCGCTTATTAATTCTTGAAGTGTGTTTGACAAAATCTGAAACATCAATGTAACGTGGCCCCAAATTGGGAAGGTCAGTTGGGGGCGTTACAACTTGCTTCGTTAATGGGTCAACACTTCAGTTGATGTGAATTGCCCTTTTATAAGTGAAATGGGTCAGAAGATGCAAATCAAGTTTGAGAAGTATTGGGGAGATGCTACTCAAATGAACCAACTTGTATACTTGGCGGTTGTTCTTGATCCCCGGTATAAGTTCAAGTTCATTTCGTTTTTCTTCAATGATGAGTATGGAGAGGAGAAGGGTTCGATGCTAGCATTTCGTTTGAGGGTTGTCTTGAATGAATTGTTTGAATTTTATAAAAAATTGCATCAACCTCAATCTAAAAGTTCTAGCATTAGCCAATCATCTACTGGTAGTCAATCTTCTCAGAGCACTGTGATTAATTTGTCTGATTATGCCGATAGTCATCCTCAAAAGAAAGCGAGATATGAAAGGAGGGACCGATTCAAGAGATTTGAGGAAGAAAGTGGTGAGAATTTGATGAACAAAACTGAATTGAATACTTATCTTGATGAAGCAAGACATTGTAGTGATGATGATTTTGAGATTTTGTAGTGGTGGGATGTACACCAATGTAGGTTTCCAATTCTCTCACTTGTTGCCCGGGATGTTTTGGAAATGCCGATCTCTACCGTTTCTTCAGAATCGGCCTTCAGCATTGGTGGTAGAGTCCTTGATTCTTTTAGGAGTTCACTAACTCCTAAAATTGTTGAAGGCCTTATATGTGTTCAAAATTGGTTGAGAAAATCTAAAAAACCAATTGATTTTGAAGAGGATTTGATGAGCAATGAGAAACATGAGGAAGGTTTGTTAAATGTTAATACTTAATTTCATTTTATTACTTAACCATTTTATACTAATCTATTTATCTTTTATATTTGTTTAAGGCATTTCTACTATTGGCAAGGAAAAGGAAGGCCAAGGAAGTGAAATGATACATGAGTGATCTTAATGGAATGATAGTAAGATTTTTTGTTGATCATATTTTAGTTTTTTATGTTAATTTCTTATAATATTTCTTATTTTCTTATTGTAGGTACAATGAAAAATTTGGTGGAGATGATGGAACTTGGAAGTTGGAAGTGTAGTTGTACTTGTGGTCTTTTGGATATGAAGTTTAGAACATTTTCAAACTTATGTAATAGTCTGAATATTTGGATTTTATTTGGTTGTTTTGAACTTTTGATGATGTTTGTTGCATGTTGGAAACTTGGAGGATTGTGTTATGTTTGATGTTTGGTACTTTGGTTTTATTTGGTTTGTTTGTTTTGATGGGAGTTTGTGGATTATGTTTAATGTTTTATTTATGGTTTTTTGAATATTCAAAAAAAATATTATGGCAGCCCTTATCGGTTCGAACCGAACCGATAACCGAATCGATGATATTATCGGTTCGGTTCGAAAAGCTTATCGGTCGGTTTGCCAAGTCGGTTCGGTTGAATCAGTTTTCCTCTTATCGGTCGGTTTTGAACCGAACCGACCGATCGCACACCCCTAGATATGTATTATAATATAATTTTATTAAATTATATTGAGGATAATATTGTACATTCATATTTTATTATTAATTAGTTGTAGTAATTAATGCATTATGGCCAAATTATGGCTATTTAGCAATACCCTTCAAGAAATTGAAAAAAATAGGTTGGGGAGTGTAAGGGTTGGGCTGATATTATTACATGTAAATGCACATGATTCGATAATTTTTGCAGGATTTAAGATATTTTCCGAAACTATTTTAGTATAGGATGATTCTAAATGCAGCCATATTTTTGCCAAATATTGTCTCTTTGAAAAAAAAAGTAAATTATATTATATTTTACATTTTTATCCTTATAGCCCCATTTTAAAACTTTAGTCAAAATAATAAAAATTTAACTTAAATCTATAGCCTCATATCTCCATTTATAAACCAAACAACAAAAATCAAAGCGCGATCTCGATTGTTCACTGCTCCTTCAATGGCTCACACCAAACGTGCGTGGAAGTCAACAAACTCGCCGTCTAGGTGACACTGTCCCCTCCTCACCACTAAGGCACAACAACAGCCTCGCCGGCTCCGAGCTCTGGAGGGCTTGTAACGTCGTCACGGGCATTCTTGTGGGCAGGGCCGGCCCTGTAATTTTGGAGGCCCCGTGCGAATAAGAAAAACGGTGCCCTAATTTTTTTTTTATTATAAATAAGAATATTAATAAACTATAATATTCAATATTATATCAAAACAAGTTTACTCAATATTTCTTGTGACATACTCAATCGCATATAATATTTCAATAACTTAAATTTTGAATAAAATCTCCCAACTTATGCAACGGTAACGGGTATTATTATATGTAAGAAATTATTCAATCTTTTTAAATAAGCCAATATATCTAAAGCGGTGTAAAAGACATATATCGTATGGTATTTAGTTTATGAAACAACAGTTGAAAATTAAAAAAAAATAAATTAAACTAACTAAATTCTTAAAAAATCAAACAAAATAACATGTAAGAATTTAAAACTATGCAAGTAAACTAGTCAACAATGCACATAAAATCTAAAACCATGTAGTTGTGAAATTTGATAAAACTCATCAAAGATAAACGCTATATATATGTATTCAAAAAAAAATAAAAATTAAGAATTACCTAACTATCGTGACGTTTAGATGGTAAGACATTTCATTTTTTAAAAGAATGAGGTTTTTGTGGCAAATTATGTGACAATGACTATAAATATTTATTTTTAATTGGTAATAAATATCATCATACTCATATAGTTGAACAAACAAATCTTAATATCTTGTCTCATTTTTTACTTTATATAGAACTAAATATTTGTGTTAGGATAAATATAAATTATAATTTTTTGTTAATATATTTAGTTAAGCTAAAAACTCAATTTTTACTAGTTTTTTTAAAAAAATGTGTTCTAAGATAAATTAACATAACATTTCTACTATATATATTTTTAAAAAATGGTGCCCCTCTCATTCGGAGGCCCCAGTGCGGCGCACCTCTCGCACGGCCTCAGGGCCGGCCCTGCTTGTGGGCGTTTCAGCCACATCACGAAGCTTTGCTAAGTCCTGCATCGGTGAGCGCCAGAGAAAAAGGGCGTCCCGCTTATTCAACATCTTAGGGTGGACAAGTGATCGAATGGCATCCGGTTTATCAATACCTGAAGGAGGGACAAGTAATCACGCCTCAAGGAATCGATCAATGGAAGCAGCATTTCCAAAATACCATCGATTCTAAAAAGCTCGTGTATTGTATATTTCACTACTTTGTGATATGGGCCTTATCGTCTCATTGCCCAATTTTACTTGACATTGCAAAGAAGACAACCCATGCTATCTTCCTCAAGATCAACGTGGATGAATTCAAGGCTGCTCTAAAGGAATACAATGTTGAGGTTATGCCTGACTTTTGTATTCCTTACTTGCGTTCTGATATTGAATTGAACCATTATTTTATTTATAAATGAGTTTTGATTCTTATTTCACGTAAATACATACGGGCTACAAGTTTAAATTTTATTTGTGTTATTTTTATTAAAATTTTAAATTGAGTCTATAGAGATAAAATTGTAAAAGTATATTACAATTTAATTTCTTTCTTTTACAGTGGCTATGTTTAGCAAAAACATGGCTCCATTTAGAATCACCCTTTAGTATAATACTAGAATTATACTTGTACGTATTGCGTTGCACGAAAATATTTTTATATATTTAAAAACTTAATATAAGATAATATAATTATTTTAAAATTTTCTTTGTATCACATTTGTAATCTTGTGTTACACAAAAATATTTTTTTATATATTTAACAATTCAGTATAAGAAAATATATTTATTTTAAAATTTGATTTATTATCTATGTAGAAGATCACCAAAGCTTCCGTATTGTCCAAAACGTACATTTTTAAAATTTGTCTTTCCAAGAGAAAAATTCGAGAAAAATATTATAATCAATGGTTAGAGAATACGCACTTTTATTAGATGTGAATTAATCTCGTGCCCGACTACAGAGTATAGTGATTAACACTTCATCCATAATTAATTGATTATATCTTCGAACAATAGTAAAATCACCCTTTTATCATTTAAATATTATAAATATTCAATAAACTTGATTGTATTAAAATACCCATATTTGGTATTATTATTAAGTATTATTTTTTGTACTAATTATACCCTTAAATAAAATTAGAAATAAAAAAAATAAAGTAATAAAAAATTTGAAAAATATGAATATTAAAGGTAATATTATAAAAAAGAGAGAATTAATGTTTTGAAAATATAAGAGGTCACAAAAGAGAAATTAATTATTTTTCACATTTCCAAGAAATAAGGCTAAAATGTTGGGAAGTTTTTAATTAAGTCGTTTTCTTAAATAATTTTGTATACCTGTGCAAGTCCAAATCCAACCTTATAATTGAAATGGATGAAGTATTTGTGTATGATGAGATGGATATGAGCTCTCGCCCAATTAAAATATATTTATTGAACTCATCATACTTGTAAATTAATCGTTATTTTGTTCAAGTGAAAAAAAAAATGGTTAAGCAAATGAATCAAGTAATAATTAAGAAGTCGAAAAGAGTTTTTACTTCAATGTTTTAGCTGAATGATCATGCACTCGCTTTATTATATAGAATAAATAAGTGTTTTGTTATTAGTTCATTAAAATATTTGTCAAATGATATTAATAGTGTAATTTTAAATGTTCAATAATATTTGTTCTTGGTAGTGTTCGTAAGAGCATACACAATAAAAAAACTGACATTTAATAATTTTGAAACTAAATCAACTTAATTCACAATACCATTAAAATAAAACACGATTTCACTTTTGTTGGGGTAAAAAATAAGTGACCCAATTAAGAGGCCCGAAAATGCGGCCCAAAGATATCTCACAGAAAAGGCCAAGCATAAGGTCCAATAAGCAAGCCCATAATGGGAGGTTGATTCGTCCAGGATTAGTTTGAAATAAAAATAGACTGCAAGCAGATCGAAAGAAGCTCGAATAGAAAGGCAACTCGATTAAAGGGCAGATCGATATGATTAGTTCGAAACAACGGTAGAATGCACGTGTGGATTGGAAGCAATGAATACGAGTAAAAGCGAAGGGCGGATCTCGCGGAAACCGAAACCTGGACGCGTCAAAGGATCAATTATTATCAATTATTGAGAGGCGAAGAATTCAGAGCCATTTCTCAGCGCCCTATAAATATCTACGGAAGGAAGATTTGGGGGGCTGATCAAGACACTTGCAAGAAAAGAGCATATCAATTTAATTTTAAGCTTATCGGCGGAAATTACAAAATTATAGCAGTTCGAAGCAGTTCGAACAACCAGGATTTGTATTTCATTCCATATTAATACTGGTATTTTGATTCCATTATCGGTTATTCTTATCTCCAATTTTGCCATTTTATTCCTAATCAATAAAATTGTTCTTGGACCTTTTACCATACAAAAACACCCACAACAATTTGGTGCCCACCGTGGGGCCCAAGAACGAAATTGTGCTAACCTCTATTGCAGAAAATGACAGAAAGCGGAAATCGATGGGTTTTGTATACTGAAAGCATTTATTATAATGAGTATACAACGGTTTATTTCTCCTATCTGTTAACGATCTTACATGTATGAACAATGATATCCTCTTGTCTCACCGATAGGGACGATCATACGGCGTGTTGTAGATCGCAGAAGACAGTATGATCACTTGACCTAGTGAGACATAAACCTGATCACAGCTGAGATAGCGTATGAGGATACGTCTGTCCAGATGGCTGCAACATTGTCGGAATAAGTAACCTGTCTTGGTTACTTGACATGCTGGTACGCAGAGGTGGCGTATTGATGGACCACAGTGAGATGTATTCGTCTGTCTGACATCAGCGAATAAAAGATCTCGATATATTGATTGAGTCCAAACCCTAACGAAGGTTCAGGGGTTTTCACGGGTTGACTGTTGCTTTGACTTGCCATGGTGGAGAGCCTAAGTAACGTGCTCGTATATTCGCATCTTGGGTAACAACAGTTCGTGTAGTACCGCCTGAGACTGGGTTTAGGTAACCATATCTGAGTAATAGGATGTGGACATTCCCTGAGGAGCTCAATAACATTCATCGTGCCAAAGTTCTGCAGGCTGAATAATTTCAGGCACAAGTGATAAGGTTTGAGTGGTACTACTCAGGAATAATAAGATATTAATTAATTGTAGTTAGAGCTTCTCAGAGGCTCCGATTAATTAATGGATGTCCGGTAACCTTAAATATGAGGATTCTCAATTAATGCAGCCCGTTCTCATAACGTGGTAATAAAGGGGTAGGTCAGTATTAATTCTGTGGTGAAAAAGAATTAATATTAATTAATTAATTGTGTCCTGGGTTGTGGACATGGGAATTAATTAATTTATAGGCCCACTTTATTATTTGCATTAGGTCCCAGGTCTGGCCCAATTAAATATGCTGAATTGAGCCCAAAATGGCCCATTAGGGTTTACAACCCTAGGTCTATAAATAGACAGCTCTCTCTCATAAGTTGTAATACAGTTGAAACACACTAAACCCTAGTGAGAGAGAGGAGGCGCCGATTTTGGGAGAAGGAGGAGAATTTTGATTCTGGTCCTGCTCAGAATACAGATCTACGGAGTCCTCACCAGTAGTAGATCTGAAAAGCATTGGAACACAGCCCTGAAGATCTGATCTGGAGAACATATTTCTTTCTTTCCTCCTTCCTTATTTTCGATTTTATCTAGAAATTAGATCTCTAATTTCTGTTTTCGCAGATTAAAATCGGATTGCGTGGTTGATTTCAAATTGGAAATTCAAATGCAAAAGATCGGTTCAGACACGACGGAATAACGGTAATTCCTCAATCCACGATATGTATTAAATTCATAGGAGCATGCTAGGTTTTTGTGAATATTAATTATGAGCAATATCCATAAATCGATCCGATTCATTTTGGTTTTGGTGATTCGGTTCACGGTAAAACCCTACAGAAATAACACCAATCCCATCAAACTGGTCACCGTCGGGACCACGCCACCCTCTCGGGCAGGGAGAGGGGTGAGCCAAGGACGAGGAGCCAACCCGGCTATAGGACGTGGAATTTCAACGTAACCTCACTCGGCGAACTACCATTTCAAATGTTTAATTACATGCATAAATTTGGAAACTATAATGACAAAGAAATTATGTGTGCGCATAAAGAAACCTTTTAAAAGAAAAATACTAAGCAAATTTTTTAATTAAAATCGATAGACCTCCACAAAGCGGTCCTAGGCTGTAAGTGTATCTCTCGTTCTAGTAAACGTCTACGAGTGTAGCTTGCTAGTTCCTAAAGGTGCATGGGTACGGTTGTTGAGATTTCTAGACAAACAATTTAAATCATGTGAATAGTGGGAGGGATTTGCGTAAACGTCTACGAGTGTAGCTTGCGTAGACCTCTTTCACAAGTATTCTAGGATTGATTTAAATTATAGATAATAAAAGCTTAAAGGGCTGTGCGGTATGGTTACGTGCCATGCTAAACTGTCTCTTCTGGCCGGAGTTAAATTTATGGTTAATTGCTTAGAAGCATCTTAGAATATAATGTAAGAATTGCATCCCTGTTCTTGAGAGATGGCTTGGTCTAAGGTTTTCACTAATTATTAATTTCTAGTGTCAAAAGCATCCTGACATGGTAGTGAAATTAAATGGATTGGGGCTTAAAACCCGCAGTTCTGGTTGAGGGTGACATCGTAAACGTCTACGAGTGTAGCTTGCGGTGGGAACTATTGGGCAATTAGTGGAAAACATTTGTATTTGATTTATTAAAAGGTTTTCAATGCATTTGTTTTCGAAGTTCTACATGTATGTTCTTATTTAAGATTTTTATTGTTTCGGATATGTCTATGTCTAGTGTTATCAATATTCTCGCACAAAATTCTCTAACTGGTCCAAACTTCCTGGATTGGAAACGCAACCTTGAATACATCCTGATTGCGGAAGAACACATGTTCGTTCTACAAGTGCTTTGTCCTATAAGTGCCCACTACTGAATCTTCGCAAGAGGAAGTAGACCATTACAACGAGTGAGAAAGCACATAGTTTCCATGACTCACCTCATGGATGAGCTAACTGTGCACAGTGGAGGTATCGACGCTGAGGCTAAGGTCGATATCATACTGAACTCTCTACCCAAATCCTTTGAGAGTTTCAGACTGATTGCTGTCATGAACAAGAAGGAGTATACTCTTAACGAGTTGCTCAATGACTTGATGGCAGCGGAATCGGTTATGAATCCTTAGAAGGTTGCGTTAGCTACTTCTGGTAATCACTCTGCTGTATCGAAAGGTATGAAGCCGAAAAGAGCGATTAAGAAGAAGGCTGGAAAGGTAACTGCGAAGGACATGGGAGTTGTTAATAAGCTTATGGGGAAACTTCGAGGGACAAGTGTTTTCAGGTGTGGTAAGAAAGGACATAGGAGGAAAGATTGTCAGGCTCACAAGGCCAGACATGGTATGCCATTTGCATGTATAACTGAAGCATGATTAGAGTGCGGCGTTGCTCTTCTAAGAGCTGTAAGCGCTGACTTGTTGATCATGTTGTTATACTTCGCAGGGGACCATGCCGACAAGGCTGGTGAGTGATGGCAAGAAGATACCAAACTGGATGAAGGCAACGGTTTATGATGAAGCTTCATGGAGTTTTCTTTTCTTTATGTTTTGATGAATTAAGTACACTTGAGAGTTTATTTGTGGGCCGTGGTTTATCGGCAGGACAAATTTTATCAACTTTTATGGATATTTGTTATTTATGATTTTATCATTGGTAGTAACAATGTTATCCATTATGGAATATTGATTTACAATCTCTATGTTACTTCGATCAAACATGTCTTTTATATTGCATGTAATTCATCCGAAATTGATAATCCTAGAAAGAGAAAACTTACTTCTTCTGATGAGGATCTTACATATCTCTGGTACTTGAGACTGGGTCACATCAGCTTGAAGCGGATTCAAAGACTTGCAGATGATGGTACATTGGACCTAGTCCGGGCTGTACCTTATCAAGTCTGCGAATCCTGCATCAAGGGCAAGATGTCAACTAGGCCTTTCAAGGCTAGTCAGTCTCGAGCAGAGGAAGTGTTGGAATTGATCCATTCTGACTTATGTGGACCGATGTCCACGCAGGCTCGTGGAGGGTACGAGTATTTCGTCACTTTCATTGACGACTACTCAAGGTACGGATACGTTTACCTGCTTCGCTACAAGTCTGAATGCTTTGAGAAATTTAAAGAGTTCAAGGCTGAAGTAGAAAAGAAGGTCGGGAAAACAATCAAGTCACTGCGATCTGACCGCGGTGGCGAATACCTCGGTAACGAGTTCCTGCAGTATTTGTCAGAAAATGGGATTACATCCCAGTGGACTGCACCGGGTACTCCCCAGCAAAACGGTGTAGCTGAAAGAAGAAATAGGACTCTTCTAGAGATGGTAAGATCAATGATGAGTTATGCAAACTTACCAATTTCGTTTTGGGGCTATGCATTGGAAACAATAGCTTACGTGCTTAATGTGGTGCCTTCTAAATCAGTTCCTAAGACACCTTCTGAGCACTTCCTTGGTCGCAAACCTAGTTTGTGCAAGTTTAGAGTATGGGGCTGTCCGGCACACGTACTGTCGAAGGAACCTGATAAGTTAGAAAGCAGGTCAAAAGTAATGCTGTTCATAGGGTATCCCAGGCAAACGAAAGGTGGTTACTTTTACTGTCCTGAGAGTCAAAGAGTTGTTGTTAGCACCAACGCTAGATTCTTGGAGGACGAGTATGTGAGTAATCACAGGTCAAGGAGTGATATCGTTCTTCAAGAAATTGAGAACGAGAATGCAATTCCAAGGGAAGGGGAACATGTAGATGTGGGTGCACCTGTGAGAGGTACAACACCACAGACACGTTCTTTAGTGCAAGGTGCAGGACCACAAGTCACTGCACCTACTACTGACACGGCACCGATGCCTCGTCGTAGTGGGAGAGTTATTTTCTAGCCGAAAAGGTACATGTTCGTGGGTGAGTCTTCAGACTTGAGCCCGGAAGACGGAAATGAGGACTCTGACCCACTGACTTACGAAGAGGTAGTGCAAGACAAGGATGTTGCCAAATGGCGTGTCGCCATGGATTCTGAAATTGAATCCATAACGGCTATGGATGTATACCAGAAAACTGATTTGCCGGATGGCTTTAGGGCCATAGGGTGCAAATGGGTATACAAAAGAAAGAAAGGGGCAGATGGAAAGATCACGACTTTTAAAGCCAGGCTGGTGGCAAAGAGTTATAGTCAGAAAGAGGGCATTGACTATGACGAAACCTTTTCACCCGTAGCCATGCTCAAATCCATCCGGATACTCCTTGCCATAACTGCGCATATGGACCTCGAGATCTTGCAGATGGATGTCAAAACCACTTTTCTAAACGGTTACCTTGAAGAAGGTAGAGACATCTATATGCAGCAACCCGAGGGTTACATAAGCAAGGGCGAAGAACATCTTGTCTGGAAGCTTAGGAAGTCCTTGTATAGACTTAAGCAAGCTTCAAGGTCGTGGAACTTACGTTTCAACGATGTGATTAAATTCTATGGATTTGCACAGTTGGAAAACGAAAGTTGTGTTTACCGAATTTGTGTCAGTGGGAGCGTGGTCTTCCTTGCACTATACGTTGATGACATACTCCTATTTGGAAACAACGAGGGAGTGATGTCCGAAATTAAGGTTTGGTTATCCGAACAGTTCCAAATGAAGGATCTGGGAGAAGCTGGCTACATTCTTGGGATTAAGGTCTTACGAGATCGTAAGAGAAGAATATTGAGCTTATCCCAGGCATCCTATGTGGATACTCTGATAGCCCGGTTCAGCATACAACTCGCCAAGAAAGGCTTGCTACCTTTCAGACATGGCGTTTGTCTTTCTGGTGGGCAGTGTCCTCAGACATAGTGGGAGAAAGACGAGATGAGTCTTGTACCATACGCTTCGGCTGTGGGTAGTCTCATGTTTGCGATGCTATGTACCAGGCCAGATATCTATTATGCCATTGGAATGGTAGCAAGATATCAGTCTAATCGTGGACAGGCGCACTGGACTGCTGTAAAGCACATCCTCAAGTATTTGAAAAGAACTAGGAATTTCTACCTAGTTTATCAAAGTGAGGATTTGTGCCCAGTGGGTGATACAGACTCGGATTTCCAAGGGGACCAGGATTAGAAGAAATCGAGGATCCCAAGTTCGCCGAGGAGCATCATAATTTATTGTGATAACTCTGATGCAGTGGCAAAATCAGAGGAACCGCGGTCTCACAGGACAAGCAAACACATAGAAAGAAAGTATCATATCATACGAGAAATCGTATCGAGGGGCAATGTGCTGATTAAGAAGATTGACAATGCTGACAATATTGCTGATCCGTTTACAAAGAGCTTGCCGCAGAAAGTTTACGAAAGACATATTCGTGAGCTGGGTCTGAGGTGGATGCCGACCACTAATAGTGGTTAAAGTGACAGCAGACTAGATAAACGTATTGTATACTCTGTAATAGCTTAGTTATGCTTTGAGTATAAGTGGGAGATTGATGGGTTTTGTATACTGAAAGCATTTATTATAATGAGTGTACAACGGTTTATTTCTCCTATATGTTAACGATCTTACATGTATGAACAATGGTATCCTCTTGTCTCACCGATAGGGACGATCATACGGCGTGTTGTAGATCGCAGAAGACAGTATGATCACTTGACCTAGTGAGACATAAACCTGATCACAGCTGAGACAGTGTATGAGGATACGTCTGTCCGGATGGCTGCGACATTGTCGGAATAAGTAGCCTGTCTTGGTTACTTGACATGCTGGTACGCAGAGGTGGCGTTTTGATGGACCACAGTGAGATGTATTCGTCTGTCTGACATCAGCGAATACAAGATCTCGATATATTGATTGAGTCCAAACCCTAACGAAGGTTCAGGGGTTTGCACGGGTTGACTGTTGCTTTGACTTGCCATGGTGGAGAGCCTAAGTAACGTGCTCGTATATCCGCATCTTGGGTAACAGCAGTTCGTGTAGTACCGCCTGAGACTTGGTTTAGGTAACCATATGTTTAGGTAACCGTATCCGAGTAATAGGATGGGGACATTCCCTGAGGAGCTCAATAACATTCATCGTGCCAAAGTCCTGCAGGCTGATTAATTTCAGGCACGAGTGATATGGTTTGATTGGTACTACTCAGGAATAATAAGATATTAATTAATTGTAGTTAGGGCTTATCAGAGGCTCCAATTAATTAATGGATGTCCGGTAACCTTAAATATGGGGTTTCTCAATTAATGCAGCCCGTTCTCATAACGTGGTAATAAAGGGGTAGGTCAGTATTAATTCTGTTGTGAAAAAGAATTAATATTAATTAATTAATTGTGTCCTGGGTTGTGGACATGGGAATTAATTAATTTATAGGCCCACTTTATTATTTGCATTAGGTCCTAGGTCTGGCCCAATTAAATATGCTGAATTGAGCCCAAAATTGCCCATTAGGTTTTACAACACTAGGTCTATAAATAGACAACTCTCTCTCATAAGTTGTAACACAGTTGAAACACACTAAACCCTAGTGAGAGAGAGGAGGCGCCGATTTTGGGAGAAGGAGGAGAATTCCGATTCTGGTCCTGCTCAGAATACAGATCTACGGAGTCCTCACCAGTAGTAGATCTGAACAGCATTGGGACACAACCCTGAAGATCTGATATGGAGAACAGATTTCTTTCTTTCCTCCCTCCTTATTTTCGATTTTATCTAGAAATTAGATCTCTAATTTCTGTTTCCGCAGATTAAAATCGGATTGCGTGGTTGATTTCAAATTGGAAATTCAAACGCAAAAGATCGGTTCAGACACGACGGATTAACGGTAATTCCTCAATCCACGATATGTATTAAATTCATAGGAGCATGCTAGGTTTTTGTGAATATTAATTATGAGCAATATCCATAAATCGATCCGGTTTATTTTGGTTTTGGTGATTCGGTTCACGGTAAAACCCTACAGAAATAACACCAATCCCATCAAACTGGTCACCGTCGGGACCACGCCACCCTCTGGGGCAGGGAGAGGGGTGAGCTAAGGACGAGGAGCCAACCCGGCTATAGGACGTGGAATTTCAACGTAACCTCGCTCGGCGAACTACCATTTCAACTGTCGCCACCTTCGCTAATGCAGGACCCGTACGTAGCTCAGCTAGTTAGCCAGATTTAGGCGGCTCGGGGCATCATGGAAAGGATGGGAGCGCAGGTGGATACCATGTCCCAAAAGTGCCAGCTCCTCGAACAAGATAACCAACGGCTACAACAGCTGCTCAATACACAACCGATAGTGGAAGAACCAGGGAGCACTAGCAGAGGCCGGCCCACTACAACCAGAGATCTGCGGAATGAGTTTAACCAGACCACAAAAAATGGGATCAAGCATGTAACACTGAGAACTCCCCCAGAGAATCGATGCGTGAACCCAAACCTACTGGTGGATCCGGGTGCAGCGGGCAATGCGATATTGGCACAAATGGAAAGGAGATTCGAGCAACGCCTGAATTACTATGAATTGTTAATCGCCAGATTGCCGGGCCTCCCACCTCCAGAAAGAACTATCCCCAGAGAAAGTTATGCGGAGTTGCCATTTGCACCTGAGATCACGGAGGCCGAGCTTCCAGATCGGTTCACTCCACCCAGCTTCGTACTCTACGATGGCACTTCTGATCCGGAGAACCATGTAGCGGTCTATAAGCAGAAAATGTTCACATTAGCAATTCCCAGCGCACAACGTTAGGCATGTATGTGTAAAAGCTTCGGTTCAAGCCTCACCGAACCCACCTAGGGCTGGCAATTTTTGATTCGATCCGATAATCCGATACGAATCCGCACGATAATAACGGATATGGATTGAGCTTATCGGATATAGATCCTTATCGGATCGACACGATAAGAACACGAAAATTTCGGATCAGATTCGGATTGGATACGGATCGGATCGGATAATTCATTAAACGGATCGGATTCGGATCGGATACGGATATCCATTAATAAATTAATAAAAATTATTTATTTTTTAAATATAATAATTAATTAATATATTTTGATATATTAATATAGATTTAAAGTTCTTTAAAAAACTCAAATATCTTGGTTCTTCATTGTTCGTGTCCCATTTTATTAATTCACTACCAAAAAAATGTATTTATTTATCTATTAATTATATTTTTTAATATTTATTTTCTTCTACTATCAAAATTTAATAACTTTATTTTTTTTCTCAACTTCAAGTTTTCAATTAAGGTGTATCAACGGATTAACTAAAAGGTGCGATCTTAAATTTTAATGTTGATGAAAGTATTGTAGATTCTCATTCATTGTCTCAACTCTTTCAATTTCACCATGATAGATTAAAAGTATTTATAATAAGTTATTTTATTTGTTATAAATCTTAAAGTTTTAGTTAATATTTTTCTCCCACAAAATTGTAAGTGGAGTATTGACAACTAAGGTGAAAGATTGATCAGTATTTAGAAATGAGCATGTTTGATCACTAGAATTGGAATTTAAGATTTATCTATGTATCTTCGGATATTTGACTGAGGATTTTAGTTTCAAATGAAGTTTTATTTATTTATCAAACACATTATTTGAACAATCAAATATGAATATTTTGTATTATCTTATCAAATTTTTATTGGATTATAATTGTGTTTAATGAAACAGATTCGTATTGAATTAATCCAATTTGGATTCTTATCGGATCTTTATCGGATCGAATACATAACGGATCATTCGGATAGGATACTTATTGGATCCTTAACGGATACGGATCGGATTCGGGCGGATACAGATTTGAGCTTAACGGATTGGATACGGATACAGATTTTGATTTTTCTTAACGGATCGGATACGGATTTGACCTTAATGGATCGGATCAATAACGGATTGACACAATAAGGATCCGATCCGCACGAATTGCCACCCCTAGACCCACCCTTTAGTGGTTCATCAACTTGCCGAAGGGATCAATCTAAACCTTCTCCGAACTGCACCGGCTCTTCCTCCGACAGTACTTGAGTAGCAGGAAGCTCGACAAGCATCCAGATGATTTGTATGTGGTAATCGAGAAACCCGGAGAGCCGCTCAGAGCCTACCTATCGTGGTTTAACAAGGAATTGGTAGCTGTACCGAACTGTCCGAACAACACATCAGTACGAGCATTCACCAAGGAATTGGACGTCGATTCTGACCTTTACAGAGAGCTATCAATTTACCCTTGCCAGACTATGGATGACGCCCTCAATCGTGCCTGGGCACCGATCAAGTGGGAAGAGAATGAGTCTTACCGGAAAGCACAACGCAGTGGGGGAAGGCCGGTGGCTCGAGACGACCAACGACGTGAACAGCAGGACAGGCACCCCGCATTGCCGCATCCGTACAACCGCCCATCAGGCAGCAAGCCATTGCAGATCAACAACTTGACCCCCTATGTGCCAGATTATACCCTCTCGATCGAACCGGCCGATTTGGTGCATAATGTACTCCGGAAAATACTAGAAAAGGTAAGGTGGCCGCAAAAGATGAAGACCGATCCATCCATGAGGGATCCTAAGAAATTCTGCGACTTCCATAATGACCATGGGCACACTACGATGGACTACCGCGCATTAAGATTAGAAGTGGCCGAGTTGCTAAAAAAGGGTCTGTTAGCAAATTTCCTGACAGATAAGGGAAAATGGACTTGGACCCGCAAGAAGCAGACCACACCACCTACAGGAGAAGTCGTCCAGACTGACAAGTCCCTGGCCCCAGTTCGCACCATCAATTGTATCATCGGTAGCTCCGAAATCAGTGGAGTAACCAGATCGGCTGCCAAGCGGGCCAGGAGACAGAACCGTAAGGAGATCGCAACGCTGCAAAGTAGTCCGACGCACGCGCCAATCGATTTCACGGACAAAAAGCTCCTGAGTTGAGCCACCCGCATGACGACGCCTTGGTCATCTCTCTGCAACTGTGAGACTGCATCGTCAAGAGGATTCTAGTGGATAACGGTAGTTCGGCCAATATCCTCTTCCAGCATGCGCTAAAGGAAATGAAGATCCCCGAGGAGAGGGTAGTGAAGTGTCGGACCCCACTAATTAGATTCAATGGAGGAGTGCAGATGTCCGTGGGTACCATAAACTTGTCAACCTACTGCGGCGGAGTTCGACACGACGTGTCTTTCATGATCATAGATGCACCTAGTGCTTATAACGCGCTACTGGGACGCCCGTGGCTCCCTCAGCTCAGAGCAGTGTCGTCCAGGTATCACCAGGTGGTTAACTTTCCAACCCCAGATGGAATACACATGATCAAAGGCGAGCAGAGTGCCACTAAAGAATGCTATTATGCGAGCTTCAAAACGGTGTGCTCGCAGCAACACTTCCCAGTCAATCCGCCACTACCACCAGTAGGAGAGTTTGACATTACGATAGAAGTAGGGCTCGACCCGACAGACCCAACAAAAAAGACCAACATTAGGAGCGATCTCGATCTGGGAGTCCGGGGTGGGCTCATAGAGTTCTTAACCAAGGAGCGTTTACTGTTCGCATGGTCACATAGGGACATGGTCGGCATAGACCCAGAGGTGATGACGCATCAGTTGCAAGTTAATCGTAGCATGAAACCTGTGCAACAACAAATGAGGAAATTTGCATCGGAAAAGAATGACGCTATCAACGAAGAAATACAAAAACTGCTCGACATCGGCTCGATTAGGGAAGTAAAGTACCCGACATGGCTGGCCAATGTTGTAGTGGTAAAAAAAAAGAATGGGAAAAATCGAGTGTGTGTGGACTGCATGATGGGTTTTGTACACTGAAAGCATTTATTATAATGAGTATACAACGATTTATTTCTCCTATCTGTTAACAATCTTACAAGTATGAATAATGGTATCCTCTTCTCTCACCGATAGGGACGATCATACGGCGTGTTGTAGATCGCAGAAGACAGTATGATCACTTGACCTAGTGAGACATAAACCTGATCACAGCCGAGACAGCGTATGAAGATACGTCTGTCCGGATGGCTGCGGCATTGTCAGAATAAGTCGTCTGTCTTGGTTACTTGACATGCTGGTACGCAGAGGTGGCATATTGATGGACCGCAGTGAGATGTATTTGTCTGTCTGACATCAGCGAATACAAGATCTCGTTATATTGATTGAGTCCAAACCCTAACGAAGGTTCAAGGGTTTGCACGGGTTGACGGTTGCTTTGACTTGCCATGGTGAAGAGCCTAAGTAACGTGCTCGTATATCCGCATCTTGGGTAACAGCAGTTCGTGTAGTACCGCCTGAGACTGGGTTTAGGAAACCATATCCGAGTAATAGGATGAGGATATTCCCTGAGGAGCTCAATAACATTCATCGTGCCAAAGTCCTGCAGGCTGATTAATTTCAGGCACGAGTGATAAGGTTTGAGTGGTACTACTCAGGAATTATAAAATATTAATTAATTGTAGTTAGAGCTTGTAAGAGGCTCCGATTAATTAAAGGATGTCCGGTAACCTTAAATATGGGGATTCTCAATGAATGCAACTCATTCTCATAACGTGGTAATAAAGGGGTAGGTCAGTATTAATTCTGTGGTGAAAAAGAATTAATATTAATTAATTAATTATATCCTGGGTTGTGGACATGGAAATCAATTAATTTATAGGCCCACTTTATTATTTGCATTAGGTCTCAGGACTTGCCCAAATTAAATATGCTGAATTGAGCCCAAAAAGGCCCATTAGGGTTTACAACCCTAGGTCTATAAATAGACAGCTCTCTCTCGTAAGTTGTAACACAGTTGAAACACACTAAACCTAGAGAGAGAGAGGCACCGTTTTTTGGAGAAGAAAGGAGGAGAATTTTGATTCTGGTCCTGCTCAGAATACAGATCTACGGAGTCCTCACCAGTAGTAGATCTGAACAGCATTGGGACACAACCCTGAAGATCTGATCTGGAGAACAAGATTTTCTTCTCTTCTTCTTTCTTATTTTCAAATTTATCTAGAAATTAGATTGCTAATTTCTATTTCCGCAGATAAAATTGAATTGCGTGGTTGAATTGAAGTTTGGAATTCAAACGCAAAAGATTGGTACAGACTCGACGGAATAACGGTAATCCCTCAATCCACAATACTGGTTATTAAATTCGTAGGAGCATGCTAGGGTTTTGTGAATTTGAATTATGTGCAATATCCATAAATCGATCCGATTCAGTTTGGTTTTGGTGATTCGGTTCACGGAAAAACCCTACAATTGGTATCAGAGCCAAGTTTCTGATTTATGGCTCTGTTGTTCATAATTGAATTCAATATGCATGTATGGATTTATTGTTTATTGTGGATGGTTTTTGTTCCTCGTGGCAACCCGTTAATTCAGCCCGCGATGGTTTATCCGTGTAGGACTGAATTGTTTTGTAAAATCATGAGAAAATCCGTGATTAGTGTAGATTTGAAAAAATTGTAATAGAATAGTTTTTCTGTAATTTTTCAAATTTAATTTGGACGGGTCGAGGACGAAGAACGAAGACGGAGCCGACACAGGGCCGACGGCGGCATGGAGTGGCAGGGCGCGCGCGGCACGGCAGGCGCGAGCGCGCGGGCGCAGGGCCACGCCGTGCGGCACGGCAGCGGCAGCGCGGGGCGCGCGCGCGCGTGAGCGCGTGACGTGCCGGGCGAGGCGGCAGGGTCGGCGGCGGCTGTGGTCGTCGTCAGCTGCTACTGTCCCGTCGCGGTGGCTCGTGTTTTGGTGGTTTGTACAATCTTGTGTAAACCCTAGGGTTTGCATTAGGGTTAGGGCAAATCATCAGATCACAAAGGCCTAAATCCCAGAAGATTTGGTGTATCCAGATTTGAAGGCCCTTGAAGATTTAGAAGATTTGAAAAAGATTTGGAATTATCCAAATTAATTCAAAATTCAAATTGTAATAGATAGAATTTAATTTTTCTATTTTGGGGCCACGAGGAATTTTTGTTTGCCTTAATTGTACTCGTATTATATGTGATTTATTTATGTGCGCAATTAAGCATGTGTAGATAATAGGAAAAGCATGATTTATCGCTTTTATTATTTACAGTTTTTCAAGCATGCTTACGTGATTAATTTCTTTTGTTGGATTATATTTTGGAAATTTTTGGGCTTGTTTAATTACATGCAAAAAATTTGGAAAATATAATGACAAAGAAATTATGTGTGCGCATAAAGAAATCTTTTAAAAGAAAAATACTAAGCAGATTTTTTAATTAAAATCAATAGACCTCCACAAAGCGGTCCTAGGCTGTAAGTGCATCTCTCGTTCTAGTAAACGTCTACGAGTGTAGCTTGCTAGTTCATAGAGGTACATGGGTACGGTTGTTGGGATTTCTAGACAAACAATTTAAATCATGTGAATAGTGGGAGGGTTTTGTGTACACGTCTACGAGTGTAGCTTGCGTAGATCTCTTTCACAAGTATTCTAGGATTGATTTAAATTATAGATAACAAAAGCTTTAAGGGCTGTGCGGTATGGTTACGTGCCATGCTAAACTGTCTCTTTTGGTCGGAGTTAAATTTGTGGTTAATTGCTTAGAAGCATCTTAGAATATAATGCAAGAATTGCATCCCTGTTCTTGAGAGATGGCTTGGTCTAAGGTTTTCACTAATTATTAATTTCTAGTGTCAAAAGCATCCTGACATGGTAGTGAAATTAAATGGATTGGGGCTTAAAACTCGCAGTTCTGGTTGAGGGTGACATCGTAAACGTCTACGAGTGTAGCTTGCGGTGGGAACTCTTAGGCAATTAGTGGAAAACATTTGTATTTGATTTATTAAAAGGTTTTCAATGCATTTGTTTTCGAAGTTCTACATGTATGTTCTTATTTAAGATTCTTTATTATTTCAGATATGTCTATGTCTAATGTCATCAATATTCTTGCACAAAACACTCTAACTGGTCCAAACTTCCATGAATGGAGATACTGCATTGAGTATATCCTTCTGACTAAACAACACATGTTTGTTCTTACTTTGATGCCACTTGCCCCACGTTACCATAAAGTCTCTAGACATGAGAAAGAGTACTATGACAGATGGGTGGCGTCTGAGGATATTACTTACAAGTTAATCTCAGATAACCTGTCTAGAGAACTCAAGCTCAAGTACATGGGCTATTGTAGCTCTGTTGCGATCTGGATGGACTTAGTGGCCACGTTTGGTGAAGTGGAACGAACTATTAACTGTGATCTCGTAAAAGACCTAGTCTGTAAGAGAATGGTTGATGGCAGTTCGGTGACACTACATGTGATGATGATGGATAACACCATGAGACGATTCACACGTAGAGGTGGATGTATATCAGATCGGGCAAAGATTGATATAATCCTGAACTCCTTACCACTTTCATTCTATGACTTCAAGATGGATGTAGCTAAGAGAAGTGAGTACTCCTTCAAAGAGTACATCCCAGTGGACTGCACCGGGTACTCCCCAGCAAAACGGCGAAGAACATCTTGAGCCTGGAAGACGGACATGAGGACTCTGATCCACTGACTTACAAAGATGCAGTGTAGGACAAGGATGTTGCGAAATAGCGTGTCGCCATGGATTCTGAAATAGAATCCATAACTGCTATGGATGTATACCAGAAAACTGATTTGCCGGATGACTTTAGGGCCATAGGGTGCAAATGGGTATACAAGAGAAAGAAAGGGGCGGATGGAAAGATCACTGCTTTTAAAGCCAGGCTGGTGGCAAAGGGTTATAGTCAAAAAGAGGGCATTGACTATGACGAAACCTTTTCACCCGTAGCCATGCTCAAATCCATCCGGATACTCCTTGCCATAGCTGCGCACATGGACCTCAAGATATGGCAGATGGATGTCAAAACTGCTTTTCTAAACGGTTACCTTGAAGAAGGTAGAGACATCTATATGGAGCAACCCGAGGGTTACATAAGCAAGGGCGAAGAACATCTTGTCTGGAAGCTTAGGAAGTCCTTGTATAGACTTAAGCAAGCTTCAAGGTCGTGGAACTTACGTTTCAACGATGTGATTAAATCCTATGGATTTGCACAGTTGGAAAACGAAAGTTGTGTTTACCGACTTTGTGTCAGTGGGAGCGTGGTCTTCCTTGCACTTTACGTTGATGACATACTCCTATTTGGAAACAACGAGGGAGTGATGTTCGAAATCAAAGTTTGGTTGTCCGAACAGTTCCATATGAAGGATCTGGGAGAAGCTGGCTACATTCTTGGTATTAAGGTCTTACAAGATCGTAAGAGAAGAATGTTGAGCTTATCCCAGGCATCCTATGTGGATACTGTGATAGCCCAGTTCATCATGCAACTCGCCAAGAAAGGTTTGCTACCTTTCAGACATGGCGTTCGTCTTTCTGGTGGGCAGTGTCCTCAGACACAGTGGGAGAAAGACGAGATGAGTCTTGTACCATATGCTTCGGTTGTGAGTAGTCTCATGTATGCGATGCTGTGTACCAGGCCAGATATCTGTTATGCCGTTGGCATGGTAGCAAGATATCAGTCTAACCCTGGACAGACGCACTGGACTGCTGTAAAGCACATCCTCAAGTATTTGAAAAGAACTAGGAATTTCTGCCTAGTTTATCAAAGTGAGGATTTGTGCCCTGTGGGTTATACAGACTCGGATTTCCAAGGGGACCAGGATGAGAAGAAATTGACCTCAGGATATGTGTTTACCCTGGGAGGTGGAGATGTATCTTGGAGGAGCTCAAAGCAGAAATGCATTGCTGATGGAGGTGGAATATGTCGCCGCCTCCGACGCCTCCAAAGAGGGGGTATGGCTCCGGAACTACCTTTTAGAGTTGGGCATGATCCCGAGTTTGCCGAGGAGCATCACTATTTATTGTGATAACTCTGGTGCAGTGGCAAACTCAAAGGAACCACGGTCTCACAGGGCAAGCAAACACATAGAGAGAAAGTACCATATCATACGAGAAATCGTATCGAGGGGCAATGTGCTGATTAAGAAGATTGACACTGCTGACAATCTTGCTGATCCGTTTACAAAGAGCTTGCCGCAGAAAGTTTACGAAAGACATATTCGTGAGCTGGGTCTGAGGTGGATGCCGACCACTGATAGTGGTTAAAGTGACAACAGACTAGATAGACGGACTGTATACTCTGTAATAGCTTAGTTATGCTTTGAGTATAAGTGGGAGATTGATGGTTTTGTATACTGAAAGCATTTATTATAATGAGTATACAACGGTTTATTTCTCCTATCTGTTAACAATCTTACATGTATGAACAATGGTATCCTCTTGTCTCACCAATAGGGACGATCATACGGCGTGTTGTAGATCGCAGAAGACAGTATGATCACTTGACCTAGTGAGACATAAACCTGATCACAGCCGAGACAGCGTATGAGGATATGTCTGTCGGATGGCTGCGACATTGTCGGAATAAGTCGTCTGTCTTGGTTACTTGACATGCTGGTACGCAGAGGTGGCGTATTGATGGACCGCAGTGAGATGTATCGTCTGTCTGACATCAGTGAATACAAGATCTCGTTATATTGATTGAGTCCAAACCCTAACAAAGGTTCAGGGGTTTGCACGGGTTGACTGTTGCTTTGACTTGCCATGGTGGAGAGCCTAAGTAACGTGCTCGTATATCCGCATCTTGGGTAACAGCAGTTCGTGTAGTACCGCCTGAGACTGGGTTTAGGTAACCATATCCGAGTAATAGGATGGGGACATTCCCTGAGGAGCTCAATAACATTCATCGTGCCAAAGTCCTGCAGGCTGATTAATTTCAGGCACGAGTGATAAGGTTTGAGTGGTACTACTTAAGAATTATAAGACATTAATTAATTGTAGTTAGAGCTTGTCAGAGGCTCCGATTAATTAATTGATGTCCGGTAACCTTACATATGGGGATTCTCAATTAATGCAGCCCGTTCTCATAACGTGGTAATAAAGGGGTAGGTCAGTATTAATTCTGTGGTGAAAAAGAATTAATATTAATTAATCAATTACGTCCAGGGTTGTGGACATGGAAATTAATTAATTTATAGGCCCACTTTATTATTTGCATTAGGTCCCAGGACTGGCCCAAATTAAATATGCTGAATTGAGCCCAAAAAGGCCCATTAGGGTTTACAATCCTAGGTCTATAAATAGACAGCTCTCTCTCATACATTGTAACACAGTTGAAACACACTAAACCTAGAGAGAGAGAGAGGCGCCATTTTTTGGAGAAGAAAGGAGGAGAATTTTGATTCTGGTCCTGCTCAGAATACAGATCTACGGAGTCCTCACTAGTAGTAGATCTGAACAGCATTGGGACACAGCCTTGAAGATCTGATCTGTAGAACAAGATTTTCTTCTCTTCTTCTTTCTTATTTTTGAATTTATCTAGAAATTAGATTGCTAATTTCTACTTCCGCAGATAAAATCGAATTGCGTGGTTGAATTGAAGTTTGGAATTCAAACGCAAAAGATCGGTACAGACTCGACGGAATAACGGTAATCCCTAAATCCACAATACTGGTTATTAAATTCATAGGAGCATGCTAGGGTTTTGTGAATTTGAATTATGTGCAATATCCATAAATCGATCAGGTTCAGTTTGGTTTTGGTAATTCAGTTCACGGAAAAACCCTACACTACATAGATCTCAACAAGGCTTGCCCGAAAGACCCGTATCCTCTGCCGCACATTGATAGCATCGTCAACGCCACTGCGGGTCATGAGCTTCTAAGTCTCATGGACGCATTCTCGGGGTATAACAAAATCATGATGCACCCCGATGATCAGGAGAAGGCCGCGTTCATAACGAACAAGGGTATCTACTGCTACAAGGTAATGCCCTTCGAGCTCAAAAATGCAGGCTCGACCTATCAACGGCAGGTAAACAAGATGTTTGAACCCCTCATTGGCAAGACAATGGAGGTATACATCGATGATATGCTGGTAAAATCCAAGAAGACCTTTGAACACGTCCAGCATTTAAAGCAAGCCTTTGATATCCTGAAGCAGTACAATATGAAGCTAAACCCAGCAAAATGCACGTTCAGAGTGGCCTCGGGAAAATTCTTAGGATACATTTTAACCAATCGGGGAATAGAAGCCGACCCAATGCAGATCAGGGCAGTGAAAGAACTAGCTCATCCACGGAGGCCAAAGGAGGTACAGAAACTGACCGGGAGGTTGGCAGCCTTGAGCCGGTTCATATCATAATATTCTGATAAGACGCATAACTTCTTCCAAGTCCTACGAAAAGGGAAGTAGTTCGAATGGATAGAAGAATGCGCGAAAGCCCTTGACCAGCTAAAGGAGTATCTAACAAGTCTACCGTTACTTTCAAAACCAGAGCAAGGGGAGACATTGCTACTGTATTTATCCGTCTCGGACCACGCCCTCGACGCCGTCTTAGTACATGAGTATTAAGTGAAGCAACACCCCATTCACTATGCAAGTAAACCCTTGCTCGAAGCCAAAACCAGATACATGGCATTGGAAAAACTGGCTCCAGCCTTGATGACGACATCACAAAAACTGAGGCCTTACTTCGAAGCAAACCTGATAAAGGTGGTGACCTCATATCCGCTTCGCACCGTATTTTCTAAACCAAGCCTCTCTGGAAGGCTACTAAAGTGGGCCGTGGAAATTCAGGGCTACGGGCTTGAGTTCGAACCGAGAACGACAACAAAGCCCTAGCAGACTTCGTGGCGGAATACTCGGTGAACTTGCAACTAGAAGCTGAAAAGGAAATAGCGAACTTGGAGGTAACGGAGCAGGTAAAGGAGCTATGGGTACTACAGGTCGATGGCTCCAACAACATGAATGGAAACGGTGTTGGGATAAAGTTGAGAAGCCCGTGGGGAGAACAATTTGAACGAGCTATCCGTAAGAGGGATGCAGCTCGCAAAACAACTAGGAGTGCAAGTCCAAGGTGACTCCCAGTTGGTAGTACTGCAAATGGATAACCAATACCAGGTGAAAGAACCACGTTTACTAAAGTACCACGAATTGGCCAAAACAATTAGTGGATAGTTCAATGAGTTCGAGATAAAACATGTAGCCAGGGACGAAAACATAAAGGCAGATGCAGTGGCGAATTTGGCGTCCTCCTGACAAGAGAGGCAAAATAGACCTATCCCGGTGATATGGGCAGAAGAGCCCGTCACGACTATGGGCGGAGAAATAAACGAGATAGCACAGGGGAGTTCGTGGATCGATCCTGTACTTCGGTGCATCAAAAAAGGAATTGTACCGAAGAAAAGGGCTAAAGCAGTCCGATTGGCTTGCATGGCCGCGAAGTATATTATTCATAATGATGAGCTGTACCGTAGGTCTGAGGAAGGGCCCCTCCTAAAATGCGTTCCTCCAAGTGCGGCCCCAGATATTATAATGGAAGTACACGAGGGGGATAGCGAAAGCCATCAAGGAGCTCACCCCCTGGCACATAAGGTAATATCAGCAGGGTTCTACTGGCCTACTCTGAGGAAGGACGCAAGGGAATACGTAAGGAGCTGTGAAGCCTGCCAGAGGTTCGAAATCACCGCACAAAGCCACGCAGAGCCTCTCCACGCCACCATCCCCATATGGCCCTTCATGGCATGGGGAATGGATATCGTGGGAAAACTACCGAAGGGAGCCGGGCAAAAGGATTATTTGCTCGTAGCCACTGATTATTTTACAAAATGGGTAGAAGCGGAAGCGTTTTGCAACGTCCGGGAACCAAAAGTAATCAAGTTCCTCTGGACAAACATACTGTGTCGATTTGGAATACCAAAAGAAATTAGGACGAATAATGGAATGCAGTTCACCGGGAGGAGAGTTCAAGAGTTTTGTGATCAATATAAAATAAAATTGGTATTCTCAACACCTCAATATCCAGAGGCGAATGGACAGACGAAATCGACCAATAAGACAATAATGGCCACCATGAAGAAACGATTGAATGCACACAAGTCCAGATGGGTCGACGAACTCCCGGGAGTACTTTAGGCATATCGAACTACCCTGCGAACTGCTATGGGGAGTACGCCCTTTACGCTAGCTTACAGTGAAGAGGCGGTAATCCTGGTTGAAGTAAAGGCGGGAAGTCTGCGAGTTGAATTATGCGACGAAGCCAACAACGAAGATAAACATCTTAAAAACTTAGAGCTGATCGATGAGCGAAGAGATCAGACCCTGATAATGATGGCACAATACAACAAGAGGCTGTGACTTCGAACATTTCGAGAAGGAGACTGGGTACTGAGAAAAGTATTTCAGAATACTAAAAATAAGAGTGCGGGAAAGTTCGCACCAACTTGGGAAGGGCCGTACAAAGTAACAAGAGCTGTCCGAAGGGGAGCCTATCATCTGGAAGACTATGACGGAAGGGAGATCGCAAACAGCTGGAATGTCAAGCATCTTAAAAAATATTACTTCTAAACATACACTTCTCTTACCCTAAACTTTCAGATTATTCGATGCCGAACCATAACTGACTTGATCGTGGGAAGGGCGGTGCCAAACTTTCTGCAGGAGAAAATAAGGGGGAGGATGAACTCAAAAAGGAGAAAGTCGACCTACAAGCAAAGAAAAAAGAGCCAGATAAATTTACTCTTCCCTACTCTCTCATAATTTCCTATTTTCTCCCTCAATATCGTTTACTAACTTGAGCATCTATCATCGCCCACTCTAACCTTGCATTATTGAACAGGTCAAAAGTACCATGACATGCACAAGATAAAACATGGAAAAAACATTCCAAAGATGTCATAAAAATCAGGATGAGAGCAGGGAAAAGTGCCCAGAAGCACAATAAAGTTAAAGCAAAAACACGAAAAGGAAATTGTTCTTAACATTAAAATAAACAATTCAAGTGGAATGGGAGATCAAGCATTGCCAGTGCCTTGGGAGCCGAGCCTCAGACCAGGCGAGTGAGTTTGTGTGGTGTGCCCACACTCCAAGGAGCTGCAAAGTGAAGGAGGCACAAAGGACCAGGCGAGTGAGTTTGTGTACTGAAGGACGAGGCATTCTTCAGCAAGCGATAGAACGTATGAGCACCCTTATGTAATCCAACACTTAGTGGATTTCCAGACTTGTGTCTAAAGAGTGGACGTAGGATATTTTTGTCCGAACCACTATAAGTCTTTTGTCTTTTATCGGTTTTCATATTTTTGTCTGCTTACATGTCTTTAAAACTCAATAATCAAGTGTTGTAGTATATACTGAAAACTGACACTATACGTTATCATCAGTTTGGATAAGTGCAAGTTTACTGCAAAACAAATTATTTTCTATTATGCAACTTACGATTACTTTGATAAACCGGGCCAAACAAAATTAATAAATAAAAAAATATTAAATACATTCTAAGTATTGAATCGTTGCTGCGTCTAAAACCGCCTTGTCACCCTTACGTTGCAATGACGTGAGCCGACCTCGATGTGGTCAACCAAGCAAGGCACTGGCATTCTTCTCTAACGCCGCACATCAGCATCAGTCCATTCGTGCAGTCGAGATTGTAGTTAACGCCCACTCAATTGCAATTTTCGTCTGTCGAACTCTCTACAACTAGCCATTCACCTTCACTTAGCCGTACAGAGCGATTCAAATGAGAACCATTCACTGTCTTGTACAGTTTATGTTTGAGTGAGTGGTGATGGGCACTACGAGAGATACCGGGGTATATGAAATTTTTAAAGGATATGGTCTCTCAGAAAAGACCCTTTGTAGAGCACGAGAGGGTCAACTTGTTCGAGGAATGCAGCGCGATTATCCAGAAGAAGATGCCGCTGAAGAGAGAAGACCCGGGATCCTTCACGATCCCTTGTGTCATTGGAGGAGAGACCTTCGGGAAGGTCCTTTGCGATTCCGGTGCATCTATAAACTTAATGCCGCTGTCAATCTTCAAGCGGTTGAAGATCGGAAGCATCAAGCCCACAACAATCTCGCTCCAGATGGCCGATAGATCAGTTACTTATCCGAAAGGCATCGTGGAAGACGTGTTGGTGAAGGTAAAAGATTTTATTATTCCAACCGACTTTGTGGTGCTTGATATGGAGGAGGATCGAAACATTCCTCTTATCCTTGGAAGACCATTCTTGAAGACCGGAGGGGCATTGATTGACATTCGAGATGGCAAGCTGACATTCCGTGTCAATGACGAGTCGGTCACCTTCCCCATCTACAAAGAAGTGCAGAAGTGCAATAAAGGGAGCTTTAAGGAAGATTGCCACATGATCAATCGATTAAATCCGATGATTTCCTCTCCTTTTTCTTCTATTGCAACTGATTCGGATTTTCCGGAGAACTGCTTACTGCACTCTTTGCTTTTGTCTTCAGATTTGGGTAAGAAGGACGATGAGCTTGTGGATCGGGCAATGAAGCTGGAGGTATCCGAGGGAATAACACACAAGAAAGAAAGCAGATGGAAGCGGGTGCCAAGCCGACGCAGCCAGAAAAAGAAAAGAAAGCATGGAAAAACACCCACGTCGATCGACGGAGGAGCCTCGTCGATCGACGCAGCCGTTGGATCCTTGTCGATCGACGCTACAATCACGTCGATCGACGCACGAAGGAAGTCAGACTCGGAATTTTCATCGACAGAAAAAGCGCGACGTAGAAAAGGGATTGCTGCAGTTTCACCCATGTCAATCAACGCAACCTTGGAAAAGCAGTCATCTAACTCTGATCCGCCGATTCTGAAACTCAAGATTCTTCCGGCACACCTCAGGCATGGGAAGCTAGAAAAATTACTACGAGTTCTAAGGAAGTACAAGTCCGCCATCGGGGGGACATTGAGAGACAGCAAGGGAGTCGGCCCCTCATTATGCGCGCACAAGGAAAAAGACGCCAAGAAATGGGGGATGAAAGTTGTCAAGAACAGAGATGAAAAGGAGGTCGCAAGGAGGCTTGCCTGGACCCGACCTCCATGATGGTGATTGAAGACTCCGGGGGATAAAAAAGTTGATGTCTGAGATCAACTACCAGGTATCGTTCCCTCTCTAGTCTGATTTTCAAACTTATTCCACTCTTCGAGTTGGAAATAAGTTTAGGGGGATGTGGACAAGAGATGGAACGTCCTATCTTTTATTTATTCTATTTTCTGTCTTTAATTTTTCGCACCTTTCTATTTTATGCTTTCAATTTTTTTCAATTTTTTCGGCTTTTATTTTTATTTTTTCGTATTTTTATGCTATTTTGTGGGGAAATTTTTGAATTTTGAGATAACCTGAACGAGATTGTGAGATTAGAATTGATTGAGGGTTGAGTATTGAATTGATTGAGATTGTGGTTAGATGCCTATGAATGTAGAATACCGCATGATAGGACTGATTTGACACTTATACTTGCATGATGATTGAGCTGATTTGAAATTGACTGTGGAAGAAAATTTTTGAATCCTTGTGTGAGAATTTGAGCCTTTATTTCGTTTGATGTGAGATTCACATGTGAGTTTTGATTTCTCTAGAACTTGCCTATTTTCTGTGTTGAGGCTGCATAGTGTGCACAAGTTGAGAAAATGATCTTAGGCCATCTTTGTTAATCCAATATCCTAAACACTGTCCCTTCACAATAAAATTTTCCCTAGTTAGCCACTTTGAGCCTGTACATTTTTTCTTTCCTTGTCTATGAGATTAAGAAAAGTATTGTCTCACTCATGTCTTGAGTTGTGGTATGTATGGGGTTGATTGATGAATTGGTGATAAGATTGTTGGGATTGTATACTGAAAGCATATATGATTAAGTGTTTCGTACACTGGTATTCATGTATGAATCCGCAACAATGCTCGCTGTCTGACAGAACAATCATACGACGAACTATAATATCCTTTTATCTCGTGGAAAGGGATGACCATATGGTGTGTTGTAGATCACAGAGGATCATATGGTTCGCTTGACCTAGCGAGATATAAAGAGTATCACAGC
>JAPKLW010000880.1:0-31337 GCA_026898455.1 Plectranthus barbatus
GAAGAGCTTGCGGAATTCACTCGCAACAATGTTTGGGACTTGGTAGAGAGACCATCACATCAGTCAGTGATTGGCACCAAGTGGGTTTTCAAGAACAAGCGAGATGAGGATGGCATTGTAATCAGAAACAAAGCTCGCTTAGTCGCCAAAGGTTACAAGCAGTGTGAAGGCATCGACTTCGACGAGACCTTCGCACCAGTTGCAAGAATGGAGGCAATACGGCTGTTCCTTGCGTATGCAGCTTATCATGGATTCACGGTATTCCAGATGGACGTGAAGAGCGCCTTCTTGAATGGCGAGTTAAAGGAGGAGGTATATGTCGAACAACCTCCAGGCTTTGAAGTAGGCACCAAAGTGTACAAGCTGAGAAAGGCCCTGTATGGATTGAAACAGGCGCCCAGGGCTTGGTACGAAACGCTGTCACAGTTCCTGATCCGTAATGGATTTCGGAAAGGAAAGATCGATAGGACTCTCTTCCTCATCAAGGATGCTGATGATATGCTAATGGTGCAGATATATGTTGATGACATTATATTCGGGTCTAAGAATATGTCTCTTTGCGAGAAGTTTTCTCAATTGATGCAGAACTCATTTCAGATGAGTATGATGGGCAAATTAACATACTTCCTAGGACTCCAGGTCCAGCAGTCAGCTGATGGGATTTTCATTAATCAGCGGAAGTATACCAAGGACTTAATTCAGAAATATTGCCCAGAGAAGACTAAGACCCTCAGAATACCGATGAGCCCCAGTTGTCAGATCTCTCTTGATGAACAAGGGGAATCGGTTGATCCTACCAGCTACAGAGGTATTATTGGATCACTTCTCTATCTGACAGCCAGCAGACCCGACATTTCATTCTCAGTCGGAGTGTGTGCCAGATTTCAAGCCAATCCAAAAAGGTCACACATGGAAGCTGCTAAGAGAATAGTGAAATACCTCAAGGGGACTGAATCTCTTGGTATATGGTACCCCAGGCATGATGAGCTTACACTCATTGGGTATTCCGATTCAGATTTTGCTGGATGCCGTATAGATAGAAAAAGTACCAGTGGTACGTGTTAGTTTCTAGGACACAAGCTAATCAGCTGGTTTAGCAAGAAGCAACACTCTGTTGCTACATCTACCACTGAAGCTGAATATGTTGCCGCTACCAGTTGCTGTGCTCAAATTCTTTGGATCAAGCAACAACTGGAAGACTATGAAGTGGACACTGGTTGTGTATCCATCTATTGCGACAACAACAGCGCTATGTGCATAACGAAGAATCCGGTTCATCACTCTAGGACCAAGCACATAGATATCCGACATCACTTCATACGTGATCATGTCGAGAAGAAGGATATCAGCGTAGAGTACATCAGAACCGAAGATCAACTGGCTGATATTTTCACCAAACCTTTGCCAGAAGCAAGATTCAAGGAGTTGTGCATCAAACTCGGTCTTTTGGAGATTGATGCGAGCCCTAGTGTTGAGGAAGAATGAGTCCCAGCTCTCATTCCGTTCTTGATTTTCTGAAGAATGCTGATTACGACTAAGTCCAAGTTCTTAGTCTTGATGTTTTCTTTAAGTGGTGTCTCAAGACCACAAGTGGTACCTACTGGCAGAACATATCCCATAAATGACTAAGGAAATGAGTCCCAGCTCTCATTTCGAATTTGCCAGCAGCCAAATACCATCAGTCGAAGTAAAATTGGGTCCCAGCTCCCAATTCCAAGCGATGACTGATGACTTCTACTGAAATCCACTGACATATATCATAACAACACTCACGTTTTTAAAATGTGAGGAAGTGAATTTCTTAAAGAGCAGATTATGCGGAATAAATTGAGTCCAAGCTCTCAATTTGTCTAAGTTGTCAGCAGACAACTGGTGAAAGTTCAACGACTGGTGAAAATTGAGTTCCAGCTCTCAATTTGTCTAAGTACACGGGAACCAGTTGTCGACTGGTAAGAAGGCCATACTGACAGAGGGAAGTATGCGACTGGCGACTGGTATATACTACTGATGACCAGTAGAGTCCCAGCTCTCAACTGACGATCTCTTGAAGACCAAGGGTCGTGCCAGCTGTCGCAGAAATGGCGGGATTGTTCAAATTGGTCTTGCGTGTGCATATCTTCGAATTTAATACGGCATTTAATGCCACATTTAATGCGCACAGTAACTGCGCAGCCAAACACAGGCACGCGACCAATCAGCGTGTGCCATGTCAGCTACACGAAATATCTCTCGTCACCACGACCACGCACTTCGCTACAGGGAATCGGGCCTGCTGATGACCATTGATTCTTACTTTCTACGAGTTCATCTCGTCCGTCTATTCCTGCATGGCTCGAGTATTTATATCCGACTTTCTACATCGGATAAATCTTTATGATTCCTCAAACTTTCCGAACATTTGTTTTGTTCATCTTTCCATAACATTCCATGCATTCATGGCATCTTCTTCCAACCCTGCTACTGCTAATCCTTCTTCATCTTCCTCTGAGTCCTTAGACTTACCTTTAGCCGAATCTCACATGCCTACCTTCACAGGCATTGTGAAACAAGAAGACATCGATTACTCCTATCCCTTTAATAAACTTGTCCAGTTAAACAAAAAGGACACCCAACATCTCCTTTCCAACTCACAAATCCGGGCTGCCCAAGTCCAGAAGGAGAAAATTCTAAATGATAAGTTAGCCGAGAAACACTTTGGCCAAGAGCTGATGGAGATGATTGACAGGGAGCAGCTCCGACCATATCTGACAGCGGCTCCCAGAGTTTTCCACCCGCACATGGTTGCCGAGTTCTATGCTCGCGCAGTCATCGCTGATGACAGGAAATCCTTCACCACATCGGTGTTCGGGAAACTGATCACCGTGGACGCAGAGTACCTGGCCAACCTTTTTGGGCTGAGGAGTTCTGGTGAGGAGGTGGCGACGTATCACAAGGATGATACGGTGGAGTTCAAGCGGAGGTGGGCTGAATGGAAGAAGAAGGAGGTGACTATCTTCAAGACTGGCATGAAGAAGTCGGAGATGCGCGAATATTGGCAGATGGTCTGCGATATTGTCGTGCGCATGCTCCAGTGCGAGGTCGGCTCCTATGCCGAACTGAGCTTAAAGAAGTTCTCCGTCATGTGCGCACTGGTGGATGGCATTTATGGCAACTGGGCCGAATTCATATTCGGGCGCCTACTGGAGAACGTGGAGAGAAACAGTTCAGTGAAGGCGGAAGGGAAGTTCCTTCACGCCGTGTCGTTTGGGCTGCGGGTCAGCCACATCCTCGAAGTGGAGATGGGGGATATGATCGACCAAGGGGAGCAGCTGGTTGGATCCGACTTCATCCCGGTCACAAGAGTCAAGCTTGCTGACCTGGATTACAAAAAGCCCCGACGACTGAAGGGCAAGAAGGCCGTCGATCCAGCTGAATCTGTGTCTGAGGAGGAGCCAGAACAGATATGGGAGGCAGCGCCAGCAGTTGCTCTCCCACTGACAGCTGAGGCCAAGACCGAACTGAAGAGGAAATTTGAGGTTGAATCTTTATTCACCTCAATGGAGCAGGCAGAGGCTGAGGAAACCAGTCAATTTCCATCTGCTGAGCCGTCAGCACAGATGCCAGTCACCAGGTCTTCTCCAAAGAAGAAAGCGAAGGTTCACCAGCCCCAGCTGCCCCAGCCAGCTACTATCTATGCTCCAGCATCAAAGAAGATATGTATACCAGTCAAGAAGTCCATCCTTGGACTGACTGAGGAGGAGACGATAGATAAAATGACCAAGAAAAGGAAAAGGGTCAAAACAAAAGCTCAAAAGCTGGTTGAGCAAGCTAAGAGGGACCACAATGCTTCTATTGTGAGGAAGAAGCAAGCAAAGGCAAGGCTGCAAGCCTTAGCCGACCAGCGGAGAAGGGAGGCAGAACTGGCAGCCCGCGATGAAGCCTTTGCTAGGATAAAGGCTAAGCATGATTCTCGACGTCAGGCGCAACTGGCGGAGCAAGTGCATCAGGTGACCAAGGGCAAATGGGCAGTTGCCCAAACTTCAAGTGGCATGCCACCAGCACCAGCTCCAGGCCAGATCCTTTCTGACGAAACTTTCTCGCGCCTGATGGTCATGGGAGCTGAGGAGGACGTACTATCCCTGGTAGATATGTACCGGTCGGAGGAGGATGTGACTGAACCGTCAGCTGACATTGGAAGAGCTGACGGGGGATCTTCTCAAGTCCCTCCACCCGTGCAAGGGGGTGGTGGAGGTAAGTCTGAAGACCCACTGGCCGTGCAAGGGGCCGCCAGTGGAGGAGTTGTTGAACGGGCGACCACCCCGGAAAAACTGGCGAGTTTCTCTGATCTAAGCTCTGACTTAGAGGTTGAGCCGGAGCCCGAGGAACATGATGGCATTATTATCACTGACTCATCTGAATCCATGGATAATGGACAACCTCAGACAGCAGAAGGGGCTCCTGAGTTATATCTCGGTGCTGAACCGATGCCCCAGACTGTCGAGGAACCAGTACCGGTGCCAGCTGTGGAGGAGGCAGCTGACATGGAGACTACTGCTGGTGACGTCGCTGATGATCAACCCTCGCCAGACATCATCATTCCCGACGACGAATCAGCACCAGTAGTACAGCACTCCAGGGTACAACGGATGGAGCCCAGGGATCTATTCCCTAATTTTGAAGCCGAGGCTCGTCTTCCTGCCAGTCGTCCACAAGTCTCAGAAGCATCTACATCTTCTGGACGACCAGCAGCATCTACACCAGCATCAGCACTACGTGTGAGATCAGAGAGGAGGTCTTACATGTTAGGTATCCATTTTCACTCACTCATCGATGAGGATACCTATCGTGCTAGGGTGACAGGGATTCACAGGTGGGAGCACCGTGGGGATCTGGCGTTCCATAATTCACGAGTGCCTGAACCATCAGCATTCTTTATCATCCCCACCAACGGTCTCCCTCACCAGTCGATCTATGCCTCGAGGATCCTTGACTGGTGCCTGCCCTTACACCCGGTGGAGTATTTCAATTTCTCCCTCTATGAGTATGCTGAGAACATCACAGCCGAGGTGGAGAGGGCTGTTGATGAAGAGTTGGTCACCAGGTATGGGGACCTGAGTGATATTTTTGATGAAGAACTCTTTCTGGAGTTCCGGCGCTGGAGGATCTTTGACTGGTGCCAACGCCAGTTAAATGTGGAGAAGAACGCGGTCCTGTATGAAAGGCTTGGGCTTGGATACTGGCGATCAGAGGAGGCATGGGCCAACGAATTCATGGGCACTGAAGCTCACGGCCACCATCAGTTGTCGATTAGGCGAATCAAGCGCCGACTGAGGAAGATTGCTCTTTACCGACAACTGACTGGGACTTCAGGCCTTCCTCCGTCCAAAATGGTCAAGTTACCATTTCTCCAGTTCCAAAGCACCAGCCACGGGTACCAGCTGATCTATGCTTTCAGACGCATAAAGGTACTCGTCTCTCTCCCCCGGATCCCTCCCCATTTCGCTGTTCTCTTTGATATGGCTGCCAGCGCTCTGCTGGTAGACCACACTGTGGAGGAGGATCCCTCCAGAGGTAGGTGGCTGACCAATGCCGTCCCCACTGTTCCAATGATCATGGGCGATCTTGCCCCACCTCATATGGACTGGCAGCTGGCTGTTTTCACAGACCCACCTGTTTTTGCACAAGGCCCGCCAGCATCAGCCAAGGTACCCGCGGAGGAGCCCGTCCCAGTGGAGGTACCAGCTGATTCTGCACCAGCAATGGCTACTACCGCACCTGATACGCCTTCCACATCCATGGAAATATCTGTGGAGCCAATCTCTGAAATTCATCCTCCTGCGCAACTTCTTGCTTACATCGACGCCAGGATGGATCAACGTTTCGCCTCTTTCCAAGACCATGTAGAGCAACGATTTGAGTCCGTCACCGCCGGTGTTGCCACCTTTTTGGCGCGGATCCAAGAGGGGGAAAGGGCGCGAGCACTGGCTGAAGAGGAGAGAGCCAGAATTGCTGAGGAGGAGAGACACCTAGCAGCTGAAGAGAGGAGAATTGCTGCTGAAGAGAGGCTGAAGAGAGAGCAAGACATGGCCGCTCTTACTGAGATCCTGAGGTCTATCACCAGTGCTCGGACTCAGTCACCAGGATCATCTTCCATGCCATAGACTAGTCAGTTAGCATTCACTGTACATGTAATTGCTAAATCATTAATGGAATGTTAACTGACAAGTTGATGACAATCTCTAATTGTCCAACAATTGTCTAAGTTTTTACTTACCAGCTGAATTTACACATCCAGTGTAATCAGCACCAGCACTCGTCTTGCATGTTTTAAATTTCCATATTTTTTTAAAACGAGCATTATCTCTCCTAGTTTGAGGGGGAAGATTTTTAGTTAGAGCTGATGTTGAGGAAGTAATTTCGTGGGTTTAGATCTGATAAGTTTCACTTGTAAAACCCTGAAATTATCTGTAACTTTCCTCATCAGCTGAGTGCTCGCTGGTTAGGCTTTGATCGCACCAAAAAGGGGGAAATTGTTGGGAAATCTGTCTAAGGTTTCCTCCCTCAGTAGCTTATTTGTATAGATTGTAGTTTTGGTGGATCAAATCCTAAGTCCTACCAGCGTCAGTTGTCTCTAGATAGCTCTAGATCTGGTCTTAAATGTAAAGTCCTGTTTAGGTCTTTGAGTCGTAAGTCGCAGCTGATCAAGACTCGTGCTGACACTGTTCACCAGCATGAGAAGCGCTTATGATTGGCTATTGTTCACCAGTCGGGAAGGATTTCATCAGCAGGCGGCTGACAAAGACTCGTGCTGACACTGTTCACCAGCATGAGAAGCGCTTATGACTGGGTACTGTTCACCAGTTGGGAAGGGTTTCATCAGCAGGCGGCTGACAAATCTTACCAGCAGAATACGTGTTCTTGATTACACTATTCACCAGCGGTGATTTCACCAGTCATGGGAGATTCCAAGAAGAATTAACATCCAGACATTTGGTAGACTTAGATTATGCCAGGGCAAGTCACCAGCAGAGACTGCCAGCACAAGATCACCAGAATGAACTACCAGTCAGATGTTACCAGCAGAATTCCAGATTCTCTCTCCCAGCGCCGTAGAGACAAAAAGAAGATTCGCTGAGGAATCGACTGACAACCTTAAAGTCATTATATCACAAGACACCAGTCTTATTCCTCGGACTGACTAATAAAGCCGTTCTGACACAAAGAGATCTGTGTCAGATAAAGCGATCAAAGGTATGGATCCTTTCCCGAAAAACATACCTACCGCCGTCAGAAGGACATCCCAGGTCTGACACCTTTCCGGATGAGTCCAAACGGCTAGAAAGTTTGAATCAGATTCCGCATCTATAAATACGTCGGAACCGTCAACATTCAAACCCCCCCCGAAATTCTTACGCACGAACTAGCAAAAACGCTGTCAAAATACTTACAGAAATTTCGAGGCTTTTTATAAGCTTTCCGTGTGTTGATTTATCAAACACGAGACTTCAAGTTTTACACTTGTAAGTTAAAGATCTCATTAGGTGTTCTTTCTCTTCCGAGAGAGTTCACAGCAGCTCCTGTGCATCCCAGCACTTGAGTTATTACGGGCGTACCTTGCCGTAGTGAGATTTACGTTCTTGGGAGAACTAAAACACCCAGTCAGCTGAGGAGGTTGAAGTGACGTGCTCGCACTCCGCCAGCTGAGAAGAGTTGAAGAGGGAACCAGGACCGGGAGCGGTTGATCTAGTGAACTGGTGGACAAGGCATTCACCAGCTAGAGATAGATCGTAGGACACCTGTAACCGATTACTCTTAGTGGAATTTCCAGTGCTTCGACTGGAGAGTGGACGTAGATCGATTGATCGAACCACTATAAAATCCTTTTGTTATTTATCAGCTTTCTGCTCTTCAGTCATATTTTAAAACCCAGCACTCAAGTGTTGGAGTATATTCTGAAACTGATAGATAACTGTGCAAACAAGGCTAAATATTCTAAGTTTTGATACACCAGCTGACAGGTCCCAGTCAGCGGTGTAACCAGCGTGCAAGAAAACATTTACTTTATTTCCGCTGCTAACGTTCATACTCTGAAAATCGGGACCAACAATGCAGAACATTGAAACAAATATGCATTGTAACCTTTTGATAAACCAATACAATTGTTTCCCCCAATTGCCTAGGTGCATCTACTGCAAGCTCCTTTCGAAGACGTTTACAGCAGACCACCTAACCAGACTGCTCTTTGAAGTTCCAGTCTTTAATTTCAATCCATGCCAGGTATTCGCCGGCAAATGAAATTAATAATCGGAGATAAAACTAAGACCATGTTCAACCTATCTGAGCAGGGACATCATTCATGAGTTAGTACTCAGGCAACATCTAAGCATTTGACCACAATTCTAACTCCGGAAGTTAAAAGGACGATTTGTCATACGTACTAGACCCATGACGCATGCCTCTTACAACCTTTGTTATCTCATTTAAAACAATTCTAGAGAACTTATGAACAAATAAAGTAAGCAGGCTACGGTCGTGTAGACGTCTACTCACTTCACTGTCCACTTCTCACATGTTTAAATGTTTTATTTAGAAATCTCATCTATTAGAACTTATGAACAAATAATGCAAGCAGGCTACGGTCGTGTAGACGTCTACTCACTTCACTGCTCACTTCTAATAAGAGACCGCATTGTGGAGGTCTTGTTGATTTTAATTAAAAAATCTTGCTTAGTCTTTTTCTTTCAAAAGGTTCTTATGCGCACAGATTATTTTATGATCCATAAATTATGTCACATCTAAAATTCCATCATATTTCCCAACATGATTCCGAAATTTATAGACATAATTTAATACATAAAATAAATCACATAAAGCATGCTTTGGACAGTAAATAATAAAGCAATAACATGCTTCCCTATTATCTACAACATGCTTTAAAAATAAATAATAAAAGCAGTAGCATGCTTTCCTATTATTTACTAGTGCGCACATAATAAATCACATCATACGAGAAATTAATTAAATAAACAAATAAAATTTCTCGTGGCCCCTTGATGCAATTACATGGGAAATAAAATTAAACCTATCTATTACGAGGCTTTAATTAAATACAGATCTTCAAACTGGGCTCCCACTCTTTAATTTGAAATCTGCAATATTGGGCTGGAATAAAATACAGCAGTGTGGGCCAGGAATTAGGGTTTCAGGCCCACTGGGTTGTAAAACCCTAATTTTAGCAGAAACACTAGTTTCAGCAAACCGGGCCGCCTCCGAGCCGCCGAGCCCGCGCCCAGCCCGCAGACGAAACCCTAGCTGCTGCAAACCATAGTTTACCTAGGGTTCCAGCCGTCACCCTTCCCAGCCAAAACCGCCGCCGCCTCCTCCAGCCTGAAACCGTCGCCCGTCCGACGTAGCTGCACCCTGCCAAACACCGCGCCGCCACCGGTCACCTTCGCCGTAGCTGAACCCGCGCAGGCTGCAAATGCCGCGCGACCACCGTCCAGCCACGTACGTCCAATGCCACCCACCGCTCGCAGCCTCCGCATCAACGCGCACGGCCCTTGCGCACCCACAGAGCCGGCGCCACTGCACATGCAAAGTAGGGAGATAGAGGGAGGTCACGATTTCTGCTGCTGGGTGAACGCCGCCGCACGCAACTGCTGCCGCAGAGATCCGCCGCGCGCCTCCTATGCGCGGCCACCGCTTCGACTGCCGGCGGACGCTGCCGCCGGCTACCACCACGCGCGGCTGAGCCTGTCCAGCCACCGAAAACTGCTGTTGCACACTTGTTGTCGCTGATCTTTGTTCTCGATCCGATTTGGTTTACAGATTGAATTAAAAAAATACAAACAGATCTAGTCTATTACATATTTTTCTTATCAATCTAATCGCGGATTTTCTCGCGATTTAAAACCAAAAACAAAAATAGAGAGGGGCCACGAGAACAAAAAAAAAACCATCCACGACAATTTTAAATCCATCAAAAATAAATTAAATAACATGCATAAACTGTTTGTCAAATTTATTTTCCGACAGAGCCATAAAATACGAACCTGGCTCTGATACCAATTGTAGGAACTGAGTCTACAATAGGCGACATGAGTCGCCATTTAGTAAACTCCGGATTCGATTTATGGATATCAAAATAAATATCATGACAAACAGTAAATGCCCTATGCATGCTCCTATTTAATTTAATTCGTAGATTCAAAAGAATACCTGAAACTCTGATGACTGATCTACAGATCTAGATCGATGATGTTAGTGAAGATGGTGCAGATCTGGATCTGGAATCGATCAACGCGATGGTGTTCCTACATATCTGATCTTCTGATCTGTTCCCTTGCTCGATCCGGAAATCTAGTGAGGATACGCTACCGAATCTACGGCCGCCCACTCTCTCACAATCTCTCTAGGGTTTCTGATTTGAAAATCAAACTTATGTGGGAAAATGAGAGATTGATCTATCTATATAGATCTGAGAATGGGCTATTAGGGTTTAATAAACCCTAATGGGCTCTGAGCAGTGTTGGGCCAGACCAGAGATCAAATGCAAATAATAAAGTGGGCCTCCTATTAATTAATTCCATGTTCAACCCAGAACATAATTAATTAATAAACATTAATTCATGCCACCAGAGAATTAATGCTGACTTACCCCTTCATTACCACGTTATTAGGAACGAGTTGCATTGACTTGGTTAATCCCCATATTTAAGGTTTCAGACATTCATTAATTAATTCAGCGTATGACAATTAGCTGTAATTAATTAATCTCTTATTATTCCTGAGTAGTACCACTCAACCCTTATCGCTTATGCTTGAATCAATGATTCAGCCTGCAGGACTTAGCATAACGAACCTCGTGAGCTTCCCAGGGAATGTCACCATCATGAAACGGATATGGTTATCTGAATCCAGCCTGAGGAAACCCCACACAAACTGCCGTCACCCAAGATTCAGATATACGAGTACATGTAAGACTCTCCACCATAGCAAGTCAAAGTGACAGTCAACCCATGTGTGCCCCTCAGCTTTCAATAGACTTTAGATCCGACCAAGTTACCGAGATCTTTACTCATTCATATGTCAAGTTAGAATAGTTCATCTCAATTTTGATCCTATCAATACATTGAGATGTATCGGTCACACAAAGCAGTAAAGATAAACCGTTTATGGACTTGTGTGTCGCAACCTAAATCGACAGCCAAACCAGAAACTGTCTCAGCTGTGATAACTATTTATATCTCGCTAGGTCGAACGATCTATACGATCTTCTGTGATCTCTTACACACCGTATGATCTCCCTATCGACGAGATAACTGGATGTGTTTGTTCGCATCGTATGATTGTTAATTCAGACAGGAGTTGTTTATTGCAAGTCATTAATGATTACCAGTATATCAAACATAACGTTTCCCAATATACCAATCATAATGCTTTTATGTATACAATTCCAACAAAATCATCAATAACAGATAAGAAGTACCTCTTTCCTCCCCTAGTGGGCTCACTAGATGGCCCCCACACATCTGCATGAAGATATTCTAATATTGAGGAGCTTCTGGGGGAATTTGGAGGGGCATAAGCAGGGAAGGACACTCTACTTTGTTTACCAAGAATGTAGTGTTCACAAAAAGGCAAAGCAGACACATTATCAGCACCAAAACACCATATTTCTTTAAGATTTCTAAACCCTTATTGCTCATATGGCCTAGTCTTCTATGCCAAAGAACAGAAACATCATTTTCAGGGATGTTCACATAGTTCACATAAGGATCAGATTCCGTGCAGCACACATATAAGTTGTTTTTCTTTTCTGCTTTAAAAATAACCATAGATCCCTGCATAATTTTCGTGATCCCTCTTCCCCACCTACCCTCTAAGCCATCTTCTTCTAAGGCAGAGCAGGATAACAAATTAAAACAGACATCAGGAACATATCTTACATTTTTCAAAGTATAAATGCAGCCATCAATAAATTTTAGTTTCACATCACCTATTCCTTCTACTCTACACTTTTTCTCATTAGCAAGCAGTATATATCATTTATCAATAGGCTTTAAACTAGAGAAGTGTTGTTTATGAGGTATAATGTGATAAGTACAACAAGAATCCACAATCCACTCAGTAGCACAAAATTTATCAGTACAAGCATAACCTGAGGGTAAAGAATTCAATCTGTCAGAATCAGAGATCATGTACACATCACCTAGGTTCTCTCCTTTTACAACATTAACATTGGAACCACTAGTTTCACCTCTTTCTTTCTTAGGCTTATGACATTGTTTAATATAATGCCCATATTCCCCGCAGTTGTAACACTTTCTACCTCTAGACCTAGACTTGGATCTACCTCTATATTCGGATTGGGGTCTCTTCCCTTCCCTTGTGTTATAGGAATCATCATTACTATTCTTTTCATTCCAAGTTTTAGATCTACCCCTTACATTCAGAATCTCATTATTATTACTTCTATTCCTAGCTCTACCACGTTTAAGGTCTTGCTCCTTACTCTTTAGACCACTTATAACTGTTTCTAGGTTAACAGTGTCCCTGCCATACTTAATGGCTGATTTTTCATCGTTATAAGAGTCAGGAATAGCATTCAATAAGACTATGGGAGCGTACTCATCTATATGCTCATCTCCTGTGAGCTTAATGTCCTGAATTAATTTGTTAAACACATCTAAATTCTCACCTATGTCTTTATTAAGATCTAGTTTAAACCTAAAAAAGGTTTCTAGCAGATACATCTTGCTGGGTAGAGAGGTTTCAGTATATAAAGACTCTAGCATATCCCAGATTTTCTTAGCCATTTTAATCTTGCCTATTTTCCTAAGCACAAAGTCAGACAAATTCAGAATGATAATGGAACGAGCTAGTTCATCAATCTCAATTCATTTTTCAGGGGTGTCACTGTCTAGAAACTGAGCAGTTAAGGCCCTTAGGACCTTTTGTTGAATCATAACACATTCAATTTTCTATTTCCATATAGTAAAATTCGTTTTACCATTAAAAGGTGTCAAACCACTAGAAGACATGTCAGAAGCCATATTATAAAAATTTAGACAAAATCAGACAATAAATATACATAGATATGATAAGAACCAGAGGAAAAAGGATGTACACGCAGAAGTAGATAGCAAAATGAACGGTTCAACCAAATTTACAGAGGACAGGCTTCAAGAAACAACCGTAAGTGTAGATAATGGGGCAGGTGATTCAAGATTCAAGACAGAGTGGGCAATCAAAGCACAGAAGCAGAGATCACAACGGAAGACAAAATAGAACACACAAAGTACTAACCCTAGTGCGCACATCGACACTTAGTAAACAAAGAAATGACAGGATCCTAACTTGCTTCGGTTATCCGAACAGCAAGAAGGATGTCCAACAGGTCGCGGTTATCCGGACCGAACTGCTGAACCCTTGAGACCTTATAAAACAACCCTAGATCTAGGCAGACTCGACGAAGAGGGTGTTGGAGTATACTGTAAAGTCAACTTTTAAACGAGCTTTGTCATGTACTTAATCTCCTGTAAATAACTGAAACAAACGTTATCACATTCATGCAATCTCATGATTGCATGTATATCCACTTATCTTATATTGTAGACAATGTGGTGGGTGTGTCGTCCCACTGAAGATCAGATTGTTGGGTTCCTTATAAGATATAAAAGTATTCACAACTGAGATAGTTCTGGATAAACTATCGTTTTAGGTTGTAGTATAAACTTGAGTTAACTAGTCTTGGTTATTAGTTTATGCTAGTGCGTGGTGTCGCATTGAATGGATCGCGGTGAGATGTGTTCTTCTGTTCTGACTCTATGAAGAACCAAGGTCTCGGCGACTTAATAATTCTTAACCCTAGATGTGATATTTAGATATATGCAAATGATTGTTTGTTACTTTGACTTACCATGGGTGAGAATCAAAAGGATGATTCAATATGCTCCGTATCTTGGGTAACAACATTATTTGTATGTGTTTATATAGTCACATTAGGGCACCGTGTCCTGGACATCCAGGTTGGTGACATCCCCTTAAGGAGTTCATAAGTTTTATCGTATTAAACCCTGCAGGTGGAATTTATTCCGATACGATAATAATGTTGAGCGGGTACTACTTAAGGATTAAGATATTAATTAATTAATGATGTCAGAGCTTTTAATTAATTAATGGATGTGCGGTTATCTTAAACACAGGGAATTAATTAAGTCAAATAGAAGCCCTGTTTCACATCGGGATAGGATGGCAGTTGCAACATTAATTCTCTAGTGGAATGAATTAATGTTATAAGTTCAAATTATATTCTGGGCTGAATATATGTGTTTGGACTTATGGGAGGTCCAATCATATACCTTCTAGAGATCCCTGGCCTAGCCCAACTAGAAGATCTCAAGTGGAATCGATCTTCTGATCTGTAAAGATCTATTGGTAATTCTTGATCTCCTTGATTTAATTTAATAAAACCATGTATGTGTAAGTTTCAACATCGATCGTGGGGATGATCCGCCTTCACCGGCGTGTTCCTTCAATTGGTATCAGAGCCAGGTTCGTGGTTGTTGGCTCTGCCTGAAACGTGCAGTTAGTTTATTGTATTTTAAATCATTTAAGCATGTCATCGATGTTTTATGTATTTTGTTGTTCCTCATTGCTCCCGATCTGTTTTTGGTTTTCGGTGCGATGGTTTATTCGCGGTTTGTAATCATTTTTCACCACGAGAAAATCCGTGGTTAGTGTAGGAAATGATGTAATTTGATTTCCTGTAATTTTATGTCATTTTTAATGTAATTTGATGCAAAAAACGAGACCAAGAATCGAAGAACAAACATCGACAGAAAATTGCCAAATTGCAGTCGCGCAGGGCCTGTTTGCGGCTCAGCCGCAGCTCACCGGAGCGTCGGTGGTGGTGACCGGCCATCGGGGATCGAAGTTGGGATGGCGGAGGTCATGTCAGAACCGACGGTCGGCAAGAACGGCGACGGGTGGTGGTGCAACATCGGCTGCAAATTGCGCACTCCTATGCGCGCAATTTACGGCTGGTCTACAGCCTCTCTTCACGGCGTTCTCGATGATGGTGGGGGCTGGTATCTGGGACATCGGGGGTTGGATCTTGTAGCCTGGTGGTAGGCGACCACCAGGACGTCGGAGATTGTCCCGGATAGCGGCGGAGTCGACGGTGGCGAGGGCGTGAAGTTTGGTGGTCGCGCGAGTTTTTCTGGGAATTTCCAAAATTTTCGCGCGACAAATGCGGGTGCCTGTTTTCTTCGCTCGATCGGCGGCGATCCCGGCGTGGATCGCCGGTGCCAGCGGCTGGAAATGGAAGACCTTGCTTCAGACTTCAATGCCCAATGGTTGATTGGCGTTGATGACGGCGGAATTAGCGGCAATCACCGCGTGAAAACAGCTGCACACAAGAATCTCGCGATTCTGTCTGCATGTGGGCTGATTTCGCGCGTTGATTGTAGGCTATTTCGGGTCGTATCTGTAATTCCAACAATTTGATCTTACTTTCCATAATTAGGGCTTCAATGCCCAGTAGGTTTGGGAGGTTGATGATCGATTATGACGGTGCAATGGGCCAACGAAGTCGGCCCAGTCGCCATAAAACCCTAATTTTCTGGGTTGACAGCATGTAGGTGGACGTATTTTCGTGGTTATTTGGTGGCTTTCCATTTATGGATTTCTAGTACCGATGACATGGAATTATAGTCCAAACCTAGGGATTTAAGGCCCAGTAGGTTACCGGCATGATTGTTGTTGGAATCGATGGAAACGGAGGCGAGAAAAGTGCCATGTGCACTGGTTTTTCGCCCATGCTGCTCAACTAGCCATTTTCTTCGGCCAATTGGCGGCAATTCGAGCGTGAATCTCCGGTCCTGTTGGTTGGAGATTGAAGTCCAAACTTTGGTCTTCAAAACCCATTAAGTTTCGTCCGTTGACTGTGCGTCGTTTGGTAGCAACAGTGGCTTGAAAAAGGCCATTTGCAGTAAATTCAAAAGCCCAAATTTGAATTGTTCGAGGCCCGGATCCAAATTCGAAGACCCATTTAAAGAGGTGTATATCAAATATTCATGTAATAGAATAGGTAGATATTCAGGTACACATCTTGGGGCCACGAGGACATTTGATTTGTTCTTGCATGATGTATGTTTAATTTTCTAAGCATGTTGTATGTCTTACATGTTAGGAGCATGCTAGGATTTATTAAATTCTTTATAGCATGCTGTTAAAAACCTTCAATTTAAAATGACTAAGTGAGTTCAAATAAATTTTAATTACTTTATTCAGGCCTCCAAAATTGGTCTTATAAGTGATTGTGGATGTTGTTCGCGGGACCCTGGGAGTCTCCTCCAAGAGGATACAACATCCACTGGTTCACTGGATAAGACTTCTAATAAAAATGAATTTTATATTTAAATGAAGTGTGTGGCACTCGCGGGACCCTGAGAGTCTCCCCCTAGAGGATGTGTCATTCATGGTTCATTGGTAAATGTTTAATTCAAGATAACCTTAAGAAATTATTTACAAGTGATGTAAAGTCCTAACGGTAAGGTCATCAATTGTAAAATGATTTTCTTTATTGGTTAAATTATGGTAATCACTTAGATGTGAATTTCTATATAACTCCCCAACGGAGTTCCTGTTTTAATTCACATAGCCTGTTAAATGGTCGGACTATTAATTCCATTCGTCATAAAGTAGAGGTTGACGTGATATTGGAATTAAAGATAGTTTGTCTGGTCAATGGATATGTGTGTAAACGTCCACCCACCGTGGCTTGCATATATATATTTGTTGGGCTGTTGGAGGTTGCATTAAACATTGGTTTTGAAGGTTTCCATGTTTTATGCTTCAATTAATGTGATTTAAATGCTTACGTATTTGCATTTAATTTATTTCAATTATCATCATGTCGTTTAATCTGCTTATGACTGTTCTCTATCATAACGAGCTTATTGGTCCAATATGTTTGGACTGGAAATAAATTTGGATATAGTACTGGTTGTTAAAGAGTACATATTTGTACTCGAGACACCTACTTGAGGTCTCTTGAACTCTTACTTCCACTTGAAAGTAATCATGGGTAAGAAATAGTACTCTGTTGTTGAGTTTCTTACTGGCTTGATTATAGTGGAGGATCTCACGAGTAAGAGATCACTGGTTCTGGTTTCTTTTGAAGCATCATCTTCTTTGTGTAATGATGGTAAGAAGAAGAAGAAGCCACAAAAGAAAAAGAATAGTGGGAGCAGTGGGAGCAAATAAGTAATACTTTCTGGTAGTATGACACCTTTTAGTGGTGTCATGAAACTAAAGGGAAAGTGCTACAAATGCAACCTGTCTGGGCATTACAGATCTAATTGTCCCCTCTTGAAAAAGGGTTACTCGGGTATGTCTTCTGCTTTAGTTGTTGAAACATGTCTTGTGGCTTGTTCTACTATCTCTTGGATAGTAGGTACTGGTGCCACTAATCATGTTTGTTTCTCTCTGCATGGTTTCATGCAGACAAAACAACTAATGAAGGCGAGATTACCGTAAGCTTGGTAAATGCTACTAGAGTGGTGGTTGTTGCAGTGGTTCGGATTGTGTTGTGGTATTAAAGGATGTTTTAAACGTGCCCAGTTTTCAAAAGAATTTATTTTCAGCTTTGAAAATTGTTTTTGGATGGATATTCGGTTATTTTTAATAACAATGATGTTATTATGAGAAATAACTCTTTTATCTATTCTGGCATGTTGGAAAACTCCTTATATACTATTACTTGTTTATATCGTTCTGCAACTGAAACTCATGCATATTCATCGTTTAAAAGGATAGTTTCTTCTATGTTGAATCAAACATATATTTGGCATCTAAAACCGGGTCATGCTAATCTGACTAGGATCCAAAGACTGATAAGTCATGGATCATTGGAATTTCTCCAAGTTGAACCATTCTCAATCTGCGAATCCTAATTGGAGAGTAAGATGACATTTAAGTCCTTTTAAGGCTATGGGTTTAAAGCTAATGATATGTTGAAAATGATTCAATCTAATTTGTGTGGGTCTATGTCTATTCAAGCAAGAGGTGGTCTTGAGTATTTCGTGACTTTCACGAATGATTACTCAAGGTTTGGATATATTTACTTGATCCACCACATGTCTGAATGATTTGACAAGTTCAAAGAATTTAAGACTGGAGTGGTGAATCGAAAAGGTAAAAGTATCAAGTCACTACGATTTTATTGTAGTTTCTAATACCTCAGTGCTGAATTTAGGCAATACATATTGGATACTGAGATTACATCTCAACTGTCTACACCTGATTTTCCGCAACGAGGTGGCGTAGAAGAGAGAAGAAACATAATTCTTTTTGGAGATGGTGAGGTCGATGATGAGTTATGCCACTTTGCCTACTTTTGTTTTAGGGTTATGCCTTGGAAAGTACGGCGTATCTTCTGAAATTAGTATCTTCTAAATTGACTCTAAAGACATCAATAGAATTGTGTACTTGGCGAAAGCCTTGGTTAAAACTATATTCTGGTTTGTGGTTGCCCAACATATATGTTGGATAAGGAAGTCGATAAGTTGGTACCTAGAATGGAAGTACGGTTGTTTATACGATATCCTAAGGGTACGAAAGGCGGCTATTTTTATAGTACTAAGGAATCAGAGGGTGGTGGCTAATATAAATGCCCGATTCTTGGAGGAAGACTATATAAGTGAGAATGAATCCAAGAGTAAGAGTAAGTTCATTCTTAATAAGTTGAGAGGAGACAATTGTACACTGAGTGTACTAAGTGTTATACCACATGAGACTGCACAACGTGTTGACTCTGGTGTACCTACACAGGTACTGCCTCGTTGTAGTGGGAGAGTTGTTCAATCTAATCGTTTTATGGATGTAGGAGAGTCTTTGGACTTGGTCCACATTGTTGTACATGAAGCGAACGATCCCTGAACTTACAAAGAGGCAGTCCAAGATGTAGATGCGATGTCTTGGCATAAGTCTATGGATTCTGAGATTGAATCAATAAATATTATGGATGGGTACGACCTTCAGACCTTCCTAAAGGTAATATAGTTGTTGGGTGTTAGTGGGTCTATAGGTGTAAGAGAGGATCTGATCTAAAGGTCATCGCCTTTAAAGCATGGTTGGTGGCGAAGGGATTCACTCAATTAGAGAGAATCAGTTATGATGATAATTTCTCACCTGTAGTCGTGCTAAAGTAGATATGTATTCTCTTATCCATAGCAAATTACATGGACTTTAAGGTTTGGCAAATGGATGTTAGGACAGATCCTTAATGGAAATCTGGATAAAGACATTTATATGCGGTAACCTGAAGGTTATGTAAGGAAATGCTAAGAGCATCTAGTTTAGAAGTTAAAGAAGTCTCTTTATGGACTTATACAAACTTCTAAATCTTGGAACATTCGTTTTCACGAGGCAATCAAATCCTTGGATTTGAAAAATGTCAAGATGAAAGTTGTGTGTACAAAAATGAGTAATGGAAACATGGTGGTATTCTTAGTACTGTACGTAGACGATATCTTCTTATTGGCAACAACTTGAGGGTATTGTCGGATGTATAGGTGTGGCTGTCAAAACAGTAACAGATGAAGGATTTTGGAAATGCTATGTACATTCTTGGTATAAAGATCATTCATGATCAATATAAGAGAATATTGCATTTGTACTAAGCTTCCTACATCAACACTGTTATTGCCCTATATAGCATACAAAACTCCAAGAAAGGATTTTTACCTTCGTGACATGGAGTTCATCTATCTAAGGACATGTGTCCTAAAATGCCAGACTAAATAGAGGAGATTGCTAAGGTTCCTTAAGCTACGGCATTAGGAAGCCTTATGTATGCTATGTTCCGTACTAGATATGATATCTACTATGCAGTTGACATCGTGGCAAGATATCAATCTAACCCGGGTTTGGGGCACTGGACTGCGGTAAAATATGTTCTCAAGTATCCGAAAAGAACTCGAGATTATATGTTGGTTTACCTATTAGACAGTCTGACCCCTTTGGGTTATTCAGATTCGGATTTAAGCTAATAGAGATATGAGAAAGTTAACCTCGGGTTATGTGTTTACATTGGGAGGTGGAGCCATAATACGTGGCTGCCTTAGAGGCTGCCAAAGAAGCTGTCTGGCTTAGAAGCTTCTTGTTGGACTTGGGGGTGATTACGAGTATGCCTAAGTATATCACATTTTGTTGTGACAATACTGGTGCAGTAGCAAACTCGAAAGAACCTAGAGCCCATGTGGCAAGTAAACACATAGAGAGACAGTACCACATTTTACGAGAGATCGTAAAGAGAGGTGACATGGTTGTGGAAAATTTGTGTCGTTGTATAACCTGGTTGATCTTTTCACGAAGACTTTGGAAACTTAGATCTTCGGAAAACATGTAAAGGATATTGGTTGATGATACATTGCAGCTACACTTTAAGTCTAAGTGGGAGATTTGTAATGACATGGTGTATACAAAAAGTTTAGCTTTAGTATAAGTGGGAGATTGTTGTAGTATACTGTAAAGCAAACTTTTAAGTGAGCTTTGTCATGTACTTAATCTCCTGTAAATAACTGAAACAAACGTTATCACATTGATGCAATCTCATGATTTCATGTATATCCACTTATCTTATATTGTAGACAATGTGGTGGGTGCATCGTCCCACTGAAGATCGCATTGTTGGGTTCCTTATAAGATATAAAACGTATTCACAACTGAGATAGTTCTGGATAAACTATCGTTTTAGGTTGTAGTATAAACTTGAGATAACTAGTCTTGGTTATTAGTTTATGCTAGTGCGTGGTGTCGCATTGAATGGATCACGGACTCTATGAAGAACCAAGGTCTCGGTGACTTTAATAATTCTTAACCCTAGATGTGATATTTAGATATATGCAAATGATTGTTTGTTACTTTGACTTACCATGGGTGAGAATCAAAAGGATGATTCAATATGCTTCGTATCTTGGGTAACAACATTATTTGTATGTGTTTATATAGTCACATTAGGGCACCGTGTCCTGGACATCCATGTTGGTGACATCCCCTTAAGGAGTTCATAAGTTTTATCGTATTAAACCCTGCAAGTGGAATTTATTCCGATACGATAATAATGTTGAGCGTGTACTATTTAAGGCTTAAGATATTAATTAATTAATGTCGTCAGAGCTTTTAATTAATTAATGGATGTGCGGTTATCTTAAACACGGGGAATTAATTAAGTCAAATAGAAGACCTAATTCACATCGGGATAGGATGGCAGTTGCAACATTAATTCTCTAGTGGAATGAATTAATGTTATAAGTTCAAATTATATTCTGGGCTGAATATATGTGTTTGGACTTATGGGAGGCCCAATCCTATACCTTCTAGAGATCCCTGCAGTCTGGTCCAACTAGAAACCCTAGAAGATACCTATAAATAGGATCTTATGGTTGAGAGAAAAACCATAGTTGTCTAGAAGTTGTCATTTTCACAAGCTCATGTGTTGAGCGAAGCGACGGTTAGGGTTTAGTTCTCTCAAACATTGTAGATCTAGAGTTTTGGATTTGCATCTACGATTCGGAGGATTGCTGTCCACCTGGTATCCGATCGTGGTTCGTGGGACACAGGCTAGAAGATCTCCAGTGGAATCGATCTTAAGATCTGTAAAGATCTATTGGTAATTCTTGATCTCCTTGATTTAATTTAAATAAACCATGTATATGTACGTTTGGTATCAAACATCGATCGTGGGGACGATCCGCCTTCACCGGCGTGTTCCTTAAGAGGGGGTATGGTAGAAAGAGCCCTATACCTGAGCGGGGCCCTAGGAGAGGGAACCCCGTATTACCTTTTGTGCCCTGGGGCACCGATGACGTGAGTTCCACGGGGAAGCAGGCTTGCAGACACGCATGAAACATGGCTCTGATACCGCTGTTGGGTATCAGGCCTGCGCGTTTGTTACCAGCCTGTTACTTCGCCGAACTCCGACCTAGCCCTGACTGGGCTATGGTTCCTCTTTGAATTCTGATCTGATCTTGAAGCTTTGACCTCTTCGGAACCTTCGACACCTGGATCTCCGATCTAGAGCACCTCTTACCAAGCCCGAAGCTTTGAGGGACAAGAAAGGTGGCTTAGAACTCACCTGTGTGAGTTCTAGCCTTCCTCCGGCCAAAGGCAGAAGTAAATGGGTTGCTAGGGTTCAGGGACTCACAAACTCACAAGGCTCACCGGAAACCAACTCAAATCACACAGAAAGGGAAGAGAGAAGGAAGAGCTTTTTTCAGAGAGAGAGAGAACGTGGCGCTTGATAAGGGTTAGGGTTTCAGGATGAATGATAGAAACCGGGTCAAGCCACATTTATAGTGAAGGCAGTTGAAACCGCTCCAACAGAAAAACCGAACCGCCAAACCTGAAACCACAACCAATCCATAAACACAACCTAGAGAATGGGCTCGGAATAACTTTGGCTCGATTAATAAACAGCCCAAAGAACCACGGCCATCCACACTTACATTTTCGGCACACATACTTCCGTCATTAGCTATATCTTCGATTTGGCGAGCCTTCTTCCTCAGCAGGTACAGGTTGGGATCTCTTCTTCCACAGGATCCCACGCTGCAATCCACGACATTCACACTTGGTCATTCACCTCCAAACTAGTGTCTCGCATGGACGCCGCCAACGGTAATCAACATATTATGTAAATCTGTGTGTTAGTTTGTATGTTATATTTCATATATATGTATCGATTACTATCCACCTTTACTATGTAACTAACTTAGTTTTACTAAATCATACTATTAAAGCTTCTTTTTTATACTCCCTCCGTCCGTTGGCATTAGTCTCATTTTCTATATTCGTCTATCCCACGGAATTAGTCTCATTTCCTTAAACGGAAAAAAATCTCTTCACACCAATAAAATATTAATTTCACTACACTCACAAACATTGGTAACTGTGCCAAAAGCAAATGGGACTAATGTCAATGGACGGAGGGAGTAACACCAACTCACTAATTATTACATTTACGATCCGAACATTACGGGAAAAAATATTATTCAATATAATATATAATTAACTTAATTCAAAATAATATTAATTACTTTATTTAATGTTAGCATCATTCTTCTTTTTATAAAATCAGTTTACAAGGAGAAGGATGTTTGAAGAATATATACTAGTTAAGATTATTTTTCTAAATCAATGTGAGACATTTAATACACCTTCTTTAACGTGTAACATGAGATCATTTAACCTCGAACTGTTACTAAGATATCCATCATTTAAATGAGTTAACATCATTCATCTTCTTATGAAGCTGACTTATACAAGCATGATGCTTGAAAATTATGCTAGTTAAGAAATTTTCCTAAATGAACATGGAACATTTAATATTTAAGAATAATTTATGCTTTTAGTGTATATGAATAACTACATAGAGAGTTTCTGTGTAATCATTTTACACATTTGGGCAAAAATATTAAAGTTGTTTGTTTTGTAAATTGTTGTTACCTAGATTTATTCGAACAGAATTGAAAGAGTACTTGAATCTGGAATTGAGTTTTCTCACAACTAGAAGTCTCTTTTTGTGATTGAAAAAATATCCAGCCCTTTTTCTCTTCTTTTTCTTTCTTATATAAGTGTGTTGAAGATATACATGAAAGGTGCTACAATTTCGTAGCCAATTGCTACTTTCCATACATTGATGATATAAATCTAACAATTATACATAATTCCCTGATTCCCGAGAGAAGATCCCTTGATGAAGGCTTCCTTTGCTGATTTAACTACTTTTCTTTCTTGCGCTCAAGTCCATTTACTTTGGTCTCGACTCACTTGATCTCCTTATTTCGTGATCCTTGCTCGAATGATGCGAACAGTTAGTCGAGCCGTTAATTATATTGACGGCTCGATGAGGGGTATAACATGCCCCCCAGTTTCATTTAAATTGCATTATTTAAATGAAACTATTGTGCTAAATAAAATTTCAAACTGTAGTTTGGTTATTCGCACTACTATTTGGTTGATCAGAAAGTTAGATGATTCGATTTTATAACATGAGATGAAATTTATTTTGGCCACTTGGTGTGGGCGCGCTCGAGTGAGATTAGATCTCTGAGTGTAAGTGAGCTCGAGTGAGATTAGATCTCTGAGCGTAAGCGAGCTCGAGTGAGACTAGATTTCTGAGCGTAAGCGAGCTCGAGTGAGACTAGATCTCTGAGCGTAAGCGAGCTCGAGTGAGACTAGATCTCTCAGCATAAGCGAGCTCAAGTGGGACTAAATCTCTCAGCGTAAGTGAGCTCGAGTGGGACTAAATCTCTGAGCGTAAGCGAGCTCGAGTGAGATTAGATCTCTGAGCGTAAGCGAGCTCGAGTGAGATTAGATCTCTGAGCGTAAGCGAGCTCGAGTGAGATTAGATCTCTGAGCATAAGCGAGCTCGAGCTTATATTTAGTGGTACTTCCCCCCTGTTTTTGAATTTGAATTTGAAATTCAAATTTCAAAAATATTGACACTTGGCGTTATTTTACTGGAATGCGTGTGTTTTGGGACGCAATTTTTGGAGTGAATTTAAATCGGTTTTAAATATGTAATCCCCTGCCTTTTCATCTTCCATTCTACCTTCTTCTCCATTTGTTCGCTTTTTTTCTTTCAAAAACCATTCTTCCACCGGGTTTTGGCTGTCTTCAATCATCTCGTCGTCGTCTCGCTTGAATCACAGTGCTTAGCTTCTTATCCGGTAAGCGTTCATTTCTGTGACCTCTGTTATGTCTGAAATAGGGGAAACGGGGGACCCGCCGATCGTGGGTTCTGTTCACCACTCATCATCTTCTTCCGATGATAACTCATCGTCGACTTTACCCCTTGATGAAGAACCTATCTTTGAACCTTATTCCCCTGAATATGACCGGAAATTCAAGGGTGCAATCGTTAATACCCAGTCTTCCCTTGATTTTGATTTTTTGAGGGGTTTCTTCTATAAATATTATCTATTTTTTCGCTTGAATCCTGTTGTTCCCGATCCTGATCAACGGCCTCATCGACCACCACATGGTTTCATGGCATTTTCCGCTCGTGTTTTTAAGTATGGTATTAGGCTTCCCCTCCATCCTTTCTTTGTTTCTGTGTTGGAATATTACGATATAGCTCCGATACAATTAGCTCCTATGGCTTGGAGGCACATGATCGGTGATTTACTGATTTTTCACGATCTTGGGTTTGGCTCTCCCACGGCTCGAGAGTTTGCCGAATTGTATAACCTTCATATTCAACATAACGAGAGCTATTATTTTTCTCCAAACATACCAGTAGTGATCATAAGCCTCTGATTAAGGGTTGTTCGAGCAACAACGCTGGATGGCTCGATCAATTCTTTTTCGTGCAAATTCCATCGGAGCAGCCTTCATTGTCTGGAAGGATTCGAGTGGCCTCTCGTAAGTTATCTTCTTTTATTCTTTCATTTTTTATCTCACTGACTTTTCTTTCGCAGGTCCACCTCGACCGGCGCTTTCTGAAACTGAACGTCATCAGATTGCACAGGCCTACAAGTATCCCATCCAGGACATTGATCGGCTCACTGGTGCTCGTTGGGCGGATATTAACGAGATTTGCGATATGACAAAATTGACTCCAGAAGAGTTGATTCGCATGAGGCAGCGTAGAGCTAGGATGATGCATAAGAGGAAGAAGAGGCATGATGATGCGCAAACTTCGAATAAGGTTGAATCCGGGATCGAGTCGAAGAATGTTTTCGAGGATTCCGATGACAATGCGACTTTAGCTAAGAGGCAGAAGAAGAAAGAGAAGGAGCAAGCGATCACACCTGACGAGAAGCTGATATACGACTTGACTAAGGATGCCGAGGATAAGAATGACACTACCTTGGATACTTCACGCACCCAATCTCCCAATCCAATTGATTTCGAGCGAGTCGAGCAGGCGACTAGGGATCGTCGGCTCGTTGCTGCTGGCAATGGAGACTTTGAGACTTTTGTCCGTGTGGCTTGTGTCGGGCCCCCTGGTATACTTCAGATGTTCTTACGAAGCAGTTCTTAGACTTTGCGCACGTTCATCTGAAGGTAATTGTTTATATACTGAGTGTCTAGTATTTTGTTCACATATCCTCTCCTCATGGTGTTATGTGCAGAATCTCGAAGGGTTTCGGGCAGTCTTCGCTCGAGTCACACATACGATTGCTGAAGAGAGGGGTGCTCAAGTTTCTCTTGCTCATTCTCTGGGAGACGCGAAGAAAGAAAGGGATGATGCTCTTGAAGCTTTAAATTCTGCTAAGGGTGAACTTTCAAGTGCGGAAAAATTGATCGAGCAGCTACGTAATGAGAAGCTCGCTTCGGCTAACGAACTACAGTCCGAGAAAGCTTTTCGTGATGAGTTGGCTTCCCAATTGGCTAGCAAGGAGCAAGAGCTGCAGTCTATTCAGAGTGCATTCGAGAAGGCAAAGACTACCGGGGTAGGGCTCGATCCTTATAACCTCATGGATTCCGATGTAGGTCGACCTGTATTCAATGATATGGGTAAGTTGGCTGCTGCGAATGTCAAAGGCTTGATCCTTGAGAAGTATCCAGAGCTCGATTTAAGCTTTCTCCCCGCCGAGTCTGTTGAAGATGAGGATTCTGCCTCGGAGCATGAAGAAGAAGTTGGGTCAAAAGGTCAAGATGATAAGGCCGAATAGATTGTCTTTTCTTTCATTTGGATTTGTTTCCTATCTTCAACGTTCGACTTACTTTTGGTGTTGCACTTGTTTATTTTGTACTTTATTTTTGTCATAAACACTGGCTGAACTCACACCAAATTGCTATCTATTTTGAACAACCAAGCATATCGATTGACTTTTATTCGATCAATGTTAATTCAATGCTAAGTTTTTTTTTTACATATGTTTCGTACTAGTATCACAAAACTAAAACTTCCTCAAGTACTTGATGTTCCACGGATTTGGGATATCCGTTCCTTCTGGGGTTCTAATTCGGTAAGCACCATTTTTGACTATCTCTGAGACGATATACGGTCCCTCCCAAGTCGGCCCTAGCTTGCCAGCATTTAGCTCTTGCGTATTCTGAAACGTTTGTCTCAGAACCCAATCACCAACATTCAACGACCTTAATCTGACAGATTTGTTATAGTAGCACTCGATTGCCTTTTGTTTCTTGCTCATCGAACCTATTGTTTTCTCTCTCTTTTCATCGAGCAGTTCAAGTGACTCGAATTGCCTCTCTTGATTTCTTTCCTCATCGAACCATTCCACCTGTGAGCTTTGTTTGATTACTTCAATCGGTGCCACTGCCTCTGCTCCATATGCAAGCGCAAATGGGGTTTCTCCGGTGATGGTTCTGGGTGTGGTTCGATACGACCAAAGCACCACGGGCAGTTCGTCGACCCAGGCTGACTTTGAAGCTCCCAACTTCCTTTTGAGTATGTTCAATATAGTCTTATTAGTCGATTCTGCTAGACCATTCGACTCTAGGTACCTTGGAGTTGAATTTATCAACTTGATGCCTATTCCTTCACAGAAATTCTTAAATTCTCCACTGACAAATTGTCTTCCATTGTCTGTGACAATCTCACGTGGCAGCCCGAAGCGACAAACTATGCTCTTCCATACAAATTTGATCATTTGTGTATCACGTATGCTAGCGAGTGGCTCGACTTCAACCCATTTTGTAAATGAGTCGGTTGCAACCACTGCGAATACCTTTCCTCCTGCTGCCCTTGGTAATTTCCCAACAATATCTATTCCCCACCGGTGAAATGGCCAAACTGGTGTATACGCATGTAGCATCTCAGATTTCTTGTGACTAAGGTTCGAGAACCTTTGGCACCTTTCGCACTTTCGAGTGAATTCTTTCGAATCTTGCTTCAGTGTTGGCCAATAAAACCCTGCCGTTATGACTCGATGTGCCAAACTTCTTGGACCAGAATGGTTTCCACAGCTTCCTGAATGCACCTCCTCTAGCACTTGGGTCGTCTCCTGCTCACCTATATATTTGAGCAACGGCCCCTCGAACGACTTCTTGTACAATTCACCATTTAGGAGAGCAAATCTTGTTGCTCTTCTCGCAACTCGAATTTCTTCAACCCCCTGTCCATTGTTTGCCCCATTCAAGTGGGCTTTTATGGGGTCCATCCATGAATCTATGCTTGCGACGATGCAAATGGTGTTTGAATCTTCAATTTTCTCGCCTTCATAGTCTCGAGTGGCTGGCCAAAGGGCTATCGCAAGTGGTACGAGTTTCATGGAATTTGACTCGGTTGAAGCTGCTAAAGTTGCTAGGGCGTCTGCTTCGATATTACATTCTCTGGAGACATGTTCCACTTTTACTTCCTCAAACTCCAACTCCAACTTTTTAACAATTTTATAGTATTTGGCCATCCTTCCATCTTTGGCTTGAAACAACCCTGTGAACTGATTGACCACTAACTGGGAATCTGATTTGACTTGAAGCTTCCTAGCTCCCATCCCCTTAGCCAATTTCATCCCTGCGATCAACGCCTCATACTCTGCTTCGTTGTTGGTTGCTCTGAATTCAAACTTGATCGCCCTTTGATATGTTATTTTTTCTGAGGATTGAAGTGAAACCCCTGCCCCTGCTCCCTTACAATTGCTTGCTCCATCTATATACAAGATCCAAGATTCCGTCGAATCAGTAGTAAATGTTAACTCGACCTCAGCCTGAATCTGCATTTCCGGGGTGTATTCTGCGATAAAGTCTGCCAAAATTTGGCTCTTTATGGTTTGACGAGGTTCGAACCGTAGGCCGTACCCCCCAAGTTCGACAGCCCATTTCATCATCCTGCCCGACACTTCTGGTTTTGCCAACACATTCTTTATCGGAAAATTGGTCACCACGATAATCTCATGTGACTCGAAATACGGACGGAGCTTCCTTGAAGCCATTATCAGTGCCAATATTAGTTTTTCCAATGCCGAATAATGTGTTTCTACGTCAACCAATGATCGACTTACATAATAAACTGGGTGTTGCGAACCTCCTTGCTCCCTTATCAGCACTGCGCTCACCGCCCTTTCCGAGACTGCAAGGTAAAGCTGCAGAACTTCACCCTCCTGCGGCTTTGACATTACAGGTGCAGACACCAAATATCCTTTCAGCTGAGTCAAGGCTTGATCACACTCTTGAGACCATTCGAACCGTTTAGCTTTCCTTAGTAGTTCGAAGAATCTTGAGGTTCGATCAGAATATCGTGCTACGAAACGACTTAACGCTGCTAATTTCCCAATCACCCTTTGCAATTCTTTCACCGAGGTTGGTGGTCTTAATTCTTGAATCGCCTTGATTTGGGTTGGGTCTGCCTCGATTCCTTGCCTGCTTACTACATACCCCAAAAACTTTCCTGAAGTTACTCCAAATTGACATTTGGATGGGTTCAACTTCATATTGAATCTTCTAAGTATATCGAACACCTGGGTTAGGTGATAGAGATGTTCTTCTATACTTGATGACTTCACGATCATATCATCAATATATACCTCCATTGATTCTCCAATCAAGGGAGCGAACATCTTATTCATCAAACGTTGGTACGTCGATCCTGCATTCTTCAGCCCGAACGGCATCACTCGATAGCAATATATCCCCTGACTCATCATGAAAGCCGTCTTTTTCTCATCCGGAGGAAACATCTTGATCTGATTATATCCCGAAAAGGCATCCATGAATGACATCACATTGTACCCAGCAGTCGAGTCTACCAGCCTATCGATGTGGGGAAGAGGAAAGGGGTCTTTCGGGCAGGCTTTGTTTAGGTCCGTGTAATCTACGCACACCCTGTTTTCCCATTTTTCTTTTTCACGATGACAACATTCGCTAACCAGTCGGGGTATTTGACCTCCCTTATGAATCCGACTTTCAACAAATTAGCAACTTCTTCGGCGATCGCTATATTCTTCTCCGGGGTGAATCTCCTTCTCCTTTGATGAATTGGTTTAAACGTTGGGTCGACCTTAAATCTATGTGAAATTATGGTTGGGTCGATCCCAGGCATTTCTGAGTGGTTAAATGCGAATGTGTCTCTTCTCTCTTGCAAAAAGTTCGAAATTGCAAGCTTCGAACTGGCGGGCATGGACTTCCCTATAAATGTAACTTTTGATTCATCACCTTCTTCTAACTTCACCATTTCCACCTCCTCCTGCTTTTCCACTACTCCTATCGTTCTTAAAGTTACTGCGTAGCAGTCCTTTGCCGTGTGTTGCTCCCCTTTTATCGATCTAATTCCCCATGGTGTTGGGAATTTGATTACCTGGTGGAAGGATGATGGGACCGCTTGTAGCTCATGTATCCACGGTCGTCCCATTATTGCATTGTAACAGGATTCAGCGTCCACTACTTGGAAGCGAACTGACAAATTGATTCCTTCCGAGTAAACTGGCAGGAACAACTCTCCTACTGGAATTAATTGTTCTCCACTGAAGCCAACCAACTGGCTCGAGCTGGGGGCTAAGACTCCTCTCCGATATTCCCATGCCCCTAAACGCCTTGAAGAATATTAAATTCGATGACGCTCCGCTGTCGACTAGAATCATTTTCATCCTTCAATTTGCTATTAGGAGTTCGATCACTAAAGCGTCATCATGAGGGTGGCGCACACCATCCGAATCTGAAGGTCCGAAGGTTATTTCATCATTGGATAGCCAGGTTGGTCTTATCGAATTTACACTCCTTGCTTCTCTTCGATATCTCTTGTACGCATTTCGTGATGTTCCCGCCATCGGTGGACTACCTGAAATCATGTGTATAGTTTTCTCAATCCTTGGCTCATGTGGCAGGGGAACCCTGTTCACCCCCGTTGCTGTTTCCTTTACTTCGTTTCGATCTTTTCCCTTCTCCATGTATTGCTTCTTCCCTTTCCTTTGAATTGTTGTAGGTGGCCTCGGTCGAGTAGCCTTTGCACCTCTCTTAGGAAGTCCCGACATTCAATGGTTCGATGCCCATAACCTTGATGAAATGCATAATAATTCTCTGGAATCTTTTGCCCGACGTTAGCCATCATCCTCGTAGGCCATCTCACTTCTCCTTTTAGGGACATCATTTCTTGAATCACCACCATCGGGTTGGCATTTAAGTTGAAAGGCTTTTGCATATTCACATTTGACCCTTGCGTCATCGGCCCCTTTCTGTGCCCCCTGTTGGCATAAGGTGTAAATCGATTCGATCTAGGTATTCCCGAATCAGATTTTGTTGAAATGCGGGCCTTATCTCTTCTTCCAAAGTTCTCTTCTTCGATTTCCTTACGAATTTGAACCTCCGCCCTGGCCATTATTTCGGAATAAGTCGAGCAGGGTACTTCACTATCTTCCAAAACAAACTCGATCCCCTACTTAACC
>JAPKLW010000880.1:36337-52153 GCA_026898455.1 Plectranthus barbatus
GGTATTTAGGGACCAACAAGTGGTATCAGAGCAGGAGGTTGAAAAACTGACTGCTTCTGAGTCGTTTCTGACCAGATCTGTATCTTCCTTGCACTTTTACTTGTTTATCTGTGTCTAGCTTAGGTGACAAGATGTTGAATCATTCCCTTGGGAAGTACAACAGGGAGAACTTCACAACATGGAAAAAGATGGCCTTAATACAGCTTCAAAGCATACACCCAGAGATGGTTGAGGTACTTGAAAGAGGTCCTATTAAGATTATGAAAGCTAACACTTTTATAGGACTCATACCCAAACCTGCTGAAGGAGCTGCTGAAGGAGATCAACCTAGACCTCCGAGGCCACCGAGACCCCAAATGGTTGAAAAACCTTTTGAAGAATATACCAGTGAAGACAAGAAGAGAGCTCAGCTGGAGCATGTTGCAAAAAAGCTAATACTTGATTCTCTACCTAAGCCGATGCTAGAAAAGGCATTAGAGTTTGATACAGCTAAAGAAATGTGGACGTATGTGTGCGAGTCATCTCGGGAGACAGACCAAATGAAGCGCAACAAACTGCAGGTAGCTGTTGACAAATATGAATCTTTTTCTATGAATGCAGGAGAATCCATACAAGCTATGGAAGAACGTTTTAATACCATCGTTGGAGAATTGAATAATCTTGGTAAGAAATATGAAAATGGGGAAATGAATCATAAAATTATTCTAAATTATACCCCAGAGACGACTGGTTCGTCAAAATCACCAGTCTGAGTGAAAAAGACCTCAGCAAAATGACAACATCCGAGGTATTTGCTCAGCTAAAATCTCATGAATTCATAATACAACAGTCAAAAAGGAATGAAGCTGCAGTAGCACAATCCGCTGCTAGCTTAGATGATTTAGCATATTTTGCCAAAAAGGATTTCAACAAGTTTAAACTAAAGAAATCCTATCATAATCAAGAAAGATCTGTTCCTGTAACACATACAAAAGAGGCTGCTACAACCTCCGGCTCCCAGCCTACTGATCTCAAGATCAGTGAATTAGAAGAACAGATGAAAAAGCTTCAGAAGATGTTGATGGAAGCTAAGGCTGAAAAGGAAACAAAGGAAGCTCAGCAGTCACCTTCTCATACCCGCTCAGCAGAGCAAAAGCCTAGGACTTGTTTCGAGTGTGGATCTCCTGACCACTTGAAACATGATTGTCCGAAAGTCAGCAAAGAGGAGAGGGAGCGTTTGAAGCAGAGATTTGAAAGACGTGCAGGCAATGCAGTCAAGAGAGCGCTCCTGACCAAGACAGAAACTCATGATATTCCTGAAAACGATGAAGAGTACTATCTATCTTCAGAAGAAGAGAATGAAGAGGCCATGCTAGTTCTGATGGCAGACATTGTGGAGGATTAGTTTGCCGATGCAGACGCTGATCAGAATGCTGAAACGGCTCTAGCAGCTGAGAACAACGAGGTAATTTCAGTAAGTATTCCTAGCTTTGCAACTTTTGATGAATGCGAGGATTTTACCTTAGACTCTGAGGAAGACTATCTCACGAAGCTAAGTGAAGAATTCTCTAAGATGTATGAAATCAAAAAATATCATTATAAATGAGAATACCTCACTAAAGTTGGAAGTTTCAAATTTGACCGAGGAAGTCGAAAGACTAAGGTCTGCAGGTGAGGAACTTTCGAAAATGAAAGCTGAATTTTCAAAACTTTCTGAAAATTTCAAAATCCTTGAAAAAGAAAATATTTTGCTGAAAAACAAACCAAAAGAAAATTGCATTTGTACATACACGACCAGTAAAGCTATTTTGAATGCTGCAATTAGCCAACAAAAACACCACAAAGATAGAGCTGGTGTTGGTTTTGATCATAATAATAAAGGAGAATCTTCTAAGCAGAAGACTATTCAGTTTGTTTCTGCTGGAAAATTCATTCTTGGAGAAAAATTGAAAGAAAAGGCATCTGCTGAAACATACATTGCTAAGCAAACTAAGGGCATATTGCAGAATGAATCTGCTAAATCTCAGCAGAATGCTAGAATGTCTGCTAGTGAACCTCAACAGAGGAATGCTAAATCTCAGCAGAATACTAGAGTATCTGCTAAGCAACCATGGTCAGCAGAGTCTAGAAAAAATGCCGAGCAGTATGTATATACTGCCAGGATAGCAAAATCTTCATTTCATAAAGGCAAACATGTTCATTACAATGCTGAAAAACCTTCATATAATGCATACACACCACATACGCGGATCACCTATGTGAGGCCTGAGTCCAAATCAAATTCTTTCAAAAGGACAGTGAAGGCTCGACACACTACCACACCTCATCCTCAATCTAAGTATGCAAGATTTACTTATTCTAAGGTTGAGAAAGGTATAGAGAGTGATGTCAAGAAGAAAATTTTGAAGATCACTCAAATGTGGGTTCCAAAAGGAACAATGACACTTGCTAATCCTGCAGGACCCGATACTAAACGGGTACCTAAATCAATCTCTTAATTTTTTTTGCAGAAACAGGATCTAAGAGCCAAGGCGTCAAGATCGCCAGATGAATGGATCCTTGATAGCGGCTGCTCAGGACACATGACTGGAAGAGCAGACCTATTCTCAGAAATACAAAGCGTTTTTGGATCCTCAGTTGTTTTTGGTGATAACAGCAGAGGAAGAGTCATTGGTAGAGGATGTGTAGAACAAAATGGAATCCGAATTGTTAATGCTGCTCTCGTTTCGAACCTTAAACACAATTTGATGAGCATCAGCCAACTGTGTGAAAATGGATATAATGTTTATTTTATTAACTCTGGCTGTGATATCGTTGATAAGGTTACAGGAGAAGTGAAGCTTAGAGGCATCCGCAAGGGTCGCCTATACGTGGTTGATTGGCAAAGTGGCCAACAGGACTCGTGCTTCGTGGCATTCAACAAAGAAGAAACCAATTGGCTGTGGCATAAAAGATTGAACCACTTGAACTTCAAAACGATCAACTATCTAGCCAAACATAAGCTGGTAGAGGGATTGCCTGCGGAATCTTTCTGAAAGGAAGGAGTGTGTAAAGCATGTCAACAAGGCAAACAGACAAAGGCATCCTTCAAATCAAATCCAGAAAAAGACACCTCAGGGAGAATTCTCGAACTCTTACACATGGACCTGTTTGGCCCTGTCAAACCACCCACAGTAAATAAGAAGATATATACACTTGTGGTTGTTGACAATTGTTCCAGGTACACGTGGGTTCAACTCCTGAAAACCAAAGATGAAGTAAAGACCCTGCTACCTAAGCTGATCCTTAAAGAGCAGAACAACAAGGAAGTTACAGTTAAGAGGATTAGATCAGATAATTGAACTGAATTCTGTAATGGAATTTTGATGGACTTCTGCGCGGAAGCTGGTATTCATCATGAAAAGTCCACTGCTAGAACCCCGCAACAGAACGGGTTAGCAGAATGAAGGAACAGAACCTTAAAGGAAGCAGCGAGGTCCATGCTTGCTGATTCCGGACTCAATGGAAAGTATTGGGGAGAAACTATCATGACTGCTTGCTACACTCAGAACAGGAGTGCGGTTAATGGCAGATTCAACAAAACTCCTTATGAAGTGTATAATGTTCGTAAGCCTTCTATTAAACACTTTCGTACTTTCGGTTCAACATGTTATATCCATAACAATGGGAAGTCTAAACTTAACAATTTTTCGCCCAAGTCTGATGAAGGTGTTTTTCTGGGATATGGACACCCATCTCACAAAGGCTATCGAGTGTTAAACAAGACTACTCGACTTGTGGAAATAACATGTAATGTTATTTGTGATGAGTCTACTTTAGTGCGCAGGGCTAACAAAGAACAGAAGGATGACAATCATGAGACCAATGATATCTATGATCAATCTTTACAAAATTCTTTCGAAAATATGAGTATTGATCCGATTAGGTCTACGACTGATGTCAATCCAGAAACTTCGCTATCAGCAGGTGACCAGACTGCTGACCAGGCCAGTGATGCTATTGATCATGCTGAGGCCCCATTTTCTATTTATCTTAATGAAAATTTAGATGTTGCTGGAACTCTTGATGATCAAGATGATGGAGAATCTACTGAAGGTCTTAGCAAAGGAGTTGCTGAGATTCCAGTCCTGGAGGAACCTGTTGCTGAAATTCCACCTATTGTCATACCTGCCCATGCCGATCCTGTTCATGAAGATCCAGAAGCAAATGATGAAGAAGGAGTAGCAAACGTTCCAGTTGCTGAGCCCCAGGAGAATGCAGTAGAAGCGAATCAGAACAACAATCATCAAGAAGAAGCACCTGATGCTGAAACCCCAGCATCTGTCAGACCTATGTGGCTTCGTGCTCATCCCCCAGAAGGAGTTCTTGGAAACATTAATGATCCATTGTTAACAAGACAAGGAAACGCAAATGCTATGCTGGCTTGCTACATCTCAAGTGAAGAACCTAAGAAAGTTGAAGAAGCCTTATCAGATCCAGATTGGGTGAACGCCATGCAAGAGGAACTTGCAGAATTCACACGAAACAATGTGTGGGAACTAGTTGACAGACCAGAGCACCAGAGTGTTATAGGCACAAAGTGGGTGTTCAAAAATAAGAAAGATGAATCAGGATCTGTAGTCAGAAACAAGGCACGGCTCGTAGCAAAAGGATATAGATAATGTGAGGGCATAGATTATGATGAAACATTCGCCCCAGTAGCAAGACTTGAAGCAATTCGTCTATTTCTGGCATATGTTGCGTACCATGAGTTCGATGTGATGCAAATGGATATGAAGAGTGCTTTCCTGAATGGTGAGCTCAAGGAGGAGGTTTATGTTGAACAACCACCAGGATTTGAGCAAGGCAATCAAGTATACAGGCTTAAAAAGGCATTGTATGGTCTAAAGCAAGCACCAAGATCCTGGTATGGAACTTTGTCTAAGTTTTTGTTGAATAATGGATTTCAGAAAGGGAGGATAGATCAAACTCTCTTTCGCATTAAAGATGGAGACAGCATCTTGCTAGTTCAGATATATGTTGATTATATAATCTTTGGATCAAAGAATCAAGATCTATGTGATAGGTTCTCTGATCTCATGACTAGCCATTTTCAAATGAGCATGATGGGAAAAATGTCTTATTTCCTTGGATTGCAAGTTCAACAGTCCAGAGAGGGAATTTTCATCCATCAGAAGAAGTATGCTCGTGACCTAATTGCTAAGTATTGTCCGAAGAAGACCAAGAGTCTGCGCATACCTATCAGCACAACATGCATTGCTGCTCTTGAGAAAGAAGGAGATGATGTGAATCCTACTCTTTACAGAGGGATTATAGGTTCACTCCTATATCTCACCGCTAGCAGACCTGATATCTCATATGCAGTTGGTCTATGTGCTAGGTATCAAGCCAAGCCTAAGAAGGCTCACTTTGATACTACTAAGAGGATTGTTCGCTATTTGAAGTGCATAGAAGGTCTAGGAATTTGGTATCCTAGAGAAGATAGTCTTGCTCTGAGTGGATACTCGGATTCTGATTTTGGAGGATGCAAGATCGATAGGAAAAGTACGAGTGGCACGTGTCAATTTCTGGGACACAAGCTCATTAGCTGGTTCAGCAAAAAGCAGCACTCTATTGCTACCTCCACCACTGAAGCAGAATATGTGGCTGCTGCTAGCTGCTGCTCGCAAATTCTCTGGATAAGGCAACAATTGCAAGATTACGGGATCTCTCCCGAATGTGTGCCTATCTACTGCGACAACAATAGTGCCATGTGCATCACAAAGAATACTGTCCATCACTCTCGGACCAAGCATATCGATATCCGTCATCACTTCATACGAGATCATCATGAGAAGAAAGATATCGATGTTCGCTATATATGCACCGAAGATCAGATAGCGGATATATTCACAAAACCTCTTCCAGAAGCCAGATTTAAAGAACTCTGCTTAAAGCTAGGATTGATGGAATTAGAGGAAGACGTAGATGTATGAGTCCTAGCTCTCATTCTTTCTATCTGGATTTCTTGAAATTTGTTTGATGATTGATAAAATTCTGGATGCTATTTTTGATTTGCTAAAGAAGTCATGAAATTGCTAGAACACGAGATGCTGAGTCTCGAATACTAGAAGTAAACTGGAAATTAGCATATTCATCAATTCATTCAAACGAAGAACAACATATTTCAAGAGCTTCACAACATTACGAAAGGGAAAATCAGATACAACCAACCCTTACATCATCATCTACTACAAAAGTCTAACAATATTTTTCCAGTCAAACGTCAACAACAAAAGAAGGGGAGTCCAGAACATCCATCATCACTAGTTCGGAAAGTGAGACCTCACAGGATAGAAGTCAGAACCCATCACAGGGATGCCCTCAGATACAATGTGGGGGAACTTCTGCTCAAGTAACCAACTCAACTACATGGCAGTTGGCAGAGGAAACTGAGGAAAATGGTCGATGCAGTCCTTCACCCCATCAAAGAAGAACCCAGCCCAGTCGACGTTCTTCATCTCTGCATCAATGGCCATCATAGCTCTCCAGATCCTAGGATTGAACACATAGTTCTCAGCAGCAACTCCAAACGTCACGTTACTGACAAGGTCAAAGATAACTCTATACTCCTCCTTCAACTCCAGACATGATGGAGTTGGCGAAAAGTCATAGATATCCGACTGCCTCCATTTATCCCAGAAGTCGAACTCAGGAGCAGTCATATGACGATTGACATCCATAATACGAACTGGACCCCTTGGGAGACCAAACATCTGAGAAAAGAGGGTTGGAGTCCAGCGAACAACTGGTTCCCGAAGGAGCCCCAGATAGCATCGTCCGTGGTTTCGCATGAAAAGATGAAGCTCTAAAGGGCTCGTTTCTGATAACGTGCAGGAATAGTCATCAGAAACTGGTCTAGACGACTCTCACGAAGAGCCCCCATAACGTGGTTTGCCACGTGATAGTTATCATTGTACTCATAGAACAACCATGACTCGTGGAGAATCTGATTGCGAGTGACGGTTAAGTCACTCGGAGCGATGGTAATTTGATGCATCATGGTGGAACAAGGAAGGAAGAAAATGCTATGCAAAATGGTTTGAAGGAGATGGTGTTCAAGAAAACAAGTGGGGTGTTATTTATAGCAAGATCGTGGTTCTCTCCACCGAGGGAACATTCTCCCAAAAGTGTCTTGTCAAATCAATTCAGATGGCGGAAGTCGAGGAGTCTCGACAAAGGGGGAAATGCCACTTGTCCAAATACATCTATTTCCAGCAAGTCGACCTACCTGGGCGATATGGCGATCTCTTCCACGAATGCTTGAAAAGACACCAAAGGACATCCCGAATCCACTGATTCAGGCAAAAATCCATCGCCTTAAATAAAAGCACTTGATGACCTTTTATGGAAAATTGTAGCTTATCTCAGAAACATGAGGATTGCTACAGCATAAGATCCTTCAGAGACTCAACACTATCGCAAGAAAGGTTGCTGGGTATGATTGCTAAGTCCAGGTGTCTGCTAAATCAGATCAGCAAACAAGGTTCGAGCTACGTTCAGTTTGCTAGGGCATTGAAGCAGGAGCCTATGGTACTCCAACCAAACGTTTTCGAGAACGGAACATTAAATGTGCGAAAGTGGAGGAACGTGTGAAATCCTAACCGTCAATAGCAATTAAAGTGAATGAGATGTTACTCTTATTCTCTCCGGATTTCTTGGATTTCATGAAGGCATCGTTAAGTATTCTGGAGGTTGAATACATCTGTTGAAGAATGTTCGTCTAAACAAATTGCTAATACAAAGAATGCTAAGCAGAACATGGTTGCTGATCTTTCAGCAAACGTCAAATTGGAAGTCAAACATAACGTTGTGCATACTTCATACATCATTTCATTTCAGATAAAGAAAGATGTCATTACAAAGGTGGATGAGAAAATAGAAAAACAACAACATGTTTGCTATTCTAAGGAGAACGAGGCTTAAACGGGAAGAAGTCCGTATCCAGGAGGTTCGATTGTCCTTCTGCTATCCGAGGAAGGCTCTGCTCCAACAGCCAGCTGAGCTACATTCCATTCAGCAGAGGCATAGAAGGGTAATATTGAACACAGTCTCGAACACTGTCGAAGATGTATTTCGCCCAATCGACCTCGACCTCATCATCAATGGCCATCATGATCTGCCATGTTTCCTTTGCGAAGGAAGTGTCATCAAGGCCCTCTCCCATCAACATGTTGTGAGCAACGCGGAAGAGCACCCAGTATGGAGTTCGTAGATCGTATGCTGAAACAGAAAGGGAAAACTCTGACAAAGGTGATCGTCTCCATTTCTGCCACGATGACCATTCTGAGGCTATTTCCGTCATGCGATTGTTGAACACTGACCCAGGACCTCTGGGGAGGCTGAATCGACGAGAAAAGAAGTCTGGTAACCAACAGACTAGTTTTCCGAGGAAGGAACCATAGATGACTCTTCCCTCCACCGAGCAGTCCTTGATAAACTCTCGGAGAACATCACCTTGGAAACACCTTGGGGTGGCCGTGACAAAATGGGTTAATCCACTTCGATTCAGTTTTGACATAACAGTCTCTGCCACAATATGATCGTTATCATATAGGGAATACAATCCAGACTCATGAAGAATCTGGTTCCGGCGCAATTCCAAAGATTGACCTGGGGAATCCATTCTATTGAAGATTTTTTTTCAGTACAAACAAGGGACAGTTCAGATAAGGGCATTTGCGGTGATAAGGATCCTCACAAGAAGGCTATTTATAAAGGGAAAAGTCATAACTATTTACTTATGACAAGTTAGACCCGTAATGAGAAGCAACGAAGGTTCATATCTCAGGATATGAGACGGTGAATACACATATGGTTACGACGAATGGACAGATGCCACGTCAGAACGGTCAAGTGTTTCTTGAAAAAGTAATCGATACGTGAAGGGACGCACGTATTGAAGGCCGTCGATTCATCTAACAGGAATCCCCCAACCGTTAGATCTCGCATCTAAAGTATAGCAGTCTGCTAGATATTTGAGAACGAGGTCTCTGCTACGAATTCAGCAGAGCAAATAGCTCTGCTCAAAAATTCATCTGCTAGGCCTTAGCAGAAGTCCACTCAGCAGAGTTGATACAAAATTATTGCAAAATAGACAGTTGATACCAAGTTAGCATATGCAAGATTGCTCGAAACAAAATATAGATTCATTTTATATATGGATTCACAAAATTATGTACATGACAAGAAAGTACAACCACATCAGAAGGATGGTAACGGCTTATAAGGATAAAAATCTATCCCCCGAAGGTTAGAAGGAACAAGAGTGAGATCCGGGAATCTCTGCTCTAGCAGCCAACTCAAGGGCATTCCGTAGGAAAGAGGAATCCGTGGGAACTCCTGAACGCAATTCAGCACTCTCTGAAATATGAAGTTTGCCCAGTCGACATCTGCTTTGTCATCTATAGCCATCATGGCTTTCCATATCTCACGAGAGAAGATCATATCTTCAGGATTATCTCCTACCACCATGCCACAAACTATTTCGAAGAGAACTCTGTATTGAGTCTGCAAATCGTATGCTGAAGAAGTCGGGGAGAACTCAAACTCAGAAGAACGTCTCCACTTCATCCATGAAGACCACTCAGGAGCTATCTCATCATTGCGATAGTCCAGGACAGAAATTGGTCCTCTTGGCAGACCAAAATCTGAGGCAAAGGTGTCAGCAGACCACCTTATAAGTTGATTTCTGAAAGAACTAACGATGGAACCTCCGACAACCTCACTTGATCGAACGAAATGCCTGAGATGTTCTCTTTGGAATGAGTGCGGAGTAAGAGACACGAGTCTACCCAAGCCGCTGGCGTAAAGACTCTTCATTGTTATCTCGGCCACTCCGTAATCCTCCTCATACTCTGTATATAATCCAGAGTCACAGAGGACTCTGTTTTCTGGGAATGAAAAGAGCATAAGCTGGCTCCATATCTGATTATTGAAGAAGAGGAGATTTTGTCGAAAAGAAGAGAGCAAATGATGGAAGAAGATGTATCAAACATATCTCAATCCATGCTATTTATAGAGCCAAATATGTCTACTGCTCTTCTCGGAAGTCGAACGGTTGCTCTGAGGAGATACGACGTCTCTTAAAGTAATGGTCACTTCAGGAATGATTAATTTCATACATGAATTGAGTTGGAGAAATACGAATCACATATATTGGGATATGAAAATGTCTCAAAGTACATGGGATTTTCTGATCAATATCACTGTTCATCAGATATCAAGAAATCAAGAATTTCCTTCTTGATAATAAAAATCGAGTCTATGCTGAGATTTTTGATTGCTGAAGATATCATTCAGAAGCAGGAGTTTGCTTCTTACGAAGAAATGCATTTAATGCGCGCAGACGGCGGCAGGAAATTAGGTCATGCCACAACGCCAGCATCCTTGTTTTGGAGAACGTGTGATTTGACTAATTATTTCAACCGTATATTGAAATTTGAAGGAAGCAACCCCCACCATCGATTTTCTGTTATGCTCCGAAATTCTCTACACTAAATGAATTTTCAAATCCCTTCCTATCTAAAAACCTTTTTGAAATCCCTTACCTCTCCTTCTCAAAAACCTCTCTGAAAAATTCCAAACCTCTGAATTCGCATCAATGGCGTCAAACTCGAGCTCTCCAAAATCACAAAACTCAGACCCCGATCAACCCGAACCACATCAAGCATTAAATTTGGATGATTTCATCGCGACATCCCCACTTCAACCGCCCACCTTTATTTATCCACAGACTGCCGATTCTCCTTTGCATGTTCGACATGCACCTGGGTTTACATGAATAGAAAAGAAAGAAGATATTGACGAATCAATTCCCTAAAGCAAACTTGTTGTTTTGGCCCGAAAAAAGGAACTATCTGGCCACTCAAGGGAACAAAGGCGTCTGGCGCAAATCATGAAGGACAGGATCCTTTACATGCCTCTCGCCACCAAACATATTCCCAAGTGGATTATGGACCTACTCGATTCCGAGTTATTGGTAAAATATCTCTCCGCTGAACCTGTTCGTTTTCATCCTCATATGGTCTCAGAATTTTATGCTAGGGCAGTCATGAGTCTTGATCAAAAATCTTTCAAAACTAGCATATATGGACATATAGTGGAAGTTAGTGCTGATTTGCTATCTAGGATGTTTGGGCTTCGGAATTATGGACCCAAAATTTCTCAATATAAGTTGAATGACCTTGTTGAAATGGAGAAATGTTGGAATCTTTGGAAGAAGCCAGGGGAGTTGAAAGATAAGAAGGGTCAGGCGATTACATTCAAGGTTGCTACTCCAATCAACACTTTGTCTGATGAGTATAAGTTACTGGCAGAGATAGTAATCAAAATGCTTTAATGCGATGCCGGTTCTTATTCCAAACTTTCCGCAAAGAAATACTCTGTTATGATGGCATTGAATGACAACATTAAGGGAAATTGGGTTGAATTCTTCTTTGAGCGATGGGCTGAACATGCTCGGAAGAATGACCACATGGCCATAGATGGAACGTTCTCTTCAAATGTGAACTTTAGATTGAAAATCAGTAAATATTTGGAGATATTATTCACAAACACAAGAGTTGATAGAGGTGAAAGTCTACTTTCAACAGACTACATACCTGCAACGAGGAAAGAGCCTAAGCTCGTAAGCTTTCGAAATCCTAGGAAATTGACGAGAAAATCTAATGTGGATGAAGGCAAACCCACATCTCCTGAAGAGCCGGATCCTGCTACCACTTCAAGTCGGGTTCTACAGCCTGCTATTCCCATGTCTGCTGAAGAAATTGCTCTATTGCAGACGAATGCTGAAACAGAGCACTGCTTCATAAACCTTGAGGAGATTGAGAAATTAGGAAATTTACCTGTTGATCAGATCAACGACATAATGACTTCAAAGGAAGCAGAACAACCTCCGATTATTCTTGGGGCAATGGCTTTACCAATTCAAACAAAGAAGAGAACCGCAGATACTTCTCCTGTGCCTAAAGCAAAGAAGAAGACCAGGAGAAAGTTGGAATTACTTACCGAAAAGGAAGAATTGGAGAAAGCATAAGCAGAGAGGAAGGCTGCTGAAGCTGTTGAAAGAACTGTTGCTGATGTTACAGCAGAGAAGGACTCTACTGAAAATGATATTGAGGAGACCGCTGAAATTGATCCAGATTACATCCCTAAATCTCTGAGAAATATAGAAGAGCGCACTCAGAAAACAAGGAAAGCAAAGAGACAGTGCGAAGCTATTCTAAAGGAAATCGAGAAGAGAGATTATCAAAAATTCATTAGAAACCTAACATTTGAAGGAAGAGACAGAAACTTCGAACGAGTCAAATCTGTTGCTGAAGAATTTATGGCTCAGAAGAGAGCTGCTAAACAGGCACAATTAGAAGAACAACATGCCAAGAAAGGGAAAAGCACCAAAGAAGATGCTATATCCTCACAAGGTGCTATGTCAGATGAAGAGGCTAACAGAGAATACAGTGCTAGCAGAGGAGTCAAAGCTAGCAGAGCAGAAGAGTCTAACATAGTGGATGAAATATCAGCAGAGCACGTGGAACAATCAACAACAGTGGAGATTGTTGTTGAAGGAAATCCAATTCCAGCAGTGAACGAGGAAACGGTAGACATTTCAGCAGTTACGACCATGCACGATGATGATGAAGATCCTGCTGCTGAACTTCATCGACTAGCAGAAGAGGCCGGAAAGAAAGGAAACGAGAAAGCTGATTCAGAAGAGGAATCAACTCTCAATCCCTCATCTGATCAGCAGATAATTGCTGAAGAAGATGGTGCAGTCCATCCGAAGGAAACACATCTTGATGATCAATCTGCTATGATGCTCTCAAGTACTAATCCAATAGAAGAGCAACCAGGTGCTGAGACACTCCAACATTCATCGCTCGTCGAAGAGAATGATTCTCTCCTCACTAAACCTGAATCATCCTGCATCTCTGAATCTGATTCTGATGGAGAATCTGCGGAAATATACAATGCAAAATTCTTGAGGAAAGAAACTTCTGGATCAGATGCTCTTCTTCGAGTCCCTCTCAATGGATTACCAGGACTTCGCTATCGACTTCGAAGAATTGGCCAATGGTGTGGAAAGGTCTATCCTGAAGAATTGCCCAATTCTGATCTAGCACCTATGGCTGAGGAAATAGAGTTGTTTGTTCACTCCGAAACAGAAAGAGCCATTGCAGACTTATTCCACAGTGAGTTGGACGAATCAACTTCAGAAGGACCCTTGTTAGCAGAAGAGTTTCGCCGATGGAAGAAGTGTGATTACATTATGCATCAACTCTGTTTTGAAGAAAAAGCATTGGTTTTTGCAGCTAAGGGATTAAACTTCTGGAGGCGTGAGGAACGTTGGTGCTTCGATTGGATTGATCAAGTTCCGGGGATGAAAAAGTTCTCAGATAAACAAGTGATGTGCAGACTTCAAGCCATCCGAGAACACCGTTCTCTCACAAAGACTGCTGGTTTACCCAACTCCACCTTCGTACCCGATGGATACTCTGATGCCAGAGTTGAATTGTCCAAGCGTCAGGCAAAAGCTGCTGTTGCTTACAGGAAACGTCAGATGGAATATGAAATTCAACAAGCAGAGAGACTCAAGGCTCGAATAGCGGCGCAGGCCACTGAGCGTGCTGCTCTGGAATTTGATTACAGAGATATGCAGTTGGCCAAATTCCTGAACATTGATATTCAGGAAATAGTTAAGGAAGCTCAGGAAGCAGAGGCCCGAATTGCCCAGGAGACCGCACAAATTCTGGAGGCCGCTCGTCGAATAGTACATGAGGAAGCCTGTTATCAAGCACATGTTGATACGATTGCTATTCAACTACAGCAATCACCTATTCCAACAAGTCGAGAACTCATTGCGACTACTTCCTTCAATGCCACTCCAATAACCTCTCTGCAGATACCCTTTCCAATGAATGCCGATATGGCTGTCGCCTTTAACTCTTATTTGCAAGCAGCCATTGATGGAAGAGTAGCGGAAGCCACCACTCACTTGAGAAGAGAAGTTGATGAGGTACGGGGAGATGTATCTCATGTACGATCAGAGGTCGCTGAAACCAAGTTGGCGGTCTCCAAGAATAAGACAAGCCTGGAGGTTGTTCAAAAGGATTTAGCCGAAACCAAGACGACCCTAACCGAAACTGTGGTGGCTTATGGTACCAACTTTTTGGCTGCAATCAAAGAGGGGGAAGAAAGAAGAAAGGCTGACCAGGAGAGAAGAAGAAAAGAAGATGAGGAGTTAGCCACAAGGAAAGAGGAGTTAAGGAGGAAAGAAGAAGAAGCAAAGGAGGAATCAAGAAGGAAAGAGCAAGAAGCAAAATTAGAACTTCAAAGAAAGGAGCATGAACTTCAAATGCAGAAGATTGCAATGGAGCAGGAGAAGCTGGCTAAACAACTGGAGCGTGAGGTTGCTGAAAGAGAAACACGAGCTAATCTTCTTGAGAACTTCATGAAGTTCACCATGAAGAGATTTGCTGATATCCAGAAGGGCAACTCATCAAATCCAGCGGTCAGCGAGAAGGACAAGCCAGCACCCGGCTCATAAACGTCAAGGTCCAATCTTATCATTAGTCTTTGCTTTCTGAATCCAATTTGTATTTAAACTTGCTATATCATCTATAAAATTGGATCAGACTTAGACAAATTCTCTTTGTCCACCTCTGATTTTTACTGGTGTGCTCTAGTTGATTTACACTTCTGGTGTACTCAACAAATTAGCATGTGGATATGGAGATTATATTTTGATTGATGAATGCTTGTTGATTTTATGTGTGCTAGAATTCCTAGCATATTACCTTTGTGCAACATTCACTTATATTTAATCGAGAAATATTCCCCAGCACCTGTTGAGGGGGAATTTGATTTCAATCATTTTTTTTTGCTAGAACCTAGTTGGAAAAACTCTGTGTTAGATTGATAGAATAGCATAACTTTGTAAAACACAGACATTCTTCCACTTATGGTCAGCAAATGATAGTAAGCTTTGATCGCACCAAAAAGGGGGAAATTGTTGGGAAATTATTCCTAAAATCTCCCTTAGGACATATTTGTAAAAGGTTTTGTTGGATCAAACCTTATATAGTTGGTCGATCATTTGTCGAATTCTAGATAGTCTAGCATACTCTGTAAAGTCCTGTATAGGTTTTATATTGAGTTGTAATAGACTGGTGTGCTAAGAAGAATTCCTAGCAGATACGAAGCAGATGACGTCTGCTAAGAGTCACTGAACAGCAGAATGCTAAGATATTAGCATTCATCAGCAACTTACCAACTGCTAGAGAAGCGAGCAAACGAAGGATTACTAGCAAACAGCAGAACATTTGCTAGACAATAAACAACAACAGAATGCTAAGGCATTAGCATTCGGCACCCTTCAGCGACGAATAAGAAGTCGCAAGCAACAGAAGTCAAAGGATCGAAGACAGTAAAAGACTTTAGCAGATCCTAGCTTAGCAAAGCAAGAGGCTCAAAAGTTGAAGCTGGACTGCAACCCTGACAGAAGTACACACAAAGGTCGAGACTTTCTGGAAGTAGTTCGAAAAGTACAGTCCTACTCAAAAAGTGTTCAATCAAGTCAATCCTCTCTTGGACAAAGAAGTCGTTGTGTCTAACGGATATGGAGATTCAAGGTTTGAATCTCCACCTATAAAAGACAGGTTCAAGAATGAGATTGACAACTGCTTTTCTCACTTTAGACACTCACGAACACTCAAGCAAGAGATTCCTTTGACAAAGTGAACAAACAAAAAGCAGTCAGTTGAGAGCCGTGTGAAAGGATATTAAAAGCTCTCAACAACC
>JAPKLW010000880.1:60583-75668 GCA_026898455.1 Plectranthus barbatus
TTCCAGTTACAAAACCGAACAGATATGACAACACTAAAAATAATGGGAGTGTGCGTAAAATGATTTGGCTAGCACGGTTTATTTCAACAAAACCCCGTGTTTAGCTGTGTGTGTTGCATAGCATGTTTCATATATAATGTACGTTTTCGGGCACTGTTTCTCATTGGGTACGAAAGTACTCAGCCCCTCGCGATATTTCTAAATCGTGCAGGTTAAGAAGCAGGAATGGAGGTAGCGGGTGTAAGCAGAAGAAGAAGAATAAGTATTTTTGAGGAAAATGTACAGATCCTGTGACATGTATCTCCATATACATGTCACCATCACGCTACACACACTGCTGCACCGCGCTCTGAATTTGCCTTCCATTTTAAAAGTTTGTTTTTGACTAAGTTTATTTTGTTAACTGACTTGAAGGATAATAGTTACTGTGTGAATATTTTTATTTAATGTTTCAGTCTTGCTGTTTTAATTATTTTAAATGCTCATCGAAAACCTGAAACATCAATGTAACGCGGCTCCATATTGGAAGGTCAGATGGGGGCGTTACAATTGGTTACAAATAATTTCATATTTATATATCTCCAGATTTTTTTCCGCAAATAAATAATCACTAAGATTGAGAATTTAAATTCTAAAATAATATTTAAATAGTCAATCGATCGAGATAGAAGAAGTATCGCTATTTATTTCTTCCAATAATTTCTTTGCCGTCTTATACGATTTAATTAGTAATCCCGAGAAACATTTCTAATGTCTCTCAATTGCGATAATAATAAATAACTTAAAATAATTTCTCTTGTCTCACGGCTCGCCACTAGATAACCGTGCTTTCAAAATTTGACTTTCTCGAAAATTGTCGGATTTTTGCGTGAGCGTTACACATTGGGAGAGTAGTATTGGGTTTTATTTTATATTTTGGGCTAAAATAGGTATATTCACTTATAATTACTACATGGGCTTAGGTGTTGGATTAGATGGGTTAAGTTTTTGGGCCATGTCACTATTATTATTCACGTTGAATTTTTGACATGCATTATTATTATTATTATTATTATTATTATTATTATTATTATTATTATTATTATTATTCACGTTGGATTTTTGACATGCACTATTATTATTATTATTATTATTATTATTATTATTATTATTTAATTAATTAATTAATAATATTCTCCTAAAAGTTATTTCTATTTTGCAGATTGAGGTTATCGGTCAGTGTGCTAGTGATGATGGTTAAGGTTTTATTTTATTTTTCCCTTATTTTACATTAAAGAGAAAATAATTTAATTTTCAAGTATTTTGACATGGTTTTTTTAAAAAAAAATCAATGATTGTTTAATATTTTATTTTATGAAAATTGAGGCATTATATTAAATGTACAAACTGAATTCAATGTCCAATCAAAATAACCAAGATTTTGCCTAAGACGTATCGTTGATCCACAATAGCTGTACCACTGTTGCTCATACTTGGTCTATCTTTTTGGACAATTCCTTCGAAAGTGTCCCTTCTTCTGACAACATTTAACCTTGACTTCAATTGAGATTTGAAATTCTTTTTCATGTGAGTGAATATTCGCCTAAGAGTCTCTCCCCTTGTTCTTACAATGCAGCTCTTTCAAGTTTCGATAAGCGTAAACTTCATCCAAGTTAGTGACTCTCTACCATATAATAAGATTTTCTCTTGCATATTAAATGAATATAAAACTTGTTTAAGATATAATTAATTTCATTATATAGCGTTCAAATCTGAACCATATATTGTGAATGAACAGTGACCATATATCTAACCATTAATCATCAATTTTGGACGCATGATATTTTGCCACGTGGCAATTTATAATTAATTTTTTATTATGTGAAGGGTAATATTGGTATCTTTTTTTTAATAACCATTTGTTATAGTAATCCTTATATTTATGTCATTTATAAGTTTCCAATATCTTTTTATTTTTGGTTTATATATTATATCTAATCAATCCAATATTTAAGTCCAAAATACTTGTTATTTTTCTTTATTGTGCATCGTTCGTTTCTTGCTTCAATTTTTTTTACTACGTTAAACATGGAGAGCAACACAGATAATCATCAAGGTATTTTTCGATTTTTATAAATTTTTTATTTTTACTCCGATGGCAGAATCGCAGCCGCATCGAAGTAAAACTCGTCTTCCCCATAGCCTTCCTGCGGGTCGTTTACCTTTTATTCTCTCTCTCTTTCTCTCTCTCTCTTTCCCTCCCTCCCTCTCTCTCTAGTCATCATTATTTACAGCCATTTAATTGTAGAAAAATTTCTACCATGCCCAAATTAAGATCTGAAATTGGAGGAGTTCTTGACATGGGATCGTGCGCATTGGTAATTAAGCCTGTCGATAGCGGGTGTTTTCCTTCACGGTGGATGCTTCTGCCTATTCGCTGCTGTTTTTTCGCCGGCTGCTGTTTTATGATGTTTCTCGAAGTTTATCATTTTTTCAGATTTATGTCATCGTTGTTATATGCGATTATCATTGTTATGTTCAAAGTGTATCATTATTTTTTGTGAACTGTAGGGCTCAACGAATTTCTCTGTTAATGGATTGTTAATTGTTTGTTTATTTTCTACATTGTGTTCAGTTAATATGTAGCATTGTACGTTGTTGATATTATCATTGTTACTTGTATTCAGTATCATTTAACAAAATTATCAATTTAATCTTAATTGATTTTTAATACACCTTTAAGATCATTGATATATTTATTAAATATCATTGTACGTTGTTGACATTATCATTGTTACTTGTATTCAATATCATTGTACGAATAATAAAAGTTGTTTATGCATTTAACGATAATATATTAGTGAAGTTGAAATCGCACCCGATAAATTTGCTTACAATGACGTACAAAGCCACAAACAATGATAACGAATATTGAATAAACCGTGGTGTTGTTTTTTTATTTGGTAACCGCACCCAAAAAATATGCAACATGATATTATTTCTCTTTCCAATTTATAGGATAATAATGGAAAAAATCGTAGTATATTAATGATATTCAACTAATTAATAAAAAGTATAATAATGGCAAGAGATCATGGGGATAAATTTTGGTAACTGCACCGTAAATTTTAGACATGCAATTTTTAAATAATTTCAAGATTTTCATTTTGTGCCTAATTTACCCTTATGATGATAGCTTAAACCGGCCACAATGATACATGTTGTTGTTAAATCTTGGACGTTAATCTTGGGAATGAATGGTTAGATTTTGATCTCTGTTCATTCACAGAACCATGTTCAGCCTAGATTACACCCCTATATATATATATATTCAAGTTTGGGCCATACTCCAACTATTGACTGCTCTCTGGACACCATATTCAATGTTGTGTCTCTTAGGTTTAGAATCAGAGCACTATTAGCTCTCTCCAACTTATCCTTCTTAGGTCGTTATGTTTTTGTTTTGGGAGACATAGCTCCTCTTTAAGGCATCTGTTAAATATTGTTTTACAAGTATCAACCGAAATCGTTAGATTCAGTAAAACGCTCTATAACTTTTAGCGATCCACATCCACCACATTATTACGATAAATTAAGGTGATTCAAACATAGATAAGGAACAAAAATTAAATAGTCACAAACATTTATACTAGTTCAAGTTAAATTTGCATACTACATCCACTCTTTAAGCCTCTGGGACGGTGAAGAAAAAAAATATATGTAATTGATAATTATGATGGTGGTGAGTATGAGTATTTAGAGTTAGATAATTCTAGATAATGTATAAAATCAATACTTATAAAGTTATTCAAGTCTGATGAAGATCAATTCCATTAATAAAAATAAAAAATTTAATTTAATTTTTTTACTTATTTAATATCAAATATGAACATACTTAGGGAGTTTTATTTAATGTAAATGTTACTATCATAATATTTGTGTCAGATTTAGACATATCTGTATTTAAGCTTAACAAGTACATATTTAAATATGAATCAATTCATTTGTTTTAACCGATCAAATATTTAAACATTGGTGAAGTGGAAAAAGAAATATTCCAGTTCCACCACATTTCTCATATTGGAAACGTATAGTTTTTATATTTCAAATATTATGACAAAGAACAGACAAATTTCAGTATAAAAATTTATCGATCACGACTAACAAGAATGTTTTTGATAGGCTTTTACTAAATTTTATGTGCTGTGTCCACATAAACATCTTAAAATATCAATTATTTAAGTGCATCGAACAATCAACATCACAGAAAGTGTAATATAAAAAACAATTAAACTCTTTCCATCTCTAAATCGTTCTCCTTTCTACCCATATCGTTTTCTTAATTTGATGGGGGCGCCACTTATGAGTTGTACTATATATTGATATCAATACATAAAATGATAAATTAAACAACTGCTGCAAATAATTAGAGTTTTGAATGAATTAAATAACTTGGATTTTAGTTTAATGAAAGCTTTTTCTAAAAAGATATAAGTTTATTTAGTGAAGTTCTTTAGTTAAATGAGCCAAGTTTGAATTTTATACTATTTAATTTGTGAGTTCATGAACAAGTTTATTAACTAAAACAAGCTTAAATTTTAAAATTTTTAAAATAATATCTTCATAATTTAAGAGTAATAAATAAGATAAATATTTTATTAATTTTTTTAGTTATAAGAAAAAATTAAATTTGAGTACCAATCTTGTATTTTTAGAATAAAATGAATTATTCTTTTTTGAATAATAAATTATTTGAAGATAAATTTATATTAAGAAAATTTGTTTGAATTCAATTAACTTGGTATAAACTTGGGGTATTCAATAAAAAAGTTGGAAACTCGACTCTAGCTAAATGAGTTAAACATGACTTTGATACCACTCAATTTGACTTAATACTATCACACTCCTGCAAACCATCCACACTAACTAGATCGCAAATGATCGAAAAGTTAGGTTCATAAAACTTAAATTAATCACTAATGACAAGTACATATGCTAATGCATATGCTAAGTTGTTCTTCTTCTTTATTTTTTTCCTGCACCATAAAATGACTCTAGTGGTGTTTCGGGTCAGGCCCGCCGGGGCTGACCCGTGTAAACTCGTACCAGTTTTCCGCCATTTCTTTCCTCTTCAAGCTCTCGTTTATCATTTCTTTGGCACTCTCGATCAATGCGCGTCTCTCCGGAGGCGCCAGTTGTGGGAGAAGGCGCGACTCAGATAGTGAAAATGCGAATGCAATCAAGGCTAAACAGAAGAAGAATTTCAGAGCAGCCATACTGAATGTATCGATATGAGGATTGAGAATGTAGAGAGGAATGTATATGTTTAGGTTTGGGAGAAGGTAGAAATGCAGAGGTGGGAGAGATGGATATTTATAGTGTGAGAAAGTGAAAGGGTTCAATGATGGGAAGAGAAGAAGCCAAAAAGAAAAGTAAAAACCTAGAACAAGGATTTCCACTTTGAGATGAAGTGGGCGTGCGTGCGTGCGTGCGTCGGTAGTCTCTTGCAATCAAATCCAAGGAAAATGACGCTTGTTCATATAAAATATTCATGTCAAAAAGAAAAGAAAAACTAATTTTTAATTCTATCTGTATGACACTGTCATATCCTCTCTAACGAGGTTTTCTTACCTTAAGAAAATATTTAAAAATAGATGGTGTTGTAAAAATCGAATTAAACCTTCTCATCATAAATGATTTCGTTAACATTTCGTGATTGTTTGGAGTTAGAGCGCCACCCAATTAGCATATGATATGATCATGAAATAAATTGTGAAGTAGAATTTTATAAGAAAAATAGATAAATTATTAGTTGTTTTAATTCATAAATATCTTATTACTGTTGTCCTAATCATAATAGGACGAGTAATGTTATGTTCAAGTTCAACTCGCGCGTTTAGTATCAAGTCGAATTTCAAACTTTTTAAACGAATAAATTTGAAGTTCACGAACTTTATCGAACCTAAATGGATTTTCTAAATTTAGAATATATTTAAAATATTTATTAATATTTTGATAGAAAATGATATTTATTCCCAAAGCAATATTATATCCATGCTCCAATATTACTTTTATAAAATTAATTATTTTATTTCATTAAGATAATTACAATAAAGTTCTTTTCACTTAAATTTTTGGATTTGTCTTATGATGTGTAAGGATTTTAGTAGTTCTCATTATAAAAAGACGATAAAATCGATTCTTTCTTATATCAAATTTGTTTAATTAGTCTAATTTTTAAATCATTTAATAAAAATCAAAATTCATACAATTTTACTTTTCAATTAATACTATTCATTTATTAAACATATAAAAAAATAAATTTACCGAAAATCACATCTAAGCGCTAGTTTGGCCCTACCACAATGTCCAACTAACATATATCGAGTTCTACACATACGAAAACAACCCAATTTCCTTAGAAGGTCGTGCTGAGATCGATATTCATTCTCCCTTTCTCTAATTAAGTAATGTAATTTGAAAATAGAAAAAAAGAAATGACATAGTGCTTCTTGGTGTAGAGTCTCAAATGTTGGACTTAGAGTTTATCATTATATATATATAAATATATATAAAAGAGACAAAGTAAAAAAAAATTTCTCTCAAAAAAAAAAATGAATTTTATCCATTAGATCTAAATAAATCAATAGTTGATATACAATCAAGCAACAATTTAAACACAATCGAGCAAACGATTGTATTTTAGTTGTTGCTTGATTAATATGATGCTTGATTGTGTTGCAGTTGCTGCTTGATTGTATATCAACCATTGATTTACTGAGATCTAATGGATCAAATTCATTAATTTTTCTCACATGATCCGCTCCCTATATATATATATATATATATATATATATATATATATATAGATATATAAAGAGAGAGGAGAGATCATGTGACAGAAAATTCTTCTGTGAGAAAAAAGAATGAATCATGTCCATCAGATCTAAAAAAATCAATGGTTGATATACAAATAAGCAATGACTAAAACACAATCAAGTATCTTTCTCACTTTCTCACATTAAAATTTTTCTCACCGGATCCGATCCCTATATATATATATATATATAGGGAGCGGATCCGATGAGAAATGTCTTAACGTGAGAAAGATGTTTGATTGTGTTCATGAGGCTGCTTAATTGTATTCAGGTTGTTGCTTGATTGCAACGTTGTTTGGTTGTGTTTTAGGTGTTGCTTGACTATTTTATTGCTTGGTTGTGTTTTAATTGTTGCTTGTTTCAATATAAACTATTGATTTTTTCAAATCCAATAGACATGATTCATTCTTTTTTCTTATATGAAGATTTTTTTTAAATAATCTCTCATATATATATATATATATATATATATATATATATATACTAATGAATAATGATACATACGTCATCTGTTCTCACGTGTGGATAGAAGACTATCTCCCTTTTTATTTTATTTTTATATATATAGATAATTGGTGTTATTCATGATGCTTATCATTGTCATTTGACCTTACAAATGAATATGTTCGATGCATATTCAATAGGATAATGACTAACGTGGATTTGAAAGTGAATTCCCTTTCTCTAAATGCGCCGTTTGCGCCATTTCTTTTATTATTATTAATATTTTGGCCTTTTTGGTGTAAAATACCAATCACTCCAATATAATTAATTTAAGTCTTCTATTGATGTAATGTTTGATGTATTTATAAGTTATTTGCCTATCGATTTGATAATATTTGTTCAAATTCAATTAATAAATTTTTTTATTGAGTATTCAAATATTTGTGGGCTCGTTTAAAGTAAAAAGCTATTGATTGCATAAAACTTAATATTTTTTAATAATTCAAATAATGATAATATAATACATTTTTGAATTTTTTTAATAATTATTATTAGAGAATAATGAATCCGAATAAATATAATTTCTTGATTGAATTTACTTATTTTTGAAATTAAAAATAATGATTATGTAATTTTAATTTTAAATAAAAATTTGATTATGTTCATATATATCTATATATATATATATATAGAAGAGGGATCATGTAAAAAAATATCCCCATGTGAGAAAAAAGAATGAATTATGTCCATCAGATCTAAAAAAATCAATGGTTGATATTGAATCAAGCAACAACTAAAATGCAATCAAGCAACAAAATAATCAAGCAACAATTAAAGCACAATCAAGCAACATTGCAATTAAGCAACGACCTGAATACAATCAAGCAATGTCGTGAATGCAATCAAGCAACTTTCTCACTGGATCCGCTCCCTATATAGATATATATATATATATATATATATATATTAAAATATTCGATAATAAAAATGAAAGATCATGCTCAAAGCATCAACAATGTACAAATATGACATTATATCATAAAACTGATCTCCATCGAATAGATTTAAGTTTAAACTTTAAACTAAAATAGCATGGGGAATAAGATTTTTTTGTAGATTGTGGTTTTGATGAAGGTATGATAGTCAGAAAAGTAATTAGCATTTAATATTTGTTACTCTAATACTCCCTCCGTCCCAAGTAAATTGTCCACATTTCCTTTTTCGTCTGTCCCACAATATTAGTCCACTTTCCTAAAATAGCAAATTCTCTACACTCATCAATAAAATATTTATCCCACTAACTCGCACTACCACTCACATGCATTGGTTATCGTGTCCGGTCAAATGTGGACAATTTGACCGGGACGGAGGGAGTATATAAAAACTAGTATTGCACCTACGCGATCGCGTGGAGATTTAAATTATTTATATTATAATAACTAATTTAACATATAATTTAAATTAATTTATAAATTTTATTTTATAAGTTTAAATATTAGTTTTTAATTTGAACAATGTTCATACAATATTAATTTTTTTAATTAGATATATTATTTAAAAGGGGAGCGGGTGTTTTAATGCAACTACAAAATATGACTAATTAATCATAGACAAAGCAATTAACCACTTACACTCCTATACCGTAACTTATATATTGTTTTTATTGATGTGATAAGTTTCACTTCATAATTTATATAATTTTCAATGTTAAATAATTTTCATTATTTTTTATTTGAGTGGAAAACTGTCAATATGTTATTGCTGAAAAATTTTAAGTTTTCAATCAAGGGAAGGTCTTGGGTTAGGCAGGCCTAAACGATTTAGGCGGGTTTTATCCATTAACCCAAGCCCAAACCCATATAATATACCCTAATTGGGATTTTAAACCCTATTTGGGATGGGTCAACCCATTTGGGTAGGATAAAACCCGCCTAAACCGTTTAGGCCTGCCTAACGCAAGTTTTTGTCTTCAATCAATTACTTCTTTTTTTCTAGTCTTCATAATTGATGTATCATAAGTATTTGTTAAATAATTAGATTTAACTACATGCATTATTGCATGCTTTACACATATTAAATTTGGACTTCAATTGTTTGATATACAATTTGATTTATTACTCTCACAATGTCAAAAATTTATACACTCAACCTCTCTCGTCAGCTATTTAATAACTTCAATTAAATTGGGATATCACATTATCGTAATGACTATTGCGCTCCATTAATAGTAATGTTGATATCCAAATAGTTCTCTCAACGATATTGGACTTTATATGGTATTGTTTGGTCATCGAAATTACATACCTCATGCTAATTCATATCAGCATCATATTGTTTTGTGTTTGTAAGTTGAAAATTTCTCGTCAAAATAACTTCATCATTTGTATTTCTTAGTACGAATCATTTTTCATCTTGACTATTATAACATAAATATTGATATTACGGAGGTTCAGTGAGCACCATGCCGAATCTCCGATTCCACGAGCAGCAATTTTGCACCTATCAGCAGAAGAATCGGCCCAAAAATTAGATGGGGGTCAAGACGCTATCGGGCCTAACCACGGGGAGAGCCGGTGACCTTTGAGCAATTGTGTTATGTTTCTTGTTCATATATATTCGCCACAATTCATTTTCTATTATCTTCACTTTATTTTTTGTGACCGTAAATTTATTTTTTTGATGCACCTTATTATCCCTTCATTGATTGCATATTTTTGGAATAATATGTTTAATATTAAAATAAATATTCTCAGACTCACATGTTTCAAATTTTCAATGCAATAAAAGAAACATGTCTATTCCTATGATTGGTATATCAAAATAATTTATTATTTTGTTAGAAAATTATATAATTTTCTAACATACTTACTTTAAACGATTGTTTTAAAGTCGTCGGAGAAGGACCAACAACCTAACTTGAGAATCAACAATAAACCATTTTGCACATGTTTACTGTAAATAAAGCATGTTATATTGTTTCAATAGTATCATCATACATCAAGTAAATCAGATTCACTTTACAACTTCTTCGAATAAAATTTTCTTTAGTATATGGTGCTTGGACACTTGCTCTCCAAACATCTCTTTTTCCATAAAACAATATATTATAATATTATTTATGCATTCTAATGATTTTTTAATTTTATTTAATTGTCTCACATCCTTATATTTAACATATTAATTTATTTTAACTATATTGTGCCACTTACTTTTTTTTTCTCATTTTTGTTTTACTTTAAAATATAAATTGACTTTCTAATATATTTTATTATTTATTTATCTTAAAATTATTACAATATTCCAATTTTTTTCTCATATTTCAATTTGTTGTACAATTTTATATTTTATATATTTTTTATTTTATTGCATTAAAAATGAATTTTATATATTTTTTACCATATTTTCATATTTGTTTTAAAATACTATTACATTACATATAAGAATATAAAAAAATAATATAAGATTAATTTATAGATAAATTAAGTAAAATAATTGCTCATTTTCATTAATCTTTATATAATTGATCTTGTATTCTATTCTATGGATAATCTTTCCAAAAAATGATGATAATAAATTTATACATTTTCAATGAAAATATTGAGAAAATCTTAATTTAAAATATAATTTTGATATATATATATATATATTAGACTATACATCTATTATAAATGTCTCATCATCAATAAAATTTATAAAATAAAAAATAATATCCAATTATTACATGCAAATATTATTTATATTTATAAGATTATATACATCACAAAAATAATTAAAATTAATTATTAATTCAAGAATTAAAAAAATAATTAATCTAACTATTAATGTAAGTGTATTAATGAAGTGAGTAGATTAATAAATATTAATGTAATTTTATAATTTTACCCACCAATTTTATTTTAATATATATATATAGATTTGTTCTTATAAATAAGCCATTCTTTTAATAGATTTTTGTGTGCATGCTAAGTCTTATGTTTGTGTGCTAAGTCTTATGTTTGATATTTGCTTCAAAATAAGCGTCTAAATTTCCTAAAATATTATACAAGTTGATACAAGTGCTTTGTGATAAAATAAATTATATTCTAGGCAAACGAATCTAAACTAGAAAAGTTAATAAGTGGTAAAATAGTAGAAAAGCATTAGTTTGCCAAGTCAGTTATTTTGATCTCTTGCATATATGCTGATGTGGTGAAGCATATACATATACTCTTCTCTCTCTGTATATATAAATATTAAATCTAGAGTGTAGATTCTCTCCCCATGGGATTCTGAAGGGCCAGGATTTCCTCTTTGCCAAATTTTTATTCGCGAAGGGTTGCATGTAAAAGGAAGAATCAAACCTAATTTAACGTGCATGTTTTTAAAACTAGACAAAGAAATACAAGGGCCAGAACTACATATATTTGCAAAAGCCCTCCAATTTCAAGAAATGCAATTGGAAGATTACACTTCGGAAATGCACATATATTTAGTAGCTAAGAATCTCATCTTTTTCTTCTTCTTGGCCTATTTGATCATCAACTTTCTCAGGATTATTAACTCATAACAAAAAACGCAACAATCCATGGAAGCTTATCAGGAGACTGCATAACTTCAATATACACAGCAGTGGCGGATTAATAAATTTTCCACAGGGCTTCATTAATTTTTTTTCTGAAAAAGAAATACAAAATTCAATAAAACTAAAAAATTATATTATGACTCATGCATATTCAATCTCGGTCCCTTCTTAACCCCTTTTCCTTTATTTTGAACACATTTTTCTTTTTCACAGCTTCTCGATAAAGGGTCTAACTCATAAAATTATTAAATCACAATACTATAAAAAAAATTCAATTAAGGGGGGCTAGAGCCCTCCATACCTTAGGTGTAGATCCACTAGTGATACACGACTTTGGTTGTGTTATTCGTGTTAGTAAATGACGGATTCAAAAATGCTTGTTAGGGGCTTCATTAAGTTTTCATCTAACAAAAGAATGACATAATTAAGTAATTCAACACCTCATAATAATTACCAAATATAAAAATCCATACAATAAAATAATCTCAATATTATATATAAATCTTAAAATTTACGATTAAGCGTCTTAGGAAATTTGATTGTTAGAAATTTCCTTATTCTTAACTCTTTTGTTTTGGTGGGTCAAAGGACAAACTAGTCTAGAGTGTCGTAAGATTAGCCCAATTTTTTATCTTAATGTAAAGTCCTGTAAAGTTTTTTATTGAGTTGTAATCAAAGAACAGACTGAAGAATCAGTCTGTGGATGCAAAAATGATTCAGACAAACTAAAGATCAGTATGGAACTAATAAGTTTGGAATCAGTATGACACTGATCAGTCTGGAACTGACAAGTTGTGGAATTCATCAATATGGAACTGATCAGTCTGGAACTCACCATTCTTAAATATTAAACGTGCCAATTTTGGGTTCAATGTTCAGACTAGAGATGTCAGCCAGCATGGACTTGTCAGACTGATGACATCAGCATGGAATCTTAAGTTCCAATCCCCACTCATAGAGACACAAAGAATCATCTGAGGAATGGTACTAACAAGTTCAGACATAAGGATTGGAGATTCCCTAAAGTCTGAAAACTCAAGACTTCAGTCTTGATTCCTCGTACTGATCAATCTAGATTCCTTGGACTGATCAATACAACCTTTCTGCCGCAAAGGTGAACAGTCACACTCAAAGTCAGAAAAAGCGGAAGTAGGTCCAGGATTTCTGAAAAAGGACCTACCTACCGCCGCTCGCCACAGAAAACAAAAACATCGGATTGGACAACATCCTATTGTTTCTAAACGACTCGATTTCAAATCTCAGATTCCTCAACTATAAATAACCGAGGACTCCAAGAGATTAAGGTTACCTTCATAAAACCGAACACCAAACTTTCAAGAGAGCAAAAACTCTGTCATTTTTCTGACTCAATGTTCGAGGCTATTCTACAAGCTTACCGTGTGTCACCTTCGTGAACATGATACTCAAAACAATCTTTTCTTGAGTTTGTTGGTGTTCTTTCTCTCCAAAAAAGAATACAACAATCAAGTACACTTTATATCTAACTATCACGAACTTTTAGCTGCAAGATAGTCAATTCCGAGAAGAACTATAAAAACCTCAATTCTGACTAGGAAGCTTCATGGTGTGTCCACACTCCATGAAGCTGAGAAGTGAAGGACGACAGGGACCATACGAGTGAACAAGTGGACTGGTGAACAGGGCATTCACCAACTAGTGATAGATCATGGGAGCACCTTGTAATCCATCACTTAGTGGATTTCCAGACTTGGTCTGAAGAGTGGATGTAGGACTTTGGTGTCCAAACCACTATAAACCTTTGTCGTTTATAGCTTTCTTTTACCAGTTTTTCCTATATTTAAACTCAATACTCAAGTGTTGAAGTATATCTTGAAACTGATTAATTAAAACTTCGACCTTAAAACGTAAGCTTTACAAATCAAACTGGTGTAGAACGATCAGTTTGGTTAAGTGCCAACCTTATTAATATTTTTGTTGTGCATTTACTACTCTGATTTCAGGACCAACAAAGAAACTCATCTTATTCCCAACCCCTCACACCCTCCTCTTCTTCTTCATTCAAAACAACCACAATTATTAAAATTCAATATCGTTTCTAAATCGAAAGATTTAGGTTGGAGTGCTGAAGCCTACCCCAATATAGATTTGCCAATGGTGCTACTAATTTTTGTTTGGACATATGTGAAAGTGTAAATAAATTTGGTCATTTTTTATTGTATACATAATAATGGTTGTTCAAGATTTTTGGATAAGGAAAATAGTTATTTCATATATTTGCACTGACAGAAAAGTTAAAAGGTAGAGTGCTTACAAGATATAATTTTAAAAATCGAGGTGTCTAATTTACCCGAAAATTCCCACATGATATAATGGACATGTTAATTAACCTTTATCTAAAGTACAAAATCAACTAGTATATAATTATTTATTGCCCCGAAAATAAAATGTTTAAGGTTAGGGTTGTGCATCTTTAGTTGAAGCCTAATTCGACTCATACCAAATAACCTGCAATCTGATAGGCTAAACCGAAAATCTGATGGGCTAACTTACTTGATATCTCTATTCCCACTTGATTATTAATACAATGAACTATTTTTCATTTATTAAAATCTCTTATATTTTAAATTAAAAATCAGAATGTAATGTACATTCTCCCCTGTTTCGTTCATTAAATCATATTTCAATTGTGTTCCATTACTTTTTAAAGAACGAAATAATAGTCCACAAACTGATAAGAAATTTTCATCAATAAATGTGACTATTTTTTAGTAACCAAAGTGATGAACACATAGTATATCACCTGCAGTTGAACAAGATAACTAAATAAAATTAGAAAACTTGCAGCAAAATATTGCTGAATATAAACGTGCATGATTAATACTGGATGCCAGCTAGAGATCATGTATTTTGAAGTATCATTAAAATTAAAGTTGAAAAAAACAGACAAGATCTAAAACATTAACTACCTGTATCAACTAAACTATTCTATCATGACATCTCATTTGAGGAAAGAATGAGTGCTTTTTTATGCACTTTCACAATCTGATTTTCTAATATTCATGTTTCTTTGGTCTACACAACACAACAAAGAGTGCCAAAAGGCATATAAAAAAACAAAAAGATATACATATTTAAGTACAGTATAGAAACACATGAATAACCATCACTTTTGTTTTGTTCAAACACACTCACTTACATTGGAGAAGTTCGAATTCATGACTTCTCGGTCAAAAGCAAAGTG
>JAPKLW010000880.1:80668-99212 GCA_026898455.1 Plectranthus barbatus
ACAATTTGGCTATTTTGTGTAGTTTTTCATAAGGGTGGCTATTTTGTGCATGTAGTTATAAAATTTGGCTAGTTAAAATTATTTCCTCTAAAAATAATGTACATTGATCACTTAAAAATTGAAAGATTAACAACACAATTGTAAATTTCATTAGGCGATTAGTTCAATGGAATAAAGCCAAGTGTCAAGACAGTCTAGGTAGGGCTGTAGGTAGTTTCTAGAAGGCATTTAGTCAATTAATAAACTTTAGATTTTTTTTAAAAATATATAAATATTATTAAATAAGAAATTAAATTATGCAAATTATATTATTTTTTAAAATTTAGCACCAAGGCCGAATAGCAGCACCGCTCTGTAGGCGCCAAGTAATTTGAAAATTGCATAAAGTTGGATCGTGTAGAAATAGTCTAACCTAATTTTTACAACACTGATGAATATTATATATATTAAAAATTGATCACAGCCTTAAAAGGCTTGACAATGACTATCTGAAAAGATTAATAAGAGAAAGGAATGGCCCTGAAAATTATTTTGAAATTCCACAACAAGAATAATAAGAAGAAGATCGCTCATCATTTTTAAATTTAACTTTAATTTGACGTCACTCATGGAAGTTGGGATTGTAATGGTCAAGATGAATATAATACCTCCAACCCGAAACGGTACCATATGGATTTCTTCGTTTGAGTATTTCTTTTTATTATATAATTAATTGAAGAATTCCACATCGAAGGAGTTACATGTCAAGATGACGACACGTGGGGGCATTGTTGTGAAATGAGTTTTGTTTAGAACAAGCAAATTTTGAGAAAGATTAAAGAATGGAGCAGAAATTATTTATTTTGGTTCAAATTTCACCCTGGATATTCACTAGTCTAGACTTACATGTTATACGTTATTCAAGATATAGAAGAAGAATACACGCGGTTACACAAAACTTAATTAAACCTAAGCAATTCACTCAACAATAATAATGGAGCAGAGAATGATCGCAGATACATAAGAAGCTGTTGGCCTTTTTGACCCAAAAACATAAACAATCTATGAAAAACATGAAGATAGAAGAAAAAATGTGGAGGAATTCTATGAGTTTTATTCACTACAAAAAAAAATCGCAAATTTGCAACAAAAAAAAACGGGTTGCAATTTAGCGACGGAATAACGACAGAATTGCGACAGAATTTTCCGTTGTAAAAAATTTATCGAGTTGTAATAGGAGTTTACTTACAATCCTTGGGGGATTTGCTAGAGAAATCTTCAACAACAAATAGGTTTGTATGAGTTACTGACTAACACCCTGTTACCAGCAAAGCGTCTTTGGAGGAGTTGGCTAGCACATCATCACCAGCTAGTGGGTTACCAGCAAGGAGCTTATCAGCGAGACATCACCAGCAAGGCGTTTCCCAACCAGCTAGAAGCCACACTTAAGCCTATAAAAGGAAGGACTTTCTCAACAGCAGTCTTTAAGACAGAAGATCTTATAGTCTGAAGTATTCAAAAGCTTGTTCGTCCCAGGAATCAACCAGCAAATATTCCTCATACTGGCTAAAAGAGCCGTTCTGACCCACGCAGTAGAAGGCCAACTGCTCTGACAAAAAGACACTTAAATTCAGAAAAAGTGAGACTTCGACGGGATGCGTTCTTTTTTCTCACAGCAGTTCCAATCGATAAGAGATTCAAACCTTAAAAAGGTTACAAGAACTAATCTGATGAATACAATATTCTAATCTCTTTTGATCTCTCGAAAGCTACCAGTTTTCGATTCTAAAGCTTTCAGACTGATTCTATCAACTTCCAGTGTTCCTTCTTGAACATGAGACTTAGTGTTTTTAGCAAGAGCTATCTTCTATTTTCATACTCCCTGAGCAAGAAAATATTTTGGAGTTGTCACTTCACCGGTGGTAACTATCAGCTGATGTTCTTAAGAGGACCTCAAACTCTCACGCCCAGTTTGAAGGCCAGGTGGTGTGCCCACACTTCAAAACTGAAGAAGCTCTTAATTGCAAATGACTTTGCGAGTGTGCTAGTGGACTTGTGGATGGGGCATTCATCAGCTAGCAATAGATCGTTGACATCTTTGTAAGTGACAACTTATTGTTTCCAGACTGCACGTCTGAAGAGAGGACATAGAACAATTTGGTCAAACATCTATAAATCCTTGTGTTACTGCTTACTTTAAGCTACACTGGATTTAAAACCAACACATCAATTGTTGGAGTCGTATTCGCAAACTGACTAAGTAATATCTCGATCTACAAAACAACCATTTTTCTAAACCCAAGATGGTATAGAACAACCATCTTAGAGGGCCCACCGCTGAGAAAAATTTTCCTACCTTCCGTTGTGCAAACTAACACTGACCCCCAAAGGGCCCAATATAAAAACTTGTTTTGATTTGTAGGGTCAGCCGTCAGTGTGGAGGAAAGATCAAGCCATTTGTACTAACATATCTAACATGACTTTAGATTTGCCCATATTTTAGTCGTTGTTTAGTTTTTATTTTATGTCTAAACTAAGTAATTTTTTAGGCCCAACAAGTGCTGGAAATGGTGGAACAGTAAAGAATTGACTATATCCAGACAATTTTTGGACTTAGGAGAGAATTGAATAAATGAGCTTATTATGAAGATGTATCCTTATTTTGGACAAATGATGTAAACACTAGAAAAGAAAAATCTCCAACCAAAAGGGCAGATATTTTGAGAAGAATATCTGGAGGTAGGATATGGCTGAGTGATCACCGTAAAAATTACAGATTAATTATATTTTAGTGATGCAAATAAATTTATAACCCAAAGGTTGTCGAACCTACAGAGACAATGCGACAAAGATATTTCATTTACTGGACACAGTTTATCAATTCGCTGTTTGAGAAATCCAAAATAGAGATGGTTGTTGTTTACAAAACAGAAAATAACTTTTGAATTAAAATCAGATAATAGAAAGCACAGATTCTAGAGAAATCTACTAATCCAATCAACATGCATAATCAATCAATCTAAACCCAAAAAAAATAATCATGAAGGTGGGAAATATTATATTTTGGAATTAACTCCTTGGTTGGGCAATTAAAACCTAGATTATAAACTAGTGATTATCTCCTCTCAGTCTCAAAAACACAAGTTAATCAATCTCAATAAAGATACAGATTAAAAACCCTACAACTGATTCTTCTTTTTGAGACAGAAACCAATTGTATCAAAATTCAATTTTTCTATTGTTAATTATCTCCTCTCGGCCCCAAATTAACAACTATAAACCTAATTCAATTTTCATCTCTCAATCCTTCAATTGAAAATAGATTTTAGAATGAAAACCATAGAATTTGAACTAATTAATTTGATTTTGGATTTAATAAAATTACAACATGCTGGAAAGGATGGTGAAAATCCTAGAACCTGTTAGGGTTTCTAGCCTAGCATATTAAAAACACACATTGCAACAAACATACTGAATCGTAAAGAACTTACTTGAATCATAAAGAAAACTGGAATTAAACTTCAATATCTTCGAGTTCCAAAATAGTAAAGTAAAGATAACTTGAAAATTAAAGTGTTTAAATGCTGAAAATTAAAGTAAAAATAAACTAGAAATTAAACAGTTTATTCGAGCTGTAAAGGTCCTATTTATAGGGGAGGAAATTGAATCTTCAAAAGGTAATAGGTTTGAGAAGGAAAATCTCCAAATTGGGTGAAAAGCTGCCTTCTGCCTTCTGTGTCGATTGAAATGGCGTGTGTCGATCGACACACATGCCAAGTCGACATGCTTCGTTCATCCTCATCCTCGATCAAAATTCGGCGTCCATGTCGGTCGACACGCAGGATGTCGATCGACATGGAGGTCAATCTGCACCCCTCGCGTTGGACGATCCTTCCTTCATCTCAAAATTCCCTCTCGTCCTCTGTGTTGGTCGACAAACTGTCTGTCTACCGATACAGAGGTAATTTGGGCGGATTTTCATCTTTTGTTCATCTTCTCACCATTTCATCTCTTTTTGGACCCAATTTTACCTACAAAACAAAGCACGCCAATTGTAATATCCCCTACAAACAACTCATGCTCGACTATTAACCTAAAACTAATGAAAATGCAAGAAATGATAAAGAAAACAACATGATAAGTGAGGCAAAATACAAGCTTAAAAACCCTCCAAACTTAAACACTTGATTGTCCTCAATCAACAAAAGAATGAATCGAAGGTTCAAGCCGAAAAGAAGTGCAATTCCTCACAAGATTCGTCACAATCATACTCGAAAATTCACATAACACCAACACTTTGTAAGAATTAGAAAATCAGTAAACCATGGAAGACTTACAAGGGAAGTGTTTCACTCATTCACTCAAGTGTTTAGGATAATATGAGATCACACAAGTCATGCAAATCAAGTTCTACCATAGGCTTGCAAATATTCTAATTTCTCCATAGCAAATATGTGTACACAAGATCTAGGATCAGAAAGGACTTTATTCAAGGTTGTAATGTAGGCTTTTTAGTGAGAGGTAGGGAAATATATGGCCAAGTGACTAAAATCAATTGAGTTGATCACTCTCAACCAATCTAAACCATCATCTATCAATATCTACCATTCTCTTTTGATTTTCAATTCAAACTAAGACTCCTTTATTTATTTCTCTTTTTCTATTTTTTTTCACACATCCTTTTATGATCTTAATAATTTTGTTTAAACATTTGAGCTTATAAGGATCGACAAACACATACACATATTTTTTTTTCTTTTTTTCTTTTCATTTTTTCTAGAGCCCAACCTTTTTCTAGAGCCCAACCTTTTGTTTTGTTTTATCATTCTTATAATTTCTTATCTTTCTCACAATTATTCCTCCCTTATTCACCAACTTCTCCCATAAACAAGAGAAAACCAAAACATTTTCTTACTCTTAGACAAGAAAGAAAATTAAAGGCTCAATGGGGCTGACTAGTGATAAAACATTGAAAGGGACAATGTAAGGGATATAGGCTAAACAAATATGGCCTAAAATCACTTCCTAAACTTGTGCACACTAGCAGTCTCGAAAAAAAAAAACAAAGCAAGTTCTAGAGATACTAATGCAGACACACTCACAATCGAATTAAAGTTCATATCTCACACTCGGGACAAAAATTCTTCCATGGTAAACATCAAGTCATCATCAAACATCATGCCAATGCAAGTTTCAAAACAAGTAATCATGCGATTTTCTGCATTCATCGACATTCTCAACTACTACCACAATCAATGCATACAAAAGTCTATCGATTCAAATCTCGCATTCTTGATAGGGTTATATCATAGCTACACAAATCGTCTCACAAAATCACTACTTATTCAAAGTATGCAGAAAATTACGCAAAAAATTTTAAACTATGCATGAATTTAAACAAACTGAAAGCAATAAATAAAATGGAAAGAAATTGTTTCAATTCCAAGTCTTCCTCCCACCAAACTTATTCAATTAACAAAGAGAATAAGTTTGAAAATCAGACTACGATTGAAACTGTACCTTAATGTTGGTCTCAGACACCAACTTTTTAACCTTCGGAGCAGTGGAACTTGAGCAATGGGGATGTTGGCTGTTAGGAATCTGTATCGGTTGACACGGGGCCTCTCGATCGACATAGAGCCTTGTTGTCGATCAAAATGTTGGGTCAAAGTTTGTTCCGTCGATCGCCTTTGTGTCGATCGACACCTTGTGTATCGATCAATACAGAGCTTCAAATTTTTTTAAAATTGGAAACAAAACAACACACAAAAATTAATGAAAAACATAAGGAAAATAAATAAAATAATGGGTTACCTCCCATTCAGTGCCTTAGTTATTGTTGTGGCTCGAGAATACTGATCCTGGCCAAGGTAGTCTAGTCCAAACTCGCTGCCCCCTTGCATCGATCATATATGGAAATTTTGCCACCCCGTTTCCTCGCTCCCATTCGATCTCGACAGCCTTTTCTTCATCTTCCTCATCAGTAGTGGTAGTTATTCTGTTGCAGGCTGCTTCCTTCTGACTTTTATCGATCACAAAGGTGATCGTCTCATCATCCTCTCATAGTGTAATCTCTCTACCTCGACAGTCTATCAAGGCTCCACTTGTCTTCAGAAACCCTCTCCCAAGTATCAAGGGCATCCCATTCTCTTCCTGCACTTCCAAAACAACAAAGTCAGCAGGGAAAATAAGATGGACTACTCTACTTAAAAAATCTTCAACTCCCTTTGGTCAAGAAATCGAGCGATCCACCATCTGAAGGGTAATTGTGGTAGGTCTCATCTCTCATATCTGCATTTTGTAGACTAAGTAGGGCATAAAGTTGATATTTGCTCCTGTGTCACATAGAACATTTCTGAACTCTCTCCCCCCAATCTTGATCGGAATAGAGAAGCATCCCGAATCAGACCTCTTCATGGGAACCTGTTTCTACAAAAGAAGACTGCACTGTTCATGAATAGAAATAGTTTGATCTTCAATTACCAGCTTTTTCTCACTCATTAGCTTCCTCAAGTACTTCATGTAGCCGGGAATCTCGCAGAGAGCCTCGATCAATAGAATATTGATGTTGACCTTCTTGAGATTCTCCACAAATCGAGTTAACTTTGAATCCTCCTTCTTCTTTGCAAATCATTGAGGGAAGGGCATTGGAGGAATGGGATCACCTTTGTTCTTTAACTTTTCAACTCCAAGCAGCCTCTATGTCGGTCGAGATTGCTGCGTATCGACTTCTACTTTAGATCCTCCATGTCAATCGACATGGGGTGTCAATCAACACGGCTGCATCCCCCCTGTCGGTCGAGCTAGCTACAATGTTTCCCGACCTCCTGCTTTGTAGACCTCCTGTATCGACCGACACAGACTCTGTGTGGGTTGAAACAGAGGTATCTCTTGCAGGATTTTCATCCTCCTCGCCCCCAAACTCATCCTCGGGCATGCTAGGACCACTGTACCTTGTACCAGACCTCAAAGATATGGCATTCACCTATTTCGCCTTGTCTGGATTGATCTCTGTAGTGTTGGAGAGTTGGTCGTGCTTGTGTTGATTGCTTAAAGTGGTGGCAATCTGACTCGATTGAGTGTCGAGCATCTGAAGGTGCTTCGTCATGTGTTGCATATGAGTCGCCATGCCCTTCACCTCGGTCTCCACCTTGCCAAATCTGCTGTCAGAGCTCTTGATGAATTTCTCTAGCACATCCTCAAGCACAAACTTCTTTTTCTCCACAATCTCTCAGTCCGCACCAATATTGAACCCTGGTGGGGGATTTTCAGTTGTAGAGGGGTTAGAATAAGAAAAACCAAGATGGTTTCTAGCACTGTAATAGTACCCCTGATTGTTGGCTCGGTAGTTGCTGCTGTAACCTCCATTGGCGTAGTTTACTTCAGTGGTATTAGAGGTGCTCGAACTGCTTTCTTGGAAGATGTAATAGGCCTCAACAGGAACGATGACCATATTTGGATCTGCCACTATTGCTACCGAAGCTCTACCGGCCTCTAACTTTGCGAACTCTTCACGGAGTTTCTTGACTTTTGCAACCACATCAATTTCTGGAGTAGTGGTCATTGCCTTGACTGCCTTCTGCCTTTCAGTGGCCCATTGATGGATGTTCATGGCCATGTCTGCAAGTAGCCTCATGCCTTCTTCTCCACTTTTCTTCACGAGGATGCCTTCAGCTGAAGCATTCACCAACTTCTTTATGTAAGGGGTCGATCAGTCTCTCGTAAAAGTGGCAGACCTGCATCTCCAAATCAATTCCATGGCTGGGACACATCCTCAAGAGCTCCTTGTACCTCTTCCAAGCTTCATAGAGGGTCTCATCATAATTCTGGCTGAAGTGGGTGATGGCAGACTTCCGTTTGAGAATGACACTGGGAGGCAAGTAATTGGTGAGAAATTATGCTCGTAGCTGCTCCCATGTGCGAATTCCACTATTGTCTAGGCCAACAAACCAAGACCGAGCCTTATCTCTAAGTGAGAATGAGAAGAGGTGCATCCTCCTGATGGTGTCTTGAGGCACTCCATTCTGCTTCACCGTATCACACACCTCGATGTATTGACTGAAGCGAGCATATGAGTCTTCAATGACCTTCCCTGCTGTTGTTGTGCTATGAGGTGTTATAATTAATACACAAGTGCACGTATCTCTTAACAAGTAATATAGTTCAAAGTCCAGATATCAAACCCAAGGGAGTGAAAGTAAGCCGTGCACATCATATTGTTTGTAAATAAAGATTGAGTGTGAATTCCTAACTAGAATTGCAAGTAAGCATATAAAATAAACCCAAGTAATGCTAAAACGAGTAACAATTATTATTCCCTAATTATAATCATAAACACTTCAGAAATATGGTTTAATCAAAGCTAGAAAATACACTTGGGTTGCAAACTTTTGTTTATCTACTCTCCTATATGCTACAACATAGTTCAAACAACACTTCTGGGTCTTGTAACCTCTCTCTCTACTGCCTAGCATGTTTTCACACTACTTGATCTGCATTTTTTTTTATTAATCTTCATATGTTTATGACAGAATTAATCTTCAAATGCAACTATCAAAACAAGGTTCTTACAAGTTTAAAGTTCTTTGTATGTCTACACAAGAATCAAGCTCGATTATGATTTCCCAAGCCTAGATCTCCTTTCGGTCTCCGTAGGTGAAATATTCCTTTTCAATGTCGTGTTTAAGGAATCAAACATACCAAAATCATAATAAAACACTAGATTTGAAGCAAGAACAACTCTAACATATATTTAAGCAAATGAACAAGTTAACAACCCAAGCATTAAGAGTTTAGCTCATGTTCGAAAATAAGAAATAGAGAATGACAATCAAGTTCATCTTCCAAACCATTCTCTACACAAAATACTTGCTTAAAACTGAAATAAAATTAAGACAAATCCTGAATCTCCACAGTTTCAGCTTCAACTTCACACGAACTTCTTGCTTCTCTTGCACACCCTCTCCTATCGTCAGTATGTTGTGTTGTAATTGTTGTCTCTCTCCTCGGCTCCTTTTCCAAAATATCTTCCTCTTTTCAGCTCTAATCCATCTATGCTCTACATGTGGCTCTCTATCCTGCCTTCCAACACCGACGGCTCCCATGATTGACACCTGTCCAGCTTTTAGGACACAATCTGAAAAGTATGAAGATCTTGTCTGCAGGTGGTCCCAGATTTGTTTCTTCAGAAGGCAAGAAATGCAATTTCCATGCTGCGACATTACTTCCTCTTGTCATGCCTTTGCTATGCTCCAACATAATAAGATCTGTGGAAACACTCAAACCATTCTTTGCAAAAACTCATAAGTTATACTAAACACCACCAAATGGACAGAAACAAGACACATCGACTAATTAACCTATATCATACTAATTATCCTAATTCTAGACGTAATTAACTAAATAAAAGCAGAATTAATAACTCTTTACGAGAGTTATCTCCTGCGAATTGGTTCTGCTGAACCATCGGAATGAGACCAATCTTCAGCTCAATATTGTTGGCATCAATGCCAACTTGGAAACCTGGCTCCTCGGTTTGTGGTACGAAGCGTTCAAAGATGGATCTCTGCTGCACCACCACTTGTCTTTCATTGTTCTTCCCCTGTTCAGTTCTGCCAGTTTGGCAGCTTGCTCGACTTGGACTGCCTATGTGGCTTGTAGTTGCTCCCTCAACTGGCGGACTTAATCAACAAATTGCCTCTGCTCGTCGGGAGTTAAGTTTTATAGTAGAGCTACTTCTGGCTGGTGATTTGCCATCTCTGTTTGTTTCTCTTTGTTCATTCCCCTGCCTTTGTTTCTCCGACAGGTGGCTTCAATTTCTGAGTCAAAGGCTTCAAATGTTTTCCCCTTTGCTCTTGTGTTCATGCACTAGAAAAGAAAGACAAAATAGCAGGGAATCAAGTTCTGTGTCGATCGACACGAATGTTGCTTCTGTTTCGATCGATAGGGGCTTTATCGATCGAAACAGAAGCAAAAATCACACACGCACGCACACAAACAGAAAATTAAAACTCAAGCCAGAAAATATCAAAACAATCTAATAACAAAATAAAATCTGACTACCCTCTGCAGCGACTCCAATTTGATCACTGCAAAAATTACAGATTAATTATATTTTAGTGATGCAAATAAATTTATAACCCGAAGGTTGTCAAACCCACATGGACACTGATACAAAGATATTTCATTTACTAGACACAGTTTATGAATTCACTGTTTGAGAAATAAAAAATTAAGAAGGGTTTTTGTTTTCAAAATAGTAAATAACTTTTGAATTAAAATCAGATAATAGAAAGCACAGATTCTGGGGAAATCTACCAATCCAATCAACATGCATAATCAATCAATCCAAACACAAAAAAAAATAATCATGAAGGTGGGAAATCTTATATTTTAGAATTAACTCCTTGGTTGGGCAATTAAAACCTAGATTATTAACTAGTGATTATCTCCTCTGGGTCTCAAAACAAAAGTTAATCAATCTCAATAAAGATACAAATTAAAAACGTTACAACCGATTCTTCTTTTTGAGATAGAAACCAATTGTATCAAAATTCTATTTTCCTATTGTTAATTATCTCCCCTCGGCCTCAAATTAACAACTATAAACCTAATCCAATTTGCATCTCTCGATCCTTTAATTGAAAATAGATTATAAAAACTATAGAATTTGAACCAATTAATTAGGGTTTGGATTTAATCAAATTACAACATGCTGGAAAGGATGGTGAAAACCCTAGAACCAGTTAGGGTTTCTAGCCTATCATATTAAAAACACACATTGCAACAAACATATTGAATCGTAAAGAACCTACTTGAATCATAAAGAAAACTGGAATTAAACTTCAATATCTTCGAGTTCCAAAACAGTAAAGTAAAGATAACTGGAAAATTAAAGTGTTTAATGCTAAATATTAAAGTAAAAATAAACTAGAAATTGAACATTATTTTCGAGCTCTAAAGGTCCTATTTATAGGGGAGGAAATTGAATCTTCAAAAGGTAATAGGCTTGAGAAGGAAAATCTCCAAATTGGGTGAAAAGCTGCCTTCTGCCTTCTGTGTCGATTGAAATGGCGTGTGTCGATCAACACACATGCCAAGTCGACATGCTTTGTTCATGCTCATCCTTGATCGAAATCCGGCTCCATTTCGGTCGACATGGAAGATGTCGATCGACATCGAGGTCAATCTTCACTCCTCGCGTTGGTCTATCCTTCCTTCGTCTCGGAACTCCCTCTCGTCCTCTGTGTTAGTGTGTCGACTGACACAAAGGTAATTTTGGCGGATTTTCTTCTTTTGTTCATCTTCTCACCATTTCATCTCTTTTTGGACCCAAAAAACCTACAAAACCAAGCACGACAAGCGTAATATCCCCTATAAATAACTCATGCTCGATTATTAACCTAAAACTAATGCAAATGCAAGAAATGATAAAGAAAACAACGTGATTAGTGAGGCAAAATACGATCTTATTACTGAGCCTAGAGAAAATTCAAAATCGATCAAATCATATCTGATTCAAGATGAAAACAAATATGAGTGATGGATAAGAAAGCAGAAGATTTCTTGGAGCAAATCTCGGAACAAGATTTCCCAATTTGTTCCTGCGTTGGCCTTATTAGGGCAAATTATGGCATTAGGTCTGCTATATATTAAGTACGAAACATTGTTAGGAATTTCTTTTTTGTTCTATTGCATTCTTTTTTTCAGTTCTTTAATTTAAGAATTGTTTTAGGTTTATTTTCTAGCATTCAATTCTTGTACTTTAGTTTTTATATTCTTCAAGGGTATCCCAAAGCACTTTGAATACTTTGAAGATTAATATATTGTCTGCAATTTAAGATATGAGTTATATTTATTTCTTTTTTTTTGTTATTTATTTTTTTTATGGAGATATGCCTCATCCGAAAGAAAATAAGATGCAACTTCTAATCGTGCATGATGGTTCAATCACAAGGGCACCGGCTAAGCAAATGAATAATCCATGCTCAACAATTTAGCTGAAATAAAAAATAAAGTGCAAGGGGAAATTACATTTGGTCAAGTGGTGAATCTTATTAAAATTGAAGGGTTTATGTCAATAACAACAATGAGGCCCAACTTGAAGATTGATGGACTTAATTTTCGTCCATGTTTCAAGGTTGAGGATAAGGTGTCTTGTAATTTTTTATTATATACACTACAAAAAAATTGAAAATTTGCAACGGATTTGCAATCAAAAAAATGGGTCGCGAATTAGGAACGGACTGACGATGGAATAAAATTTTAAATTCTGCGCGGAATCGCGACATAATTTTGCATCACAGATTTTAGCGACGGCATATTCTGTCTCAAAATTCATTTTTAAGAACTTATTTTGAATGAGATTTGTGTTTAGTTCAGCGGTAACGTGCACAACACGCGTGAAGAAGGTGCCGAGTTCGAATTCCCTTGGACGCAAACAACCAAATTTTAATGTTGGACCGGCCTGTTCAAAAAAACTTGATATTTGTTTTTTGAAGGAAATTAATTTGCGTAGGAAAATTCCGTCGCAAATTTTTTGCAATGGAAAATTACGTCACAAATTTTTGCGTTGGTCGCAAATTTTTTTGCGATCATGGTTTTTGCGACGGACATAATCCATCGTAAAAGGATTTGCAACGGATTTTTCCATCGAAAAAATGCGAATTTTTGGTAGTGATAGTTGATTCTACCAAAATAAGGTTAACATGCATTAGTTATTTTGTTAATTTAGTCATCATGCATTATTCATGATGTAAATGTGGCCATATGATGTAAATTTGTAGAGTATTTCATTTATTTGAGAACTTATCAAGATTTGTGAGCAAAATCATGTGGCGTTCAACTATACAAAGGTTCTTGGCTTAGTTTATAGCCTACAGGCACAGGTTTTGTTAAGCTCTGGGTAAGATCAAACCATCTTTTTTGTTTGGGGATACAACTGCCAATTTTTATACGTTGAGTTATTGGATCAATATATACAATGGGTTTTTCGTTTGAATCATTTTTATGTCTGGCTAAATGCCTAATTCGGGATGAATGAATTGATGTAATGATGACTAATTGACCAACTCATGAGGCACTTGGGTGTATCATTTGGTTGTGAGAAGCGAACATCGTGAATCACTAAATTACTTCTCTTCCTTCTTGATTTCTTCTTAGAGAATTCCTCTAGTAAACCATATCAATTGGGTTATAGAAGGGCAAGTTGCCTCTTTAGATCGGAGAAGTTTTGGGATACCATCATGGCGATACTTTGATGGAGCCCAAGTAGCAGCTGTGAGAGACGATTCAGTCTACATTCCAAGTGGGCCGATGACTAGAGCTCGAGCAAGGACTTTGAGGGCTGGATTGAGTTTGTTGGTTAAAGGCATTTGGGTTGCAAATAATTCCAAGGAGTCGATGGTGTTGGAAGAATTAAACGAAGGCCCAAAATTTATTAATTTAATTATGTGTAATGTTTGGGCTTAGTTTAATTTATTTAGTTATTTTGGGCAAGCATGTTTAGGCCTTGTTTAATTAAATTTCAAATTTATTCCCTTTTAATTTCGATATTAATTGCCTTATTAGTTTAGGATTTGAGTTGCCTATATAAAGGCCTTGTATGAAACAATTTTGAGGCAGTTTTCAGTTTAATAAAATTTGTGAGGTTTTCTCCTTCATTTTTGAGAGCTCAAATTTTTGAAATTCCTATTCATCCATAGGGTTTTGATTTCGACTAATCAATTGGACAGTCATATCCATTGGTGGTGTCTTCACATATATCCTTCGTTGTTGAGTCAATCCGCTTCTTGGGTCGTAGGAGAATTATTTTGGACTACGGTACTTGAAGGTTTTTGAATCCAAAGGTGTTGGATCTTCTCATATTATCAAGTTCAGTTTGCTTTCGCATTGTGTCTAAGTCCATTCGTTCGAGTTCCTGGGCTGCGATCTAAACCTTCCGGCGAGGATCGTATCAGCATGTAAGGACCCCGGTGGAGGAGCTAGGAGTGATCGCCAATGAAAAATAGCATGAACAATTAGTGGCTCCGTAGGACTTCCATAGTTGAGCAGTGGATGATATGAATGAACCGAATCCAAGGGAATATGAGGGATTTTGATGTTATACATGAATGGAATTGTATAGCAGATGAGAGCACAAAGGATTTTGATTGTGCTACTCTAACTAACATGGTATGTAAATTTTTCTGACACACATTTTATGAAAGCCCCAAAGTTAAGCGTGTTTGATCTAGGGCAGAACTATGATGGGTGATTCCCTAAGATGTTCTCAGTTTTCGTGTCAGTGAGGACAAAAATACCATGGACCAGACTTGTGTTGGTTTGAAGGTGAATCGTCAGTCTTGAAGTAAGATCAAGCCATTGGAAATAACATAGCCGACCTTGGGTGAGCTTGCTTGGGCCATAGAGATGGGATGTTCAAGATTATATTAACGGTGTGGTTATAGAATGAACTGGCTGAAGTTGGTGGGAATACAATGACCTGATGCTAGACCAAGGAGTGATTGCCAGTACATAGAAGTACGACAAATCAATATATCCTGTAAGACTTTTGATAGGTGTGAGGAAGTGAAATGTATAAATAAGAGCCACACCGAAATGAGAGGGATTATAAGGTTATGAAGAATGAGTGTGCTTTAGGATTTGGATTGCGCTACTCATACCTACATGGTGCATCATCTTTTCTGGCACTCATTCTAAGAAGATCTCAAAGTTAAGAGAGCTTATCTCGAGCCCGAACTATGATAGGATGCACGTGAGGACAACACAAGTTAAGAAAGAATTGTGTTACTTTGTGGGTTCAATTGTCAGTCTCGAATCAAAATGAAGCCATTGGTGGGTAATGCAGCCAACCTCAGGAGTTCTCCTTTGGAACTTGAGGGGTAGGGCATTACAAATAGTGTAACAACCCAAATTTTATTTTATTCCAAGAAATTGTTGTAATTTTCTTCAAAAACTCTATTGATTTAATCTCTCACTCTCTTAAAGATAAAGGAGATGTAATTGTGATTATTTTCTTTGAAAAAGAATGATGAATAACTCCATGACCGCACACTCCTCCACATCGTCCGAGTTTTTGCTGAAAATTAGTTCAAAGATTGGGGTGAGTTCTTTTGTCTCAGTGGGGCATACAAGGACACACATCCAAATCATATATTGCACATTAATAAAGAGCATGAAAATAATTATTGTGATTTGTAGACACATTTATTTTGGTATCGTGGAGATGTATAAATTTAAGCATAACATATAAAAAATAATGTGAAACCACCACATGACACCCACTTTGCCCTTAACTAGATAGTTCTTAAAATTGACTTATGTTTTCCCCTTTTCACATTCTTCTTAAGGTGAGAAAAATGATGTGAAGAGGTCTATTTATAATGGTGTAAATAAGATAATACAAATCTTAAAAATATATCATTTTCTTAAGAAATAAATCTTTATTGATTTTAGATAAAGATGATTTTGTTATAATTCAAAATCAAATCCTAAAGATTTGGATATCAAAAAATCTTATTAAGAATTCTGTAACAATTTTTTTAAATAAAATAAAATATTGGGTTCTTATAATCTCCCCTTCATACAAAAATTGCCTTCAAAATTAATGATTACCTTTTTGCGGCACGGTGCGATGCAATGATTGTTGTGGTTCTATTTCATACAGATACGGGCCCAAGAAAACAAAGAAAATAGCAGGAAATGATATGAAAATAATGAGTATAAAAATATAAATATATTATTGAAAACAAATAAAAAAATAATTGACCGATTATTAATCAAGAAAAGTAAGTAAACAGTGAACTGTAGCAGGTCGAGATACAAGAATAAGCTGGGAGAGCAAGAGCTGGAGCAGTGTACTGTTGTAGGTAGAGCAATTGTTACAACAGTGTCTCAGCTAAGCAAATAAATATTTATGTGTGTAAAATTGAATAGAAAGTAAAATGATGTAAATTTCCCTTATTTATAGATCATATGGGGGTTAAATACAAGTCCCCTAACGTTCTAAACCCTAGCAACCATGTTCCCCATGATTTTAGGGGTGGTTGGAGCTGCTTCCGTGAAGATAGGGGTTGCTTTAACTACTACCTTATCCGACAGCTCCGACATCGACGGCCTTATCCAGAGACCTCTTTTAGACGACCTCCTTTGAGGAGGTGCACTCGAAAACCTCCTTGTGGAGGTCTCATTTGGTGACCTTCTTCGGATACCTGCTCTTCATGACATGCTCTTTCGACCTGCCGGGAATGACCTCCTTTAGAGACCTTATTTTAGGCGTCCTCCTTCAAGTAGAAGTTCGGATGGACCCCTATCGACTATGATCAACTTCCTCTAGCTGTTGCGTATTTCTCCTACTTGAGGTTAATCTGAGATGCCGCACCAGCGCAGCTCCTTTATAGTTGCATAGTACTTTTGAGCTTCGTGTCCTGAGCTGGTCCAGAAGCTTGGGCTGGAACCGTGGACCTTCTTAATGGGCCTGGGCAGGTCCATTTAGGCCTTGGCCATAATAATGATGATGGTCTTTTAATAATATCGAACCTAAGCTCCGGCACACCGGCCGACCGAGCTCACACGAGGTTAGTCAACTTACTCTCCAATAGCTTTGATCTTTCATTTAGATTGATGACTGGCCCACAAACAAACACAAGTCTTTCCTAGCGAGCTTTTGTCTCACTTCCTCACTGTAGAGAAATATATCTTTTATTTCACTAAATGAATTTAAATTACAAGGAAAGTATTTATAAGTGATAAAACAAATCTAAGCTACGAAAGATAAAGATATATTCTAATTAAATGTCAAAGATATGTGCATATCCAATATAACTCAAGACACTCCGCAAGCAAAGACGTCATGAGTCAAAGCTTGGAACAAAATCTTTCGAAAAATGAACGCAACAAACTCTTGGTGAATATGTCAGCTATTTGATCTTCTTACGGAACAAACCTCGTGATCAAATGTTTTGAATAAACCAGCTCATGAACAAAATGATAGTCAGTGTCAATGCGCTTTGATCATTTGTGAGAAACAGGGTTTTGTGTCAAGAATAAAGCACTCACATTGTAGGAGAAGAGAACATGCATGGAAATGGGAGACACATGCAAATCACACAATAAATTTGATACCTAAATATGTTTGAAAGTGGTGTTGGCGATAGCACAATATTTGGACTCGCAACTGGATCGCAAAATCGTAGGTTGCTTCTTTGCACTCCAAAAAAAGATTAGGGCCCAAAAAGATTAAATAGCCATAAGTTGATCATCGAATGTCAGTACACCAAGCCCATTCAACATCTGAATATCCTATGAGAGTAGAAGATCTAGGCGAGAAAGTTAAGCCATAGCCGATGGTTCCTTTGACATAACATAGCATTCTCTTGACGGTTTGAAAGTGTTCGATGGTGGGATTTTGCTAAAACTAACTTATGATGTTCAGAGAGTAAGCAAGATCCGGATGCGTGGCAGTTAAATACTATAGAGAACCTACAGGGGACGGATAGAGAGTAGGATCTTCATATAAAAGACCATCCTTTGTGATGGTAATGTTGGGTAGAAGAGGCATGGAGATGGGTTTGGCGTGAGTTATATTAGACCTCTTTAAGATGCATCTCTAGAGCATTCTTTGTCTAACATAAGAATAAACGACTGGAAGGATAAGATGCTTCAAGACCAAGAAAATAACCTAATTGACCAAGATTCTTTTGTCGTGCCATGAGAGTAGAGAGAGCAGAGTTATCAATTCCAATGATAATAATATCGTCGACGTAGACCAACAGATAGATGCTAACCAACCTCTGACAGAACACAAGAAGTATCCAAGGTGCTGCAAGGAAAACCAAGAGATAAGAGAAAATTGCGAAAGTGTTGGTATTGGGCAAGAGGAGCTTGACGAAGACCATGGATTGCTTTTTGAAGGCGGCATACATGAGATGGATAATGTGAGTCTATAAAACCCGAAGGTTCCTTCATGAAGACAGGGGTGGATAATACACCATTGAGAAATGCATTTTACACGTCGAGCTGATGAAGCGACCAAGAATTTATAACTGCAACAGACAAAACAATACGAATCATGGAGGCTTTAACAATCGGACTGAAAGTGTGAGTGAAGTCAAACCCAGGAACTTGACTAAAACCCTAAGCCACCAAACGTGTTTTATAACAAGTAATAGATCCATTAGCTAGTAACTTAGTGCGGTACACCCATTTGGAGCCGACAATATTTACATGAGATGAACGAGGCACCAAAGTCCAAGTATTGTTCACATGAAGAGCAGCTATCTCGTCCCTCATAGCCTGCGTCCATTTTGAAACTTTAAGGGATGATTTCATTCCGTGTGGTTCAGGTAGAGCTGTGTAAGCTGAATACATAGAAACATGATTAATATATATCAACTGGACAACATGATGGGTTTTGTATACTGAAAGCATTTATTACAATGAGTATACAACAGTTTATTTCTCCTATCTGTTAACAATCGTACATGTATGTGAAGGAACACACCGGTGAAGGCGAATCATCCCCACGATCGATGTTGGATACCAAACGTACACATACATGGTTTAA
>JAPKLW010000880.1:109212-132951 GCA_026898455.1 Plectranthus barbatus
GATTTCTAGACAAACAATTTAAATCATGTGAATAGTGGGAGGGCTTTGCGTAAACGTCTACGAGTGTAGCTTGCGTAGACCTCTTTCACAAGTATTCTAGGATTGATTTAAATTATAGATAACAAAAGCTTTAGGGTTTCATGAACAACAAGATTATTGTTTAAGAAAATATTAATAGACAATGAGAAAAACCAATGTGAGTAATGCGAAGATAGTAACCATTACCAAAAGTGACATGATCAGAACCTGAATAGTCACAGAAACATAGCCGATGTTAGATGCATCAGAAGAGATATGGTCCGAGGCACCGGTATCTAAATACCAATCCAAAATCGAGGTCTGAGAGATAGTGCAATTTGCAGAGAAGGCTTCAGCAAGTTGTGCGGTAGGTGACGACCGAGATGATCGATTAAATGAGTGGTCAAATCGCTTTGGACAATCAAATGCATCATGATCAGTTTGTCGATAAAAGTAACACCAAGGTTGACGATGTTTGCGATTTCCTTCTTGTGACGATGTAGGACCTTTAGAGTCACGACCTTTATGTGCTGCATAGAAAGCCACAGTCTACGGAGAGATGGTCAACTCGGAAAGTATTGAAGTATGTGAGTGTTTCTTAAGCCATTTGCGCGGCCGTGAAGAAAAGAACGCAGAACCCAAAGCCCAAAAAAACCAATGAGATTTGTTGGAGGTGTCGATCGATCGTACAATAGTGGCAAGTTGGACGCAAATACCCTAATAGCAGCAGCCATAATTAGCAATCTAGAGATCACCATGCCTAACATATAAGAGGTCATCATTTAAGTTGAGTTTGTGTGCCTTCGAACAGTGACTATATGATCGAGATAGGGCATCCCAGACATTGTGAGAGGAGGTGCATCCAATGATAACAACCATCGATTATTTAGCCAAGGTGGAGATAAGGAATAATTTGATGAGTTGGTCCCGGTTTTTCAAAGTAATTGAAAGTTGCACAACGAAAAAAATTTGTCTCAGAGTAAGCTTGCAATTATCTAAACTGATGGTGACGTGTTAGTTTGGTTTGTCAAATTTTAATTCATTAGTTAAGTCCAAATATGCTTAGACTGAGTTTCAGTTTATTTACTGCAACACTTGCATGTTGGGTTTTAAAGATAAGTAAGCTAACAAAGTAAAAGTAATAAACAAGATAAAGGTTGTAGTGGTTCGGACTCTAAAGGTCCTACGCCCACTCTTTAGACTTAAAATCTGGAAATCCACTAAGATTAGGATTACATAGGTGCTCCTACGATCTATCGCTTGTCGATGAATGCCTCGTCCACTGATCCACAAGCTACTCGGCTGGTCTTTGCTCGTCCTTCTCTTCGCAGCTTCTCGGAGTGTGGGAACACCACACAACCTCCTAGTCGCTGGAATGGGGTGCTTAGAGTTTCCCCTTCCCCGAAATTATCAGCTTCGTGGCAATAAGCCCGTTAGAGTCAAAGTACTAGATGTACTTAACTGTTGTAATCTTTCTTGGAGAGAAAGATTACTAAGACAACTGAAGAAATCGGAAGCTCTGAGTTTCGTGCTCACTAGAGTGACATACGAAAAGCTATAACAACCTCGAACGATGAGTAGAAACTTTAGCAACGTTTCAGCTTGTTCCTAAATAGCAGGTTCAGTCAATGTGGATTTCTGGAAGTCTTCGACTATTTATAGGTGCAAATCTTAATATTTGAATCCATATATCCGTTAGAGGCGGATTGGATCATGTCCAATTTGAAGTCTCTGTTGACTGCAACAATCGGCGGGTAGGTGGCGCTTTTTTCAGAGATCATGCACCTGCTATGCTTTTTCTGACATGAACAGTGACTGTTCACGTTTTCCTTAGAACGACAGTCTGTCAGTCCGAGGAATCCTGGACTGGTAAGTTTGAGGTATCAAGACTGAAGTCTTGGGCTTGCAGACTGTAAGGAATCTCCAATCCTTAAAGTCTGTACTTGTGAGCACATTCCTCTGGACATTCTTCTTGTCATTTTGCGTTGGGACCAGAACTTGGATTCCATACTAATGTTGCCATACTTGCAAATTCATGCTTGGTGACATCATCAATAAGTATACGCTTGGTCCCCAGACTGGTAAGTTTGGTATTCTGAACTGATATGACCATACTGGTTAGTCCCGTACTTGGTGTAGTCCAAACTTTGTCAGTCCAGACTCATGTATCTAGACTTTTGAGTTTAGTTTTGAACCTCAGTCTGTTGAGTCTCGCGCATCCCAGACTGATCAATCTGGTGTTCATATCAACTTCAGTTTACAACTCAATAAAAAGTCTAAACAAGACTTTATATTTTAGACCGTACTGAAACTAACATAGAGACAAATTAAGATAATTTTTACATATTTTGACCCACCAAAATAACATAATATAAAGAAATCTCTAACAAATTTCCTAACAATAGTAATAATATTTTTATTCTTTTTTTAAAAAAATAAAATATCATCCATTTATATTTAAAAATTTGGGCGTAACAACCAATTTACTCAATCAAGACATTTGAGTGGCATCAACGTTATCCAAGAAAGAAATAAAATGCCGACCCATGAAATAAGATGACCAACCCCACAAAGTTCCTTTTTCTTTTTTTAAATATAAAGAAGATAATCATTTCAAGTAATAATAGGGTCAACTTCAACAAATTATGATCGCCTTTTCAATATCTGTACATTCATATTAATGGTTAGAATAACCGAGGCAATCACGTATCTTTTCATAGACTACAATTAATTTAATATAATCCCTTCTATAAATACTACATTTACACCCGCGCGGTGCGCAAATCAACTTTTATAATATTTAATTTCATAATATTAAATATTATTTTAAAAGTTATATATTTCTTATTTTTAGTAATTATTTTTAAATACATTTCATAATCATGGTTGTAAAAATTGCTAGGCTAATCGGACTCTCGAGTGGTGCCTACTACCTAGCACTTAGGCAGTTTAGACAGGTCTATGCATTTTCTAGGCATTAGTTAATCAGTAAGCTAATGTTTTATATCTAAAACTTATAATATATATTTATCAATAAATAAAAATTAAAATTATACAAATTTTAATTATTTTTTAAAAATATAAAAAATAGGTCATCTGAATATACAATCAAGTTAATATAATCCCTTCTATAAATATATAATTTCAATCTGATGCTAAAATAAAATATATTTCAAATAAAAATGAATTCCAATAACTGAATTATTCGCATGAATGGTTACGACAAAAAGACATTAATTATTAAAAAATAATGATAGCTTCTCTAACATAATATATACAATAATTAAGTATAATGTATTTTAAGCATAAAATTATAAAATAATATCTTTAATTTTAATTTATATTGTAATTAATCATAAGAGTTTGAAAAAGTTTTAATCAAAGACCATTGAATTTTTTGAAATGAATGATGTAGATTCATTTCTATTTACATATACTCTCCTTTAGTTCGTACATTCACTCCCTAGTCCCTACATATATGGAGAGAAAAAGATGTAATCCGAAAGTTTGTGTTAAATAACAAAGGATCTTAGTCTTGGATTGATAGCATCAATAATTGAGACAAATTAAATATTAATAATTAAAAAAAACCATAATTCTCTTTATGCCTAAAACTAAGCATAACTTATAAATTAGCTATATCAAGCATAATGAGAATTACATTTTTTATTATTAATACTTTTTTTTTAACTATTGATACTATCAATTCAAATGTTTGAAATTTATTACTCTTTCTATCCCACTTCAATTGTCTATCTTTCCTTTTTCGTCCATCCCATTTAATTATGCACTTATCTAAAATGAAAAATTAATATACATTCACTAATAAAATACTAATTTCTTCTATCTCTCTTATGAACAATTCATTAGAGACGGAGGAAGTATTATTTATTATAAATTTTAATTTTACCACTACATACATCACATCTTTCTTTATATATATATATATATATATATATATATATATATATATATTTATCTGCGGATGGATGATCTGGACAACTGAAAAAGGTTTGACTTTAGGATTTTGGATAAGCATTTGAATACTCTACGGATCTTCAAGTGGGAAAAGGGCACCAATTATATAGTAAAATAACTGGCTTGGGTCGAATTTGTTTTGGAGCACTAACATTTAGTCAATTCTAACAATGTTATCCGATTTTACAATAATCTAAATCTTAAATTATATTAATTATGCTTATGTAGTTTGTCTTAAAGTATTCTTTGCAGTAGTTGGGATGAATGGCAAGAATTAACTAACCGAAAGCCAATATCACAAGAGAAACTAGCACTAACTGAATGGTCTGACCGGTTAAAACCTAATATATTTTAAGATTTTAGGGTTATTTAGTTTAATTGTCGAGGGTTGTGTATGAAAATAAAGAATATTTATGAGCTTGATTATTTGAATGATGATTTTTTTTTTAATTTATGAGTTGAGTTTGCAAATCTTTTCTGTATAAATATCTCAATATTTTTATAAATAAGTTGTTATGATTGCTGAAATGAATTAATTGTCTTTATTGTAACAATCCCAAGATTTTGTGGGTTTAATATCTTGAATTAACCCTAACCATATCAAAATGTATTTGTTACCTTATTGGACTTTTTCCCGATGGGTCTGTTACGATATCAAGAGAATTCTACCTCTAAATATGCATACTCATCATAGTTGTAAATTGTCCAAAACTCATGACATACTAGTCAGTGGCAGCCCTGAGGCCGTGCGAGAGGTGCGCAGCACCGGGGCCTCCGAATGAAGGGGGCACCATTTTTAAAAAAAATTATATAATAATAATAATATTATACTATTAATTTATCTTAGTAGGGGCACCTTTTACAAAAATATAATATAAAGAACTTAATCTTTAAATTAAATAAAAAGATTAAAAAAATAAATTTATATTTAAGCTAATAAAGATATTTAGCTCAAAATATATTAAAAATAAAATATTAAGATTTATTCAAGATATCAATTAAAATATTAAAATTTATATTATTCATAACATAACACGACAACCAAAGTGTTAATCTCTCTTCTAGAATATGAAACGATTGTTGTGTCTTCACTTTTCCATTGCTTCTCTAGTTCTCTTATCTCTTTTTTTATTTTTCAATATTATATAAATTACAAACAAGATTTAGTAAATAGAAACCAACAACAAGTTAATAAGGTAGTCCTTCATTTTTTTTTAAACAAATATTGTCTATGATATGAATTATTTTTTTATCATAATGTTGTGCAATTTTTTTAAATCCTATCAAATTTTTCTTGCTGCATTCACATGATATTTTAGGCATTTTCTTTAAATTCTTTTGTTTAATTTTTAAAAACTTTCCAGAGTGATTTTTTATTTTAATTTGTTTGATTTTATTTATTTTGTTATCATGTTCATCATTGTTCTTGAGCTAGTAAACATTTATCTTGTTTTGGAAAAAGAAAAACAAAGTAAAGAGATGATGAGAAATCTAAAAAAGTTTGCTTAAAAAATGATGGGAGAATTATTTTTAAATGATACTTATGCATTTAGTTTATATGATATTATTAAAAAAAATTATTTTATTTCAGGTTTATTTAAAAATTAAGCGAAATCAATTAGATGGTTGTGAAGTCGTGAAGGACTCGAATTTTTTGTTATAAGACATTTTTGAATAGATTTTATAATTTAAACAGGATAAATAATTTTAAAATACATTTTATATTTATTAATAATTTTTATAACTATTTAACTTAAATAGGGGCACCAAAATTTTCGTCGCACCGGGCCCCAAAATTTACAGGGCCGGCCCTGATACTAGTTAATCTAGAGGGGAGTTTGTGCGTTAGGAATTAATATTAGTAATTCATTTCATATTGTATGTTTTGATATGTCAAACAAATCACCAACTAGTGAGCTTCTATATTAGGTTAGATAAAACTTGTAATGTCATATATCAGAAATTATTGAGTAGTAAATAGTTGATAGAAGAGCTTATTTGGAGATTGCTGACTGAACTGCTTTCACTAGCAAAGGGTCATTATCATTAATGTAGCTGACTGATACATCATTACCAACTGGTGTTCACCAGCATGAAGCTTATCAGAAAAGTGTTTCAAGCAAGGACGATTCTCACACCAGCAATCTAGAGACACAACAAGCCTAGTCAAACAAATTCTTTCCAAAGACCAAACTTCAATAAATGAGATCATCTTAAGTCCGCAATCGTTATGCTTGTTCGTTCAAGAAATCAACCAGCAGACATTCCTCGGATTGGCTCGGAACCGTTCTGACTAAAGTTTCTTAGTCTACTTGCTCTGACAGCAAAGGACACAACAATTCAAGAACAGTGAGTTATCTGATTGGATTGGTTCATTTTGTCGTACAAAGGCTCAAGATTCAAACCTTTCCAAGAGAGTATATAAATAGAAGATGCACTCAAAAGGAGAATATTACCGAATCCAAAGCGTTGAAACTCTGTTGAAATTCAAACTCAAGCTTTCTAAGCATTCAGGTTGTCTATCAACTTACTTCCCATGTGCCTTATTGGACACAAGACTCTTTGCGTCAGCAAGAACTATCTGCTTAGTTTTCTATTTTTCAAGTAAGAAAACATCTTGGAGTTGTCACTTCTGTGGTGGTAACTATCACAGGTGTCCAACACTGCAAGCTGACGTTCTACGGAAGAACTCAAAGTCCAACGACCAACTGGAGGCTGAGTAGTATGCCCACACTCCAAATTTGAATAAGTGAGGAAAAAAAAGGAGTAGGCGAGTGCGCTAGTAGACTGACAAACACGACATCTACTAGCTAGCAAAAGATTGTTCTACACTTTGTAAACCAACACGTAGTGATTTTCAGACTGAGAGTATGAAGAGAAGACGTAGGAAAGTTTAGTCTGAACCTCTATAAATCATTTGTCTCTTATTGCTTTCCTTAAGTCTTTGAATTGAATTTAAAACCTAACACCTCAAGTGTTGGAGTATACTTGAAAATGATTAAGTTAAAGAGCTCGCTAATCATCCAATTTTCTATAATCCAAGTTGGTGTTAGAACAGTCAGCTTGGAGAGTGCGAGTTATTAAATTACCCGTTGTGTTAGATATATTTGATTTGCTATATATCTTTTATGTATAATATATATACTTTTATATATATCTTTTATCTAGATTAGATTAGTTTAGCCCTATATATACATGTACATTGTAATCTTTTCAATGTGTGAAATACAAGATTTAATATCTTCACATGGTATCAGCCAAATCTGACTACAACCCTAGTTTTCTGTCTCGCATACGCACGTTTGTACTGCCATGGCTGCAGCTCCGGATCTTGATATTCCCACCTCCCTATGTCGACGATGATCCACATGGTGAACACCAAAATCTCCTCTATGAATTATTTATTGTGGCATGCACAGATCGAGCCTCTTCTCATTACTCAACACTTTCTGCCCTACGTTGATGGCTCTCGCTCTGCTCCATCTCGTAACCTCGTCGATGTTGTTGGACGCCTTACTCCTAATCCTGCCTAAACCAAGTGGTATTCTTAGGATCAACTAATCATATTATTTTTGGTGTCCACTTTGACAAAATAATCGATGGCGACGATCATTGGTTGCAAAACCTCTCACAAGGTTTGGACTGCTCTTTCTCGTTCATACAACCACACCGCCAAAGCCCGTAAATTAAGTCTCAAAGATGATCTTCTCTCCATCAAGCACGGTGGCACTCCTGTTGCAAAGTATGGTCAGCGCTATAAGCTACTGTGCGATCAACTTTCGGCCATTGGACGTTCCATCGATGCGTCCGACAAGTTGGATGGGTTTCTACGCGGTCTAGGACTCTCGTTTGCATCGTTTATTACTGCTCAACTCGCAATTGAGCCATTTCCCGGATTTGACACTATTCTTGCTCATGCAATAAGTCATGAATTATTTATGAAGACCACCGATGATGCTCCTGTCTCATCCGTTGTTGCCTTTCACACAACAAACTCCAACCGGGATACCCAATCTCAGGACTCTCGTGGAAAGTGTCAACAAAATTGCAACCATCGTCGCTCAAACAACAACCGACGATGTCCATGGTGTTACTTTTGTCGTAACACCAATCATGATGCTTTTGATTGCCCACATCATTCGATCGCTCCTTTGCCAGATCTTCGTGGCCCCCTCTTCCAGCAACAAATCTCGTCAATGCCTTCACAGCCGGTTGCTCGATCATGCAGCCTTTTATCTCTGATTGGTACCTTGACATGGGCGTCTCGGCTCATATCATTGCTGACTCTACTACTCTTGATGATGTCACTGAATATTCTGATTCTGATAAAGTAACCGTCGGTAATGGAAATTGCTTACCTATTACTTTCACTGGTTCTTCTACTGTATCTCGTTTCATCCGATTAAATGATATATTGGTTGTTCCTAGAATCACCAAGAAATTATTATCCGTGAGTAAACTTTGTAGCGATAACCCCGTGCAAGTTTTGTTTAATGACTATGGCTTTTAGGTTCAACATCGAGACACCGAGAAAATAATCGCCTCAAGCAGCCGTGAGCATGGCTTGTATGTGCTGGACTCTCGCCTCTCAGCCCTCTATGCTACTTCTTCGAGCTCTCCTCCCCGACCCTCCTTCGAATTTTGGCACTATCTCCTTAGGCATCCAGCACCGGCAATCATCTCTTTATTGCATAGGTTGAACTTACTTTATGTTTCCTCTTTAATTCCTAAACCTTCTATTTGCACTGCTTGCCAGCTTGCAAAGAACACTCATTTACCATTTCCTACATCAAATAAACGTGCCTTGCACCTTTTAGATCTAGTTCATTGTGATTTATGGGGCCCAGTGCCTATTGTTTTTTCTTCCAGTTTCTGATTTATGCAATTTTTATTGATGACTATTCTCATTTCTCTTAGTTTTATCCACTGCGTGCAAAATTTGATTTTTATGAAACTTTCACTCACTTTACATCCTTAGTCAAAAACCAACTTTCTTGCACAATCAAACAATTTCAGTGACAGAGGAATGGTTATCACAAATTCTAGGCTCCAAAACCTCTTTGCAAAATCCGGAATCCATCACTTAATTTCCTGTCCTTACACCCCAGCTCTAAATGGTCGAGCTGAACATAAGCATCGTCATATAACCAAAATGGGGTTAAGTCTCCTTTTTCAATCCTCCACACCTCTATCTTTTTGGGTCGAAGCTTTTAGTACATCAGTATACACCATAAACTGCCTTCCTACTCCAATTCTTGCAAATAAATCGCCATTTCAGCTAGTATAACCCATCCTTTGAATCCTTCCACCCATTTGGTTGTCGTGTATACCCATGTCTTCATGATTATACCAAAAACAAATTCTAGCCTCGTAGTCTTCCCTGTGTTTTTCTAGGATACAACCCAGCTCACATAGGATTCTGATGTCTAGGTCCCTCTACCTATTGCCTCTACACTACTCAACATGCTTGGTTTGATGATCTTCACTTTCCGTATGTCTCTACCAGCGTTGCATCATCTCAATCTTCTCTCCACATTTCTGAGTTCCTAGATACCTCATCACCTATCTGGTACACCCCAGCATCTCACCTCCACCTCTTTGATATGTGCGTAAAGTGACCTAAATTTCGAGTTTCGTGCATGCATGTTTGCATTTATTTTACTACCATATCATATGCTTTTTGGTTGTTTTCGTTGTGTTTTCGTGTTTTGTGTGATTTGGAGTATGTAGGATAAGTTTGGAGCATAATTCATCATTTTGGGCTGAGTTTTGGTGAAAAATCGCCCGATCCAGGTTGCAAAGAATGTTAGGATTGACCGAGAAGAGAAGGGAGCAACATGATGAAATTTAGAGAGCAGGATTGATCGATTCTGTGTAGAGATCAGCCGATCTGGCATTTCAGAGGAGAAAATTGACCGATCCAGATCAAGCTCGATCGATCTGGTCTGTTTTGAGGTGATGCTCGACCGATCCTACAAAGATCGATCGATCTGGGCTGTTCAAAGGGATATCTCGGTCAATCCAGTTCTAGCTCGACCGATCTAGAATGTGCTGCCTTGGCAGTTTTTCATTTTCAAAGCATCCCGGGCGATCTGATCTCGGATGGGGCGATCCGGGGCTCCGCCAACTAATTATAAAAAGGGGGAAACTCGCACTTTTAGAGACTTTTGGCACTTTAGACATTTTTAGGCAAAATCATCCTAATTTCTCTCTACAATTTCATACTCCATCAGTACCAATCCTCATTCAAGGTATCCAAGAGCATATCTATCATACCTTGGTGAAGAATTGAAGATTTGGAGGGTAGATCAAGACCAAACCAATCCAATTGGGGAAGAAATCTTTTATTACCTTTCAATTGTAATGGATCTATTTCAATTTAACTTTGTATTGCTACAATTGAAAGGTATGTTGTTCTAATTCACTTTGGATGTTGAATTGAACAAAAATGTATGAAGATTAGGTTTGATAATTGTTTGTTTACCTCCCTCTTTATGATTGAAGCATGTTAGAGCTTGTTCCTAATCATCTAGATGTAGGTAAGAGCTAATCTAGGTGATATTTGACACAATTATTGTAGCCAATACGCGGATAGGCGTGTAGTGAATAGTATGTCTTCATATGTATCTCGATCCAATCCATGTGCGGAGAAAGTGCATTGGTCTAGAATTCACGAGCTATTTGGAGTGATTTAGGGATCGATAACGTAACGGTTTGAGGTTTCATCCACGGTGGATTCACCGGTACAAAGGGGATTGGGTAGGAATGAATGAATTGATCATCCTTCTAGGGATTAAAATGTGTTTGCATCAATGATTAACCTAATTGGGTTACATCTACGTTCATTTCAACATCCTATCTATCTCATTGGAGTGTTTGATTGTCTTGTTCTACCAAAGTATTGAGGAAATTGATTGATTGTCTTGAGAATTTAATATAATGAATGCTGGTTTGATGTGTTGTTTAGAATTAGTTGTTAGCTTAGTTTAGATTGCATGCCTAGATTGATAAAAATGATACTACTTTGAATTGCTCAGCTATTAGACTGCACCATAGTATCCCGGTAATCTAGCACGCGAAGGGAAGAAGGACCTGGATTGATAAATAAACCTTGAGTGTGCTTTGAGAATTCGCGTGAGTTTTTATCGTGCATTATGTTTTTGGCGCCGTTGCTGGGGACTTTATTTAGTAGGTTGCTAGATATTGGGGGAAGTGTGAAGCTTATATGCTAGGTGTTAGATTTTTTGTTTGTGTGATTAAATACTTTGTTTATTATTGTTTTTATTTGTTGGTTGATTGGAGCTTGTCGATTCTTGTAGGTGGTGTAGTTCACAAGGTCCAAAGCTTGGTTGTTCGAAGTGGAAGCTAAAATGGAGAGTCAAAGAGGAGTTAATGCAGAGAGGATTGATGAGCTTGAAAGGCAATTAGAGGTGATGAGAGCTAAAATCATGGAAAGAAAAAGACCACAAAGGCCACTCCGAACGGTATTTGAGAAGATGAGGGAAAGTAGTAGCTATCATTGTAAAGAAGTTAGAACAAAAAAGGAAGAAGACTATCCGGAGGAGGTGAAGTTTGTAAATCGAAGGTGGGGGATCTGAAACCTCCATTGATGAACCTTCAAGTTGCAGCCACAAAAATAACCAAGCACCACCTTCATACTTCAATAAATCACCTCCATTTTTACAAAAACCTTACCCTCTCACCTTCTTCTTTCTTCTGAACCCAACAACACCCCTCAATTCCAAGCTTCCATTTTTGACCAAGGCTGGAAAATGAAGATCCATGGAGCTAAATGGTAGATCTAGAGACGTACAAGAAGAGAGCAAATAAGAGCTAGGAAACATCACTTTCGAAAGTTTGAAGAAGAGGAGCTTACATTTGAACTTAAACTCTTCAAGTAACCTCTATTTACCCTCTCTAGATCCTCATAAACATGATTATAAGATTGCATGTATGATCAAGAAACCCCTAGTCGATTTGTAGCTCATTTGATGAACTAGGGTTGAAGATAAGCTTGTTTGATGACCATTCTTGGATATATTGTTGATTGTTGTTGATATATTCCTATTATGCATGCTATACCTTGAGATCTATGATTTATGAACATTATATGAGATGTGTGATGTCTGAAATTGAGCATACTTGTTGTTGGAAGTACATTTGCCACGAATTTACACATGTTAAAGTGAAATGAGCATGCTGAGATGAATCCTGAAAAATGAGCTCTCTGTTTTGTTGTGGCAGTCGGGTCAAATAGAACTCAATGGGTCTGAAATTTTAATATGTTATACTTGAATGTGTTAGGAAGACTTAAGCTTTGGTTTCATGTCAAATTACGATGAGTTTGAAAGTTATGCTCTCTACAATAAAATGTGTCATTCTGTGTTGCATGTCAAAAACCGATTTTGAAACTGCACTTAGGCACCTTAAAAAATTCTCAAATTTTATATTTAGGTTTATAATGCATTATAGAGTCTGCATATAAAATTTCAAGTCAATATCACAAGTAATTTGGTCACAATTAATTTTTAAATACTGCACCTCTGTTTTAGCCCGTAGCAAAAACATTCAGGAAAAACAATCTTCCCCAGCCCGTATCTTCCAAACGAAAAATGATTTTCATAAACCGTCAATTGGAGAATATTCATATTGAAATCTAGTTTTTTCATATAAAATTTCATATTCAAATTCTCTGTAAATTTTAGTCGGCATCACTTTGAAAACAGGGTCACATTTAGATGCATGACTAGGAGAATTTCACTAAGTTAAATAACATAGAGTCATTTGCTTGCATTCATATATTTTTCTAAAATTAATAAACACATTTTATCAAATTAGGAATTCTTTTAAAACATATTGCATCTTTAATTGATCACTCATTAACATTTAGAACTAGGACATTAACATGATTTTAAATTAAACTATTTGCATCACTAGGAAAAGGTTATAAATAAATATATGAGCATACTTGATCAAAAGAGGCTAATGAATTATGTGTAATAGCTAAAAATGCTTGAATTGTTGAGCTAGACAATGATTATGCAAGCATGTGATTAATGATAACTAAAAATGAATGATAATATTGTAGACTTAGATTGAAGTGTCACATGAAGCACATTAAAATGAATATCATGCTTGTTGACTACATGAACACACCTAGTAATTAAATGTTAAACAATCTAGGTGTTGGTGATTATCAAAAGGAAGCTTCAACTTGTGGCACCAAGTAAACCTTCACTTCATAATTAAGGTGGGCACTACTTTATCCTATCTTCTTTTGGTTTGCTTTCTAAAATGATTTTCAAAATTGAAAATAAATGCTTTTGTTTTTGAAAAGCGATGTGTCACCGTTAAATTGTTTTGGTGCTTATGATTGCTAAATTCCACGAGCATTCGGGAGAGATAAGGAGGAGGGATACGATCACCCTCTTGTCGGGAGAAATGGGAGAAATAAGGAGGAGGGAGGAGTTGTAACCCTCATGCGTGTCTCACGCGGTTCTTGTGAATTATATGATCGATGATTGTGAAATGCACCACAAATTGAGTGTTCATGGATCCATGTGAGTATTTGAAATTGTTTTGAGCATGCATGAGTTATTTTTCAACAAAACCCTTGTGCTATGCTTGTGTGTTAGGTGACTACATCATATATATGTATTTTGTTTTTGGGACACCGTGACCACTGGGTACGCAGAGTACTCAGCCCCTATGCGTGTTTTCCCTACGTGTAGGTACAAGGTGATGGCGGTGGAGGCAGCGTTGTGGTGGAAAGCTAAGAAGGTGGTTCGGTTGTGAACCTCATATTAAATGTAACCTTTTGGACTATTCCTTGAATACATCCATTATTATCTTTGTCATTTGACATTTCTAGTTGCACTAATTGGAGTAAAATGTTTTGTGAGTCTAACCTATGTTTATTCATGAACCCTCTTTGGAGTCGAATGATTGTAAGCTTGAATTATATCCTTTTGTGATTCCTCCTTGTTCAATTGTTCTAAATGGCATGATCCATTCAAGTCCTTCGCATGATTTAAATTCCAATTTACATGGCAAGTTCCTTGAGATTTTCATTAATCTAATTTATTGGTTGTCAATCGGTATCGAGGCTCAAGGGGCTATGTCTTCATACATAGTACCCATTTGTTGATTCGTGTTCCTTAATTGTTCCAAGTCTCACTTTGCCTAAGATTCGCGTGGTGGTCATTCTTTGAATTCAAATGTTATTATCCATTTTTCCACGCTTGCTTGTGAATACATCATTTGCTTCTGCTATGCTTATTTTTCTTGATTATCAGTTGGACTTAAACTCTTGCCTTTCGAAAATATAATTAAGTCCTTTGAAAACATTTACTTGATTTCACTACACTTGATTTCTTGATTATCAATTGAGATTCAAACTCCTATCTTTGAAAATTAAAGCAAGTCCATTTTTGAAATATTTATTTGCTTCCGCTACTCTTAAATAAATGTCAAAAATTGTTTTAAATCACTAAAACCCTTAGCGTGCATTGTTTGCACGTGGGACTGTCGCATAGGCCCGGTTTGGGGGCGTGACACTCCTCCCTCAAACTCGGCCTCATGTCGTCTCTGTCCTGCTGATGAACAACCCCCAGCCGCTCCAGTCCGACCAAATCCACCACCTGCTGCCATTGTCGAACCACCACCTGCTGCCACTATCGAACCACTCATCATCGAACCCCCAATCCCAGTCCTCCGCACACATGCCATGCAAACACATTGTCTGTCTGGTATATTCTAAACCCGGTACCCTGTTGATATCAATTATATTTTGATTTTCTCTTCTTCCACTGTTTTAGTTGAACCTCGAGGCAGTAAGTCAGCTCTCAAGGTTCCAGAATAGACTCAAGCCATGCATGAAGAACTTACCGTGCTTCATATAAATAATACCTGGGTTTTAGTGCCACGTCCCTCGCATGCAAATGTCGTTGGATCAAAATGGGTTTATTGCACCAAATTCCTCGTCGGTAGAATGATTGATCGATACAAAGCTCGCCTTGTGGCTCAAGGGTTTAGTCAGCTTCCTGGGTTAGATTTCACGCACACCTTTAGTCCAGTTGTTAAGGCTTTAACTATATGCATAAGTTTATCCATTTTCGTTGTGCGTTCCTGGTCTCTGCATCAGTTGGACGTCAAAAATGCATTCTTAAATGGGGTACTTGATAGCGCGTTTCGCAACTCGCTGCGTCTGCAAGTGTACAGACCACTGCAGAGGGCAAGTAATAATTTATCGAACTCAAGGACTGCAGGCTCGAAACACAACCAAGCACTAAAACATAGATATCTTACTACTATCTAGGCAAATCATAAACAAAGTTTGGTTTTATCTAAACTAATTGATTTAAAAGCAATAATAAAATAAAAAGGTTTAATTAAAGATTTTAGAAAACAATGAGAAAATAGGATTCCAGGGCAATCCACTTTGAATATTAAACAAACAACGTTTTCATGCAATTCAATCCCAATTTAATTTCTAATGATGTGAGCAATCGCGAAAAATGTTATCAGGCGACCCTCTCGGATTCTTAACCATAACATGGAAATAAAAGACCTAGTGACTCCTCTCGGATGCGCAAAAGGACGTTTACTCTTGATAAAAACCTTGGATTCTAAACCCTTTAAAAGTTCAACTTCCTCTCGGATAATTGTTCTAATAAATCTGATTTATTTGCGTCTTAATTGATAACCTAGACATCTCGGTTCAAAAACTATCAATTCAAATCACAATTAATGATCAGTTAATGCAATTATTGAAAATCTCAAATTAAATCAGAACATCAGAGGAAAAGGAACATTAAATTTGCATAAAATGTTGAATGAATAAATACAAAGCTTCAAAACCCTAGAATCCAAAAAGGAATTTAGCCAGACATGCTAAATCCTAGAAAAACAAAGAGATGAAGAGTCATATGAATAAGAAAAGGAAATTAAAAACCCGTGAAGTCTTCAATCTTCAATTCTTGTCATGCTCTTCCAGTTCTCCTTGGATTTCTGCAGAAAACCCTCGTTCTCTAGGCTTCAGAATAAATTTGGAATGTAGAAATCTGAGATTTATGAGTGTGGAGCCTTTTTCTGGCTTCTAGATCTCATATTTATAGGAGAGGGATTTTTAATCTTGAAAGATGTGAGATTTTTAGAGACTTGGGCAAAAAGATACGATTTAAATACGTCAAACACGCAGAAAATCACGAGCAGGAGAGCACGTCCGGCGATCGCCGGCTGGGAAGGGCGATCGCCATTTTTGTCTCGAGAAAAATGGCAAAACCGGCGACCTGGAATGCCAAGGGAGGTGGTCGCCGGTTTGGTGGAGATGGACGCCGGATGTGATGGTGGAACGCCGGGTGGAAGGGAAGCAGCTCGTCGGCTGGGATGCGGTCGCCGGTTTGCAGGGCTGATCGCCGGTTTGCAGGGCTGATCGCCGGTTTGACATGGGATCGCCGGCTGGGAGTGTTGGTCGCCGGAAGTGAGGGACGAACGCCGGCCAGGAGAGGTGATCGCCGGTTTTGAGCTGCAACCGCCGGATGGGAAGCTCGGGTCGCCGGTTTCGTCACGAAGCTCCATTTTCACGACTCTCTTGATAAATTCTATCTCTTTCTCCTCCAATTGCATGCCAACACGAACAGTTCATCACATGCTTGTTCAATCATCTCATTTAATACTCAAATACGCATGAAATCTGTGCAAATCAACATCAAACAAACCAAACGTAATATTTCCTTAAAGAATAAGAATAACGCATGAAAACATCACGTAACAGTTCAGTCTAACGTATAATCTAAGCATAAATACATCAATAAAATGCACAGATTGAGTGTTTATCAGTACTCACTTCACCTATCTATATGGAACAGCCGCCGGGGTTCGCAGACTCTCACCATCTGGATTATGTCTGTTGTTTGAAGAAAGCTATTTATAGTCTTCGACTGGCTCCTCTCGCCTGGTATCAAAGGTTTCACACATTCATATTATCTCTTGGCTTTCTTTGCAACGCTTCTGATACTTCTCTATTTATTTTTTCAAATAGGAACTCTGCCCAGTTCCCATGAACTTCATCATCGATGGCCATGAGAAGAGAATACTTCTTACGACTCATCTCTAAAAACAAGCCCACCTCGCACTACAGCATCCTGATGGCAATGTCTACGAGGAATTTTTAAAATGGGTCGAAGTCGTTGGTTTTGTGATTCATCTTCCATCTGGTGGTGATTGCGTCTCTCTTCCAGTTAGTCCAGTGCCCCTCCATATGCTCACGCACCCTTTGATTGCCAGCACCCAGCAAGTATACATGAATGCAGGTGCCTCGGTTCCTTAGATGGAACACCTGCTTGAGTAACCGTGGAGTTACTCGGATTTGGGTTCCGACCACTTCGGTAGTGAAGGCCTTTTTATCCTTGTCCATCACAACATTTGCGTAGAACTGGGCAACCATGTAAGGGTGGAATCTCTTCAATCGTGCTCCCAGGGAATATATGATCTTCTCTCCAGTCAGTTTGGTTGCAAGGCGATTATCTGGACATGCCTCCTCCACATCATCCACGCGCAATATCTTCTCCTTAACTACCCGTGCAACTCTCTTCTGCTCCGAAGAGAGCTTCTTTGGGGCATCTCTGAAGAGCTTAAGAACCTGAGAATAAGGATGATCTTCATACACCACGGATTCATCCTCTTGACCAGATGTCGAGGTAACTGCGATCGGCTTCTAAGGGGTTTTAGTAGAATTTTTTGGCGTGTTTAAGGGTGATGATTGACAATAAATGAGAGAATATTTGTCAAATATTTGTCAAATAGCTTTAAATGCTCTGAGGAAAATCTAGAGTGATGAAGAGAAGAAGATCGGTAAAAATGGCAAAGTAATAAAAGTATAACCATCGTTTTGCCTTTGCTATATATAGATGGTTTGATACAGATCGAACGGCTCTTGTTAAGTCAACAACTTTAAGATATACGGCTTGGGAGACGCGTTGCTTGGGCTGTTTTGACTGATCTGATGTGGGGAGTGGGGTCGTCTACGTGGCACACTCAGATTTGTTGCCGCCTATTACGCATTTATCGCGTCGTATTGGATAAACAATTGTTTTAAATTTGAAAACCCCGTCTTTATAATTATAATGAGTAAGAGTCAGTTCCTAAACTGAGAGTTGGAACTCAATTTAATCCCGCAACCATCCTTCAAAATTTGCTAAGTATAAAAACCAAAACATGGTTTTTCTCAAGAGTCAGTACCAAGACCCAAAACTTGGTTTTCAAAAAATCAGTACATTGACTCAATGTAGACACCACTTAAGTATTTTTCTTTGAGAAATGGTTAAGTATAAACCTGCCATACTGAGAAATTCACCAAAAACAAAAATTGAGAGTTTAAACTCAATTTTATTCCACTTCCGTCGTCTTCAATTGATGATTTCTTTGATCTTTATATCATTTGGAATGATTTGGTGAGACCACTTAAATTGATCAAGTAATTTGACTTTTAAGCGAGCAAAACTAAGAGCTCGGACTTAGTTTTAGTCAGTACATCCTCCATTTTACTTAGAATTTTAGAAAATGTGAAGACCAGAAAACTTAGAGCTAAGACTCAATTTTAATCCGCAACTACTCCTCTTCAATTGATATCTCATCAAATTCTAGTAAACCAAGCTTGATACAAACCTCCTTGAATCTGGTCCCAGGGAGTGGTTTGGTGAAGATATCCGCCAATTGGTCTTCAGTACGAATATATTCAACAGACACATCTTTCTTCTCGATATGATCCCTGATAAAATGATATCTGATGTCGATGTGCTTGGTTCTTGAGTGGTGTACTTGGTTCTTCGTGATACATGATAAGCTCATATTTCTACAAGCTTATCGCATTATTTCTTGTTTCTTTTATGCATTTTTGTTTGTTTTTATGAATAAATTGAGCATGAGTGTATTTTGGAGGGTATGATGCTTGTGGTGCAAAGTTTTGTAGAAAAAAGCAAGGAAGAAGAGCAAAGTTGGTCAAAAGATGAAGATTTTTGCCACAAAGCATTATGTTTCGATCAACGTAGAGAGGCCCACGACCGACGCGCTGAGTACTTTCGTGTCGACCGACACAGCCCTTGTATCGGTCGACATGAAGGTGGTCCATGCAGGGTACTTTGAGCTAAGGGGAGATCGAGATTGGAGAGCTTGTGTCGACCGACGCATCACTTTTTGTCGTTCGATGTGCGGGTGTTCTGTAGAAGGAAAGATTATCTTGCACGTTTTTTAAGGTTTTGGAAGAGGAAAAATACCAATTGAAGCCTTAGGTGAATTTGAAGAAGAAAATACCTTATTTTATCAATTCCTACCTTTTAAGAGCACAACCCTACCACTATATAAACTCTATTTAAGCTCATTATCAAGGGTTCCTAATTTTGATCCCTAGTTTTTAATTCAAAGTTTTAGTTTTGATTTTAGTTTTCAAGTTGTCAAGTATTCAAGAACTCTTTATTTACCTCTTTACTTTAATGCAATCTTTAATTTTTGTTTCAATGTTTATTTTTAATATGCGTGGCTGGACTCTCTATCAGATTCTAGGGTTTCTCCATCTGTGAATACATGTTTTGATTCGAATTCTTGAAACCCTAAATTGGTTTAAACTCTTTGTTTTTTTTCAAATCTATTTTCAATTGAAGGATCGAGAGATGAAGATGAGAATAGGTTTTGTTATTAATTGATGGACCGAGAGGTGAAGATTAGTAATAGGAAGTGAGAGTTTAATACATTTGATTTTCTGTCCAACAAAGAAGATTTCATTTGTAGGAATTAATCTAAATTTTATCAGATTGATTGACTTGTAGTTTTGAGACGGAGAGGAGATAATTATTAGTCAATAATCTAGGTTTTAACTTCCCAACAAAGGGGTTAATTCCACTTTATCTAGATTTTCCACCAAAACTATATTTTATGGGTTTAAATTATTTGTTTCTTACATGTTGAACAGATTGGTAGATTTTCCTAGGATCTGTGCTTTCTTATGTTTGAATTTCTTTTAAAAAGTTGTTTTCATAAAACCAAAACCCCTTAAATTTAGATTTTCCAAAACAAAAAATTGAAAAACTACACTCAGTACATGAATTACTTTCGTTGCACTATCTCTGTGGGTTCGACATACCTTCGGTTTATCTATAAATTTATTTGCCCTTTGCTATAATCTGTATGCAGAACTTGCATTGATCAAATTGGCGTCGTTGTCGGGGATAGTCAGACGGTGAATTGCTACTATTTTGTTCGAGCTCTTCTGGATTGGGTACTATTTTTCTACTTTTTTATTTTTCTATTTTTGTGTGCGTGTGTGTGTTTTGTGTATGTTTCGGCCGACGCAGTATTGGCATCGGTCAATGCATAAGTTCTTCACATCGGTCGACACATCCCTTGTGTCGTATCGACGTGCGCTAATTTCTTTCCCTCTTCCAGCGCGGGTGCATGAACACACGAGCCAAGGGGAAAATACTCGAATCTTTTGTTCCTGAAATCAAAGCAGCCTGTAGAAAAAACAAAAAGAAAGAAAAGGGAAGACAAGAAGAGATGGTCGAGAATCCAGAAGCCCCATTGCAGAATATGACTCCCGAGGAGCAAATACAGTTCGTGAGTGAGGTGCAACAACTGAGAGCACAACTACAAGCAGCCCAAGAAACTCAGGTAGAACAGGCTGCAAAACTGGCAAAATTGGATGGGAGACAGGTCGTGTTACAACACAGGTCCATCTTAGACCGATTTCTTCCACAAAAAGTGGAGCTTGGATTCAGAGTTCGCATTGACGCCAACAATTTTGAGTTGCGGAATAGTCTGATTCAAATGGTGCAACAAAATCAATATGTAGGGAGGGCCATTGAAGACCCGTATGCACTTCTCAACCAATTTATCGAGGTGTGTGATACAATAAAGCAGAATGGAGTATCATAAGATGTGATTAGGATGAGGTTGTTCTCGTTCTCACTCCGAGACGAAGCACGATCTTGGTTTGCCAGTTTGGACAAAAGTTAGATTGGGACATAGGAGGAACTTCGAGTTGAATTCCTCACCAACTTCTTCCCGTCGAGTCTTCTGCTAAAAAGGAAAGCTGCCATCACCCACTTCAATCAAAGATATAATGAGTCGCTCTATGAGGCTTGGATGAGATTCAAAGAACCGTTGAGATTGTGCCCTGGTCATGGAATTGACTTGGAGATGCAGGTATGTCACTTCTATGAGGGACTGACTCCCCACATAAAGGAGTTAGTCGATGCATCCACCGGAGGAATATTGATGAAGAAGAGTGGAACCGAGAGCATGAGGTTACTGGCAGACATAGCTCTGAATAGCCATCAATGGCCAACCGAGAGACAGCAACCAGTCAAAGCAGTTGAGGCCAAACCGGAATTTGACGTTGTCACTGAAGTGAAGAAACTTCGAGAGGACATTGGGAAATTGGAAGCAGCCAAAGTCATACCTGTTGCTGCAGCTGATCAAAGCATGGCCATTGTCCCCGTGGAAGCTGACTACATCAACCATGGAGCGAGCAGTTCATCTGGAGCTGCTGGAGCAGAGGTGAATTACATTATTGGTGGTTATCAAAATAACTATCGAGGAGGCAATCTAAGCTATCATTACAACCATGGGAGAACTCACCCTGGTTTTTCATATGCTAACCCTTCTGCAGCCGAGCACCCTCCACCTGGTTTTGATGTGGGTACTGGAGGAGAGATAGTTGAAAAGAAGAGGTCTGTGTTGGAGGAGACCCTCAACAAATTCATCAAAAGCTCCAACTACCGGTTTGGAAAGGTGGAAACCTAGGTGAAAGGGATGGCCAATCACATGCAGCTAATGACAAAACACCATCAGATGTTGGACACCTAATTGAGCCAAATTGCTACCACCCTCAACAATCAACACAAGCCCGGACAGCTTCCGAGTGCAACCGAGGTGAACCCGGCAAAGGAAAAATTAGTTAATGCAATATCTCTGCAATCTGGGAAGGAGTATGAAGGTCTGAGGAGGCCAAAGAATGAGTTTGGGGGAGAAAGGGAGAAAATTCCTGAGGAGGAACCCTCTGTTTCGACCGATGCAGACTTTGCGTCAGTCGATGCAGAGGGTCGATAGGCAGATGAGGCGGGCGACATTGCAGGATCTACGTCGACCGATGCAGGGCCAACACAAGCTGAAACAGGACGGCCAAGATGGAGCCCCGATGGTCGATGCAAGCTAAAGACAGGATGGCCGAGATGGAAGAGTTTTGGTCGAGATAGAGGCCTGTCTTGGGCAAAAAAAAGAGAAGGTAAAAAGAGCAGCTGATCCCACTCTTCCGATGCCTTTCCCCCAAAGGTCTGCAAAGAAGAAAGAGAACTCCAAATTCACCAGGTTTGTGGAAAATTTGAAGAAGGTGAATATCAACATCCCGCTAGTGGAAGAACTTCGAGAAATCCCAGGCTACATGAAGTTCTTGTGAAGACTGATGAGTGAAAAGAAGCAGTTCTTGGAGAATGAGACTGTCAGAATCCATGAAGAATGCAACTTGCTTCTTAAAAAACAAATCCCCATCAAAAGATCCGATCCTGGCTGTTTCTCCATTCCAATTGAAATTGGAGGCAAGGAATTCCAGAATGTGATGTATGATACGGGGACAAGCATTAACCTAATGTCATTGTCCATCTACAAGAAGCTGGAAATTGGAGAGATGAGAGCCACCACAATCACGTTGCAGATGGCTGACCGATTTGTGTCTTGACCTAAAGGTATTGTGGAAGATGTACTTATTAGAGTTGTTCATTTGATCTTTCCTGTTGACTTTGTAGTGCATGAGATGAAAGAGGATGCCAACACACCGATGATTTTGGGGAGAGAATTCCTTGATACTGCCGGAGTTCTCATTGATTGCAAGAAAGGGGAGATCACTCTTCGAGGTAACGATGAATTGATTACCTTTTGCATTGATAAAAACAAAAGGAGAGAAGAGTGCAACCAAGTGACATCTGCTGAGGAAGAAGAAGAAGAAGAGGAAACTCCGGATGAGGAAGAAGAATCCATTCGGTGGGAACGAGGAAATGAGGGAGTGAAATCGGCAATTAAACTACCTCAGTCTGAGTTCACCACCGTCATCAAAGACCGGCGAGTTTTCACTATTGATTCAATGGGTCGAAAAGTCTGAATTTGACCTCCTTGGTGAGTTGGAGCTATGTCGAGCCACGACGGTGATAAACACTCACTTTGTGCATTTTATTGATGTGTTTATGCCTAGATTATACGTTAGACTGAACTGTTACGTGATGTTTTCATGCGTTATTCTTATTCTTTAAGGAAATATTACGTTTGGTTTGTTTGACGTTGTTTTGGGCAGATTTTAGGCATTTCTGAGGATTAAATGAGATGATTGAACAAGTATTCGAAGAACTATTGTGTTGGCATGCACTGAGAGGAGAAAAAGATAGAATTGATCACGAGGGCTCGTGAAAAATGGACTTCGTGACACAAACGGCGAGCAGCCTTCAAGACCGGCGACCAAGCTTACCTACCCGGCGATTGCTCCTCTCATCCGGCGAGCTGCTTCACAAACGGCGAGCAGCCTTCAAATCCGGCGTTCACATCCATCTGCCGGCGACCGAAGCACAGAAACGGCGTTCAACAGGGAGAACCGGCGAGTGCTCTGCAGATCCGGCGATCAAGCCCTGCAAAACCGGCGACCCAGCTCCAAATTCGGCGACCGTCCCTGCAAAACCGGCGATCAACTCCAGCTGCCGGCGA
>JAPKLW010000880.1:132961-153543 GCA_026898455.1 Plectranthus barbatus
AGTGGTCTGTACACTTGCAGAATAGCGTGTTGAAAAATACGCTATCAGACGGTAAATAAGACACTGGATGGGAGGTAACCCATTATTTTATCACTTTTGTTTTCCATTTATGTTTTTATTTTCATGTGTTTTTGCTTTCACTTCATGTTTTGCTTCTGAAAAAAAATCGAGCTCTGTTTCTCAAAACTCAGTTTCTCACAAGCATCCTTCATGTCACGAACATCAAGTTCCAAGTCTTTCAAGGTCCTGAGCACTAGAATAGACTCAAAAAACAACACAACATGTTACCTTCACAAGTTCCATAGTCATGTTGAGTACCCTATATCCCTTGTATGAAGGGTGTCCATAACCAAGGAACACACCTTCATCCCCAAGCCTTCATCCCCCTTGGGACTAAAGGTATTCAATTTAGACTTTCCCTTGTTATGGTTGTAACATGGAGAACCAGAAGCTCGTAGATGAGCCATAGAAGACGTATTGTAGACCTCGTACGGGGTTTTATGATGACGGCTATTGATGGCGCTTCTGTTCTGAGTATAACACGCCGTCATAAGGCTTCTCCCCAATAGCCTTCACTCAAGCTTGCTTCAGCAAGCATGGTCCTCGCTGCTTCCTTGAGTATGCGATTTCTCTGCTCAGCAAGACCATTTTGTTGAGGAGTCCGCGGAGCAAACTTCTCGTGAGCAATTCCAGCATCGGCACAGAAATCCATAAGTGGACCATTGCAAAACTCAGTCCCATTGTCAGAGCAAATCCTCTTCACATTGACTCCTTGTTGTTTTGCACCAATAGGATGAGCTATAGTAGTTGGAGCTTGACTTCATCCTTAGTCTTCAAGATCCTCACCCAAGTATACCTCGAGTAGTCATAAACTACAACGAGTCTGAATCTTTTTCTTTCAATGGTGGGTGGCTTGACAGGTCCGAACAGGTCCATATGTACTAGCTGCAAGATCCAATCTGTACTTGCTGTGATGGGGCAATTCTTGAATGATGCTTTGGTTTGCTTCCCCATCTTGCAAGCTCAGCAGACTCCTTCTTTCTTGAATCTAGTTTATGGTAATCCTTCCACAAGCTTATGCTTGGCTAGGTGTTTGATTGATTGAAAGTTCAGGTGGCTTAGTCTCTTGTGCCATAGCCAATTGACTCCTTTGTTTGTGGGCATATCAAATTCTTGCATAACACTATACAGACTTTTATGTATACATTTACTTTTATTATTTAAATTCTTTTATGTTAATATTTATTATTCTTTTTATTTATATAGGCAGTTTCTGGACTAATTAAATTCAAACCATTTTCAAAGCGAATTTGAGGTTTATGGTGGGAATCCTATGTGACACATTCATATTTATCGTTTATTATTTTTTTTATTTGAATACCTTTATTATTAACCGATGGGCTCACATTATATAATTAATAATATATTTGATGCGCTACATATGTCCTCAATTTGCTTGGGCCTATAAACTATATTTGATGTACTAATATAGTTTAAAGAAATATGATCACTCTTTAGTCAATGATTTAAGGTTGAAATTGAGAATAATTTGGTGAAGTGATCGCTCAGTTGAATTTTTTTTTATATATTTTATTCAATTGTAAAATGCACTTATTCCATCTCGTCTTTTAATAAAATGAAACGTCATTTCTTTAATTATTATTTTATTCTACACAAATTAAAGCATTATAGTTAGATACCATAGGGAATTTACATTTGTGTAGACTTTGTTAAAAGATGTTATGAAATAACAATAATTCAAAAATTAAAATAACTGTTGTAAATCGAATCATTTGTATATCGCAGATAAGCAATAATAAAGAGAAAATAATAGAGAGAACAAGATGGAGAGGAAAATAGAGAATATTATTAATAATTGATGTGTAGAGAATTACAATATCATGTCCTATATATAAGGTGAAATCATATCATCTATAGTAATCTAGAAAGATATGTACAAAGATATGATATATATCTCTAAAGTATATCTTAAGTAATGTCCACCAAATAAATATATTTATAACACTCCCCCTTGGACATTACTTCGTTATGTTCATGCCTCGTTAAAAACATCGCCGAAAACCCTATGTGATAAAACAGTCGAGGAAAAGAGTACATGACATACGTTTATTCATGTGTTGCACTAGATGCCTCATTAAAAACCTTAACTAAGAAAACCCAATGGGAAAAAACTTAGCAAGGGAAAAAGAGCACATCTATTTAGCCTTTAGGGCATAGTGTAAACTTTCAAGGTTTAATTTTCAAAATGTCGCTCCCCCTCAAAATAATGATATTTCAAATTTTCATGATTAGTTTGAGTTTATTACTTCACTCAACATAATATTCTTATAATAATAAACAATGCAGTGTTATCCATATATGTAGGAAGTGACTCTATGAATAATCTTCAGGATTATCACAAGATCAAACATTCTGCATGACAATCATTCTTGGGGAGTTGATGAGGGTAAACAAATACAAGTAATAAACCTCATTAAGTTTATCTAGTGTACCCACTAATCATTTATGCAACACAAGTCTATTATCCTCATACTGGAGGATGAGGAATATTTCAGGTATCACAATATCTTACGATCTTCCAATGTTTGCCAAAGAATATAAAGCATACTCTTTTTGTAATTCTCAAAAGAAAACATCATCTATGAGTGGTTTAGAAAAGTATTCAAACAGAAATGTCAATACCACAATAGAGAACAAAATAAGGAGTACGAGATCTATAATTATCAAGATCAAATAAATATTCATTTATTCACTTAGACCACCAATGTCATACTTGGTTTCTTATAGAATACACCAAGATTTTTTTTTATATATACCTTTGAAGATAACAAATAATGTGCTTATTTCAATGTCTCTTTGTAATAGAAGCACCAAGTCTTGCTAGCAAGATAACTTTGAATATTGTATCAGGCCTGATAAAATGGTGTACAAAAGACACTTAAATAGAGAACTTCTGGTCCAAAAATATCATGTTATCTTCTTTAAGTCTAAATGAGACATTATCCACTTCTGGGGATCAAATGACATTGGTGTTCTAAATAAATGTAATAGATCTCTCTAGAACTCTTATTATATACATTGACTAGTGTTAGAAATAATAATAATAACTCCTTCGGGAGATTGTCGATCTGCAGGTCGACATAGTACTTGGTATTATCCAAGTCTTTTTATTTCATACTCCGTCTTTAGGCATGAATTAATTTTCAAGTTAATATATTTCTTCTTCAAGAGGAATTTATACAGTGATCTCGTCACTATATATGTTGCGATCTATTTTCTGTAAACCCAATCAGGGATTTAATATAAATATTATCGTACAATGACTCATATCAATATGTAGTCATGAAATTTAGTAACTACATATATAAATTTATATTTTCTGCCATAGAAATCAAGTAGCGGAACATTATGCCATTCAAATAGGAGAGTAATTTATTTAAAATCAAGTATGGGTCTCTGCGAAAAACCTTTGAGATCTTAATCTCGCTTTATATTTTACCACCTCATAGTAATCATTATATCCTGCAGGGATAATATTCATGAGCGAGTTAATCTCTATTCCAATTGCTCATTTTTATATTTTTGGCTAATCGTAATGCTTCTAGCATTTAAGCTCTGGATCCAGATGAGAGCAATAATGGAATAAGTATGTTGTCGACAACTATAAAGTTTATGTTCTTCTCCTTTACTTATAGTATTCATGGCATTATTTGATTTTTATCATTTCCCATAATATTTTGATTTATTTGTTCCGCAATCCCAATAATATTATTATTTGGTGCACGTGCTAATGTATTGGGATTCTTGTCTTCAGGACAATCCTCTTCGGGAGGTCACATATTCCTCTTCAGGGGTCACCGGAGTGTTATTTATATATTTGATTTTATTGACCGCGAATTTTTAATTTATGCACCAATATATATCTCATACTTCTGGTATGAAATCTCTCATACTTCTAGTATTAAGGAGTTTCATTCATTTGGTCCATTAGGGTCTTTAATTATTTATAGTGCATAAGTTCAATCACTCCACTATATACAATAGATGCATTTATAAATGCATATAGCAGATTACTTGCTAAATATTGCAAGTTTTGATTCATTCATGTGTAGCTTTAACTATGAAGATCCTTTTATTCTTTGACATTTTTCGGCATTCCATTATCTTTGGGCTTATATCTCCCCCTAATGTCGACAAATGATCTTCTTTATATTTACAGTCAACGTACTCTATAATGGACTACTAGGGTTTATTTATAGACGGTGATTTTTGTACAACGTATATTTTAATTTATATTACGTTGAGAGTCCATAGAGGTATATTTTGGAGGTGATATACAAATATAGACTGTAATAAAATGATTCGCAGATGGGAAATGATTATTTATTTACCACACTATTATTTTGGGGATAGTTACAACTTACAATATGCAGCTGGTCGGATTTAAAGGAATAAAGACCATGAATTTTAAAAGACGACCCTAACATTTGATAAATTGGTCCACATATATCTTCGGAAAGATAAATTTTTATTTGTATGTAATATCACATTATGATAATCCGACACATTATAGTAATATGCCCAATAAGACCCAAGTACTCATGCCATAAAATTAGAAATTATGGGTCATTAAATTTTATTTTCATCGCAACATGATAATTAATATTGAATAAATGCATAAAAAATTCAAGTAAATAAAACTCAATAATTTCATTGTGCATGGATAATTAAAAGAAGTTCTTAATAAGTTCATAAACGTAAATCAAAATAAAAATAAAAGGGAAATATAAGAATCCTAAAGATTTTTAAAGGAATTAAAAGTTCAATTTGTTTGGATCTTCATCCAGAACGAGCTCATCTTTCAATAAGTCATCATCATCATCTTCATCATGATTGATAACCAAGTTTGCTTCAGGCAAATCTTGGGTATTTTTGCCCTTCTTTTCATTTAACATTCTTTGATATGCTTCCACTAAGTGCAAAGGAGTACGGCATATGCGAGACCAATGACCATCACATCCACACCTATAACAATCTTTCTTGTCAGTTGTTTGTTGAGATGAATTTGCCTTTTGTAGGTGTGGTTTATTGTCATTTATTCTTCCATAACTTTGAGACCAGTCTCTTCTACCACGAATGTATCCTCGACCTCGTTCTCTACCTCTGGTAGCATTGTATTGTTGGGCAATAGCATGTGCTTCAGGCACAGCTTGTGAACCAACAGGTCTTGTATTATGGTTTATCATAAGAAGTTGGTTGTGTTTTTCTGTTGCTAGTAAAGCAGATATAAGTTCAGAATGTTTACCATAATTTTTTTGTTATTTTTTTAAAGCTCGGTACTGCTATTGGAGTACGAGATTACTAGCATGAAATGTTGATAGTGTTTTTTCTATCATTTCAGTCTTTGTAATTTTCTGCTTACAAAGTTTAATTGCGACACAATTTGGTGTAAAGCTGAATTATAATCATTTATAGACTTAAAATCTTGAAATCGCAAATTTAGCCAATCAGATTGTGCTTGAGGTAGGATAACAGAAGTTTGTTGATCAAAGCGATCCTTCAGGGATTGCCATAAGGTAACAAGATCCTTTTCAGTGAGGTATTCATTTTTGAGGTCTTTACTCAGGTGATGACGAAGAAAAAGTAAAGTCTTTGCCTTCTGGGCAAAGCTACTTGAAGAACCTTGAATTATAGTCTCGCTTAGGTTACATGATGTAAGATAAATTTCAATATTTAAAGCCCATGTTAAATAGTTACTGCCATCAAGAGCGAGCTTAACACATTCTCTTTTATTGATATCATACATTTTCAAAATTACATGAATTATGTAAAAAGATTACTATACAAATTATAAAAGAAATTATATTTGTCAATCTTCAACAAAAGAACACTAATAAAATAATTTAAATCACTATCAAATATAACCATATCGTCATATTGTCATATTGCATAAAATAGACCCAATTTTAATTAAATTGATAAACCGACGTAGGTGAACAATATATAATCATAAAAAAACACAATAGTTGTTGTGACAACCAATAATCATTATGATAAAATAAAATTATGAATCGGGCAAAATCCACGGTAATGTATAAAGCAATTTAAATATTTTTCACGCCAATAGAACCATTAGCAAAAGGAATAATAAGCATTAATAGATAGAAGGTAAAGAAAATTCATGAAACTCTTTTTCTAAAAAAACGATCATGCAAACATAATTAATATAAATCAAATTTTTAGATATAACCGCATAATTAATCTCAATACATATCGTATCCGAGAAATTTAAAAGCTAAATAAGAGAATATAAATACTAAGTAATTAATATATAATTTCTTGATGTATCAATTAAATCTAATAACGAGTTGTAAATATAATCATCCATAGCCACACAGAGTTATATACTCAGCTTTTCATCCCACCAATCTTATAAGAGGATATTATATTTTTCTAGTTGAATACGGCAATAGATTAAATCCTAGATATTGAATTCTCAGACTGATTAAGGATAAAATTAAACATGGTCATTGATCTAATTAGATTTCAATAATTTGAAATACTAATATAACCGCAATACAATGAATTAATCGAGTAAGTAGGATTCATCAAATTGGAAGACACTATTCAATTATCTTGCAGGAAAGATACGATTCTTTCCTAGGGCATATACACCAAAATTTCTCAGTTGATTAGAACTTCGTGCTGATAACGTGTTGTAAATCGAATCCTTTGTATATCGCAGATAAACAATAATAAAGAGAAAATAATAGAGAGAACAAGATGGAGAGGAAAATGGAGAATATTATTAATAATTGATGTGTAGAGAATTACAATATTATGTCCTATATATAAGGTGAAATCATATCATCTATAGTAATCTAGAAAGATATGTACAAAGATATGATATATATCTCTAAAGTATATCTTAAGTAATATCCACCAAATAAATATATTTATAACAATAACTACAATCTATGAATCCTCACTAATATAATCAAAAGTTAAAAGCACCAAGGCAAGTGGAAACATTGTTACCAGTAAAATCATCGAGGAAAGCTATGTTACCCATCGCAATGCTCTCAGCCGCCCCATTTCCATGCATATTCCTCCTTTGATTATCTTCTATAGCAGCAGTAAAGAGTCCATTCCACTCTAATGGTGTCTCGGAGGCCTGCGTTGCCATCGCCACTCCCTTTATCTTTGCAGCCTCTCACCACTGAAGGTAGCCTTTGAGTTTAAAACAAGAATCCACTAAAGATCTAGTTCGTCAGCAGTGGCTGTAATACAGCTATTGGTCCCGAAAGAAGAGTAAAAATATTTGCAGCATAAGTTTAAAATCTTGCACTTGACTCTGAAAACTGACTAGACTTAGTTTTCAGTTTGAGAAAACTCAGTTTAAGCTCAGTAAGGTATTACGTAAGTTTCAAGTTATACGCTTCAATACTTAGTAAAGTATTGAAGGTTTCAAAGTAAGTATGAGAACTTAGATGCAGAAACTTAAATAAAGCAAGTAAGTAAGATAGGATATTTATAATGGTTCGGAGTCAAAGTTAACATCCACTCTTCCGAACTTAATCGGAAATCCACTAAATTTCAGTAATACAAGTCTTCTCACGATCTATGGACAGCCCGTCGGAATCCTCCATCCTTAGGTCTGTTGTCGTCACTCGCCTAGAAACTCCTTGTATGTCTGATTCTTCTTCAGGTTGAAGTGAGAACGCACCCCGCAGCCTTCTTCCCGGATAGATGGATGTTTTCTCATTGTTCCCATAATTCAGTATGGTTGGCTATGCCTGTCGGAATCAGATCTCCAGGATAGGAACTGACTGCTATGAACATAACTCTGGAAAGTTATATTCACCAAGAAAATAGCTTCAGCCTCGTGCACTTAGACAGATGCACGGATGAATAACTTGTGTTAAGAACTCAAGTATAGTGTTAGAAACACACGGAACTTCAGAAAGTTTGAGTAGAAAGTTGAGTAGAGTGTCTACTTAGTTTTCGTAAGATATTTGATGATGATTCTACAGATATGTCGAGCTATTTATAGCAACCTTGGACGACAATTTGAATTCTTCCCGTTAGACTGTGAGAACCAGCCTTTATAGACAAAGATTGGGTCGTCCAATCATAGCCATTCTTCCTGCTCTGCTTTGCCGTCTGCTTTTTCTTTTGCCAGTGTACTTTCTACCTGCTCTTGTCAGACTAAGTTTCAGTCCGAGGAATCCAAGTTTGAGTTTCCTCGTACTAACTTTTGACTTAACTTTAAGATGAATAAAGTCTGACTTCGAACACTTGTTTTTTACGTTCTCTTGGAATGCTGAAACTGAAAACTGACATTTCCAAAGTCAGTTTCAGTTTCCATCTTACTTCAGACTACTTAGTTTTCAGAAACTAAGTTTCTGGCCTTACTAAGTTTTAAGTATGGAAACCTCGTCTTCAAAACTTCAAGTTTCTTAGGTTCTTCTCTTCGAGTGTAGAAACTAGGCTCTTGGCGTATCGAGTTTTGTCTTCTTGACTTTCATCATCAGAAACTCAGTTTCTGATTGCTCCGCTCGATCTTTGGCATCTAAGTTTCTAGTCTATTAAAACTCGATCAATTCTATACAAGGATTTCATTTAGAGATACTAGAAACTTAATACTAAAGTAAATTTTGACATATCAAAACATCAAATTTGTAGGTGAGCTGAAACTCAGTTCCTACAACAACGAGTTTTTGTCTCGATGCACAAATGGTTTGGTTCTACCAACATCTCGTAACCATTGTTACGAATCTTTTGCCACCATATCTAAGTTTTCAGACCCCATATGCACATGATCAGTGATCTCTTGTTCCTCTCAGTTTTAAACATGATAGAATAAATTTTGTTTACTAAAGGTAGTGGTTCAAGTAGCAAAACTTGACTTCGTTAGACCGCAAATGCTTTGTTAAATCCCAACAGAAACTCCACGGCCCTATCCTCGCTATATATATCATCATATATCTTACTAATAGCCTTCAAAGCCACCTTGGCTCCCAACACAAAATCATTCGACTTAGTGTTTTCTAAGTTCCTGATTATGTCATATCCATTGATAGGAGTCCGCAATTGAATGAGTTCATTTGTTAACTCTTTCAATTTGCCATAATACTCAGTAACCCCCATGTTTTTTTGTCTTATATTAGTGATATCCTTATTTATTGAAACAACAAATCAATATTTGAAATACCATACCTCTCCTCAATCTCGGTCCACAAATGTGCAACGTTGTTGATGTAAGTGAACTGTTGCACTATCTTCTTAGAGATTGAAGCCTTTAACCATGAAACAACCATGTTGTTAACCTTGCACCAACGTCGATAATACTTTGAATCGGTCGGCGACATCACTCAGCTATCGTCGACAATTCCTAACTAATCTTTAGACTCTAATGTTGTAACCACAAGATTCCTCCATATCCGATAATTTGAATCGGTCAAAGAAAGTCACAAATTGCATGCCGGGATGATTGGATCCATGCAAGAGCAGGTGCTCCTCATACTACGCATCTGATGTCTCGCGGGCCATCCCGAGGAGAAAGATGTGACTGAAAGTTAATAGATGGATCTGGATACCATATCAAAATAGCGAGAAGTCACGGGTGAGTGAGGAAAGGATTTCCGTGTCCGTCCTTTCATCCTCAACGCCAAAAGAAAATACGACCCAATAAATACACTAGCAAGACACGTGCTCCAATACACAAAAAAAAATTCTTGTAGAACTTCTAGAAAGGTTTTTCTCTCAATATATCCAGCTCATCAATTAATGCCATGCGAGCTTGCGATTCAACAACTCCATCGCTACGTACATGCAGGTGAATGCATGAGATAATCTTGTGAAATCTTAACATTTATGCAATCTTATAAATTTGATCATAACTTTCACTAAATTCTTCCAATTGATTGATTCCACTTGTGTTAGAATGTTGACTCAATTACCTTTATATAGATATACAACATTAGATTAGATTCTAAATATGATAGATTCTTTAAATGGTCACTTCTCATTCGTTTTCTCTTAGCTTAGCCAACCATGTACGACAGTGATCCTCCACATTCTTTATCTATGCATGTTATGTTACTCGTGCTAAGTTTTTGTAATAGTTCCTTAATTAAAACTACTATTTTATATTTATTATTCACAATACTATATTTTATACAAATAAATATATTACTCCCTCCATCCCATTATATTAGACGCGTATTCCTTTTTGGTCCATCCCGTTTATTAGACATGTTCCTTATTTGGCAAAAAATTAACAAAATATAATCTAAATTAACTACACTTAAATTTACTACCCTACCCCAAATATTCATGAATTTCCCATCCTACCCCTATCAAACCCTAAATCTCTATCTCTCAAATCAGATTTTCATTTCCCTACGAACTGCCGCTGCTCTCTCCCTTGCGAACCACGACCTCCCATCTCACCACCGCTCACATTGTCCGATCTAGCCTCCGTCACCTCTCGCCCAGCACTTCCCATTGCCCAGCACCACCACCGTCGCAAATCGCCCAGCACTACCGTCGCCAACAAATCTCACCACCACTGCCGCCTCTTGCCCAGCCCTTCCCATTGCCCAGCACCACCACCGCCTCTGATCCACCGTAGCAAATCGCCCAGCACCACCGTCGGCAACACATCTCACCACCACCGCCGCCTCTCGCCCAGCCCTTCCCATCTCCCAGCACCACCACCGCTTCTGAACCACCGTCGCAAATCGCCCAGTACCATCGTCGCCAACACATCTCACCACCACCGCCGTCGCTTCTCACCAACATATCTCGCCACCACCGGTGTCGCCTATCATCAACAATCATTTTTAGTGTTTAATTAGTGTTTATTTTATTAATATTTTTAGTGTTAATATTTCTTTTAATAATTATTTATTTTTTGTCTCCCTCCGTGTCTAATACAATGGGACGGAGGGAGTATTACTGATTATGAGATTTTTTTATGAAAGCCCAAATTCTTGTTTAGACCAATTATCATTTTTAAACATGGCCCATGGGTCTATTTCATTTGTAGCCCAAAAGTTATTTTTTTTTTTTCCAAGTCTGCATATTGATCCAATATCTTTTATATTGAATTAATCTTCTTCAGCCATGGAGTCGTTTTTCTAACTGAAGGCATCAGATCGGAAAATGTTCAATTCGAAAGCCTTTCAAATCACCTTCTTCTTGCCATCAATTACCACTCTAATGAAAATAAATTATCACTTAAATTTAAAGACTTTTGAACTATTACGTTTTCACAGTAAATAGAGTGCTAAACTAGTTCCTATAGATTCATCTTCTAATTAAGGTATCATTTTCTTTTCACAAGTTTTTATGCATTTGCATTTGCAATTATAACATATAAACTTTTACTATTATAAAATTTAAGATTTTTGACACAAGGAAAAAACAAATGCGGCAATACTTGGGAAAATAAACATATACTCCTTCCGTCCCTCCCAATTTACTTATCCCAAATCTAAATGGCACAATAACAAATATTTAAAGTAATAAGATAATTTAATGGTGTATTAGTGATTGGGATGTTTGTTTAATTTATTTATTTTTAGAAAAAAGTAAAATGGAAAGAGAGATAAACTGGAGCCAACATTTTCAAATGATTAATTTTCTTATTTTTAAGTTAATTATTTACTATTTTAGAAAATGAGACAAGTAAAATGAAACGAACAAAAATGAAAATAAGACAAGTAAATCAGTACGAATGGAGTATTTCTTTTGGTTATAATAACCAATTAAAGGAAAAAAAATGAAATAAAGAAGAAAAGGTTAGATCCATTGTGGTGGGTAGTACTGCCTGGCCTAGGAATTGCGGAGGAGCGAGAGATCGGGTATAACAGGTTTTGATGGACTATCTTCTTCTTTTTTTCTTAATGGGCTAAAGAGTTCGAAGATGTTGGGCTACTGTAAATTATTTTGTTTGTGGGCTTGTCTAATGCTTGCATAACACTACACACACTTATATGTATACATTTATTTTTATTATTTATGATGAAATATAGTGCCCGATTAATTTTACTCAACACGTGTTACAGTTAGTTTAGTCAAAGCGTAACATAAGAACACAGAGACAAATAATGCACCACGGATAAAAAATTGTTCTGGGTTTTATAGCTAAATCCCAAATTGCCTCATGATGAAAGTGATGATAAAATAAGCTTTTGCAAAGGAAATCAAAGTATATAAAATTAGACATGGCCATTTGGGCCCGGAACCGGCTGAACCGGTTCGAAACCGAAACCGGACCCCTTTCTATACGGGCCGGTTTCGGTTCCAATTTTTCAGGCCCGCGGAGCCGCTGGTTCGGAACCTCCAATATATATATTTTTTTTAATTTTTAAAAATATTATAAAAGATGCATGGAGGAGAATTGAACCTGGGACCTCCAATGTACCTCCTCAGCACTTATCCATTGAACTACATCACCACCGTTGAATGGAAAGCATTGTTAAATATATAATTACATATAAATACGAGATTATTATAATTAATTCTTATTTTTCAATATTTCTTATATATTATTAAACAAAAATAATATCTTTAAATAGGATATATAATTGACAAATATAATTACTTTTTTAATTCTTTAAATTCATACTAATGTTATTTATAAGTTAAAAGAAATTCAAAACTATCACATGAATAATGAACAACATACTATTAAATCTAAAATCTTCATATTTACTTCAAACCAATGAAGTTGATTGTTAAAATATTATTGCATCTTATACGTTATAATATATCTCTCACATAACAATAAATTGATTCATAATAAGTATAAACTTTTAAGATTGCTACTAACTTAAAAATTATAGTTTTTAATATATAAAACGCAACAAATACGAGATTATTATGTGTAATGTTTATTTTTCAACATTTTCTTATATAGAATTAAACAACAATATCCTTAAATACGATATATAATTGTCAAATATAATTAATTTATCAATATATTCTTAAAATTTATATTAGTGTTATTTATGAGTTAAAAGAGTTTCAAGACTATCATGTGAATAATGAACAACATACTATTAAATCTAAAATCTTCATATTTTCTACAAATATTATTTCAAATCAACGAAATTGATTCTTAAAATCTTATTGCATCTTATAAGTTATAATATATCTCACATTACAATATATTGATTGATAATAAGTATAAACTTTAAACATTGCTACTAACTTTAATATTAAATTTTAGATTAATGGATATATATCATATTTATTTATACTAACTTGTAAGAATGTTATTTTGTTTACAAGTATACAATTTAATACAAAGCTTATACTAAAAAAAATTTAAATGAATACACAATGAATTAAAGAGATTTTCATACATTCTAATTTAAATCAAAGGTTATATTATAACAAATGATAGTATATGCATCGGAGTTCAATGAATGATGATGGTCCCGGTTTTTCAGAGTATAAAACGATACGCAGCGGAAATAATGTTAAACGTTTTCTTGCACGCTACTTACACACAGCTGACAACTAGCAACTGGTCAGCTGGTGCTGGTTACTCAGTACACAGCTGACATATGGTCAGCTGGTGATTCAAAACTTAGAATATTTAGTCTTGTTTGCACAGTTATATATCAGTTTCAGGATATACTCCAGCACTTGAGTGCTGGGTTTAAAATATGAATGAAAGACAGAAAGCTGATAAATAACACAAGGATTTTATAGTGGTTCGATCAATCGATCTACGTCCACTCTCCAGTCGAAGCACTGGAAATTCCACTAAGAGTAATCAGGTACAGGTCTCCTACGATCTATCTCTAGCTGGTGAATACCTTGTCCACCAGTTCACTAGATCAACCGCTCCCGGTCCTGGATCCTTCTTCAACTCTTCACAGCTAATAGAGTGCGAGCACGTCACTTCAACCTCCACAGCTAGCTAGGTGTTTTAGTTCTCCCAAGAACGTAACAGTCTCTACGGCAGAATGCCCGTAATAACTCAAGTGCTGGTAAGCACACGAGCTGCTGTGAACTCTCTCGAAGGAGAAAGAACACCAAATGAGATCTTTAACTTACAAGCTTAAAGCTTGAAGTCTCGTGTTTGATAAATCAACACACGGAAAGCTTTATGAAGAGCCTCGAAAGTACTTTATGCGATTTGCAATAATTTCAGTTCTTTCGGTGGTTGAGCAGATAAGTCTAATAGTGGAAGTCGTGGAAGAAGATTGAATGTTGGTAGTTGCGACGTATTTATAGCCGCAGGAACCGATTCAAACTTTCTAGCCGTTTGGACGCATCCGGAAAGGTGTCAGACCTCGGATGTCCTTCTGACGGCGGCAGGTATGCTTTTCCGGAAAAGAGCCATACCTAAGACCACTTTATCTGACACAGATCTCTTTGTGTCAGAACGGCTCTCTCTGTCAGTCCGAGGAATAAGACTGGCGTCTTGTGACTGATAGACTTTAAGTTATCCTTCCTTAAAGTCATACTTTGTCAGTCGATTCCTCAGAGAATCTTCTTTATGTCTCTACTACGCGGGGAGATAGAATCTGGAATTCTGCTGGTAACATCTGACTGGTAGATCATACTGGTGATCTTGTGCTGGCAGTCTCTGCTGGTGACTTGCCCTGGCATCATCAAAGTCTACCAAATCTCTGGATGTTAACTCTTTTCGGAATCTCCCATGACTGGTGAAATCACCGCTGGTGAATAGTGTAAGAAGGAACAAGCATTCTCCTGGTAAGGTTTGTCAGCCGTCTGCTGATGAAACCCTTCCCCAACTGGTGAACAGTACCCAGTCATAAGCGCTTCTCATGCTGGTGAACAGTGTCAGCACGAGTCTTTGTCAGCCGCCTGCTGATGAAACTTTTCCCAACTGGTGAACAGTAGCCAGTGGTAAGCGTTTCCCATGCTGGTGAACAGTGCCAGTGTGAGTCTTGATCAGCTGCGACTTACAACTCAAAGACCTAAACAGGACTTTACATTTTAAGACTAGAGCTATGTAGAGACAACTGACGCTGGTAGGACTTAGGATTTGATCCACCAAAACTATAATCTAAACAAGTAAGCTACTGGGGGAGGAAACCTTGACAGATTTCCCAACAATTTCCCCCTTTTTGGTGCGATCAAAGCCTAACCAGCGAGCACTCAGCTGATGAGGAAAGTTACAAAGGATTTCAGGGTTTTACAAGTGAAACCTATCAGATCTAAGCCCATGAAATTACTTCCTCAACATCAGCTCTAACTAAAAGAAATCTTCCCCCTCAACCAAGGAAAGATGTTGCTCGTTTAAAAATATGGAAATTAAGATCAGAGCAAATAAGCATGTAAATAAATTTAACATGCAAGATGAGTGCTGGTGCTGATTACACTGGATGTGTAAATTCAGCTGGTAAATAAAAACTTGACAATTGTTGGACAATAAGAGATTGTCATCAACTTGTCAGTTAACATTCCATTAATGATTTAGCAATTACATGTACATTGAATGATAACTGACTAGACTATGGCCTGGAAGATGATCCTGGTGACTGAGTCCGAGAACTTGTGATAGACCTCAGGATTTCAGAAAGTGCGGCCATGTCTTCCTCTCTCTTCAACCTCCATTCAGCAGCAATTCTTCTCTCTTCAGCTGCAAGGCGTCTCTCCTCCTCAGCAATTCTGGCTCTCTCCTCTTCAGCCAGTGCTCGCGCACTTTCCCCCTCTTGGATCCGCGCCAAAAAGGTGGAAACACCTGTGGTGACAGATTCAAGGCGCTGCTCCACATGCTCTTGGAAGGAGGCAAGACGCTGATCCATCCTGGCATCAATGAACGCAAGAAGTGCTGGAGGATGGATCTCAGAGAGTGGCTCCGCTGAAACTTCCATGGAAGTGGAAGGCGCATCAGGTGCGGTATCAGCCATCTCTGGTGCAGACTCAGCTGGTACCTCCACTGGGATGGGCTCCTCCGCGGGCACCTCGGCTGCTGCTGGCTCCTCCGCGGGCACTTCAGCTGATGCTGGCTCCTCCGCGGGCACTTCAGCTGATGCTGACTCCTCCGCGAGCACCTCGGCTGGTGCTGGCGGGCCTTGTACAAAAACAGGTGGGGCTGTGAAAACCACCAGCTGCCAGTCCATATGATATGGGACAAGATCGCCCGTGACCATTGGAACAGGGGGGACGGCAGTGGTCAGCCACCAACCTCTCGAGGGATCCTCCTCCACTATGTGGTCTACCAGCAAAGAGCTGGCAGCCATGTCAAAGAAGATAGGAAAGTATGGAGGGATCCTGGGGAGAGTGACAATTACCCTGATGCGGCGGAGAGCGTATATCAGCTGATATCCGCGGCTGGTGCTCTGGAACTAGAGGAAAGGTAACTTCGGTTTAGATTGTGGAAGGCCTGAGGATCCAGTCAGCTGTCTGTAGAGAGCAATCTTCCTCAATCGGCGCTTGATTCGCCTGATAGACAGCTGGTGGTGGCCTTGGGCTTCAGTACCCATAAATTCATTTGCCTATTCCTCCTCCGCTCGCCAGTACCCAAGCCCGAGCCTGGCATACAGCACTGCGCGCTCCTCAACATTTAGCTTGCGCTCGCACCAGTCGAAGATCCTCCATCTCCGGAACTCCAGAAAGAGTTCGGCATCAAGAATGTCAGCCAGGTCCCCAAACCTGGTGACTAAGTCCTCATCAACAGCCCTCTCCACCTCGGTTGTGATGTTCTCAGCATACTCATAGAGGGAGAGGTTGAAGTACTCCACTGGATGCAGGGGCAGGCACCAGTCCAGGATCCTTGAGGCATAGATCGACTGGTGAGGGAGACCGCTGGTGGGGATAATGTAGAATGCTGAAGGCTCCGGCACTCTTGAATTTCGAAACGCCAGGTCCCCGCGGTGCTCCCACCTGTGAATCCCCGTGACCCTCGCCTGAAAGGTTTCTTCATCGATCAGGTCATGAAGGTGGATACTCAGCATGTAAGAGCTCCTCTCTTGACGCACACGAGGCGCTGATGTTGGTGTGGATGCAGCTGGTCGTCCAGAAGATGATGCTTCGGAAGTGTGTGGACGACTGGCAGCTGGACGAGCCTCAGCCTCAAAATTGGGGAAAAGATCCCTTGGCTCCATCCGCTGCACCCTGAAGTGATGTACCACTGGTGAGGATTCCTCTTCGGGAATGATTATGACTGGCGCAGTTGGAGCAGCTGGCTCCTCACCAGTAGTCTCCATTGCAACTTCTTCCTCCTCAGCTGGGGCAGCTGGTTCCTCGTCCCTTGGCATCTCTACATCATCAGAATCGGAGCTTACATCTGAGAAACTCGCCAGTTTTTCCGGGGTGGTCGCCCGCGCAACAACTCCTCCACTGGCACCCCCTTGCGCGGCCAGTGGGACTTGAACCACATCATCCTCTGGTTGATAACTTTCAACCAGGGAAAATACGTCCTCCGATCCCATGTCCAACAAGCGCGTAAATGATTCATCTGGTAGGATCTGGCCCGGAGCTAGTGCTGGTGGCACAGCACTTGAAGTCTGGGCAACAGCCCATTTGCCCTTGGCAACTTGTTGCATTTGCTCCGCCAGCTGCGCCTGACGACGGGAGTCGTGCTTAGCCTTTATCCTAGCAAAGGCTTCATCGCGGGCTGCCAGCTCAGCCTCCCTCTTTCGCTGGTCGGCCAAGGCCTTCAGCCTTGCCTGAGCCTGCTTCTTTTGAACAATGGAAGCTGTTTGTTCCTTCGCAGCTTGCTCAGCCAGCCTTTGAGCTTTGGTTTTGACCCTTTTCCTTTTCCTGGTCATTCTATCTATAGTCTCCTCCTCAGTCAGTCCAAGGACGGACTTCTTGACTGGTAAAGATATCTTCCTTGATTCTGGAGCATAGATGACAGCTGGCTGGGGCTGCTGGGACTGATGCAACTTGGGCTTCTTCCTTGGAGAAGACCTAGTGACTGGCACCTGAGCTGATGACCCAGTCACTGCTTGCTCCATCTCTAGAAATGAGGATTCCACCTCATACTTCCTCTTCATTTCTGCCTTCGCCTCAGCTGTCAGCGGAAGAGCTACAGCTGGCACGGCCTCATCTACTGGTTCTGACTCCTCCTCAGAAACTTCGTCAGCAGGGTCCACAGCCGTCTTACCTCTCAGCCGTTGAGGCTTCTTGTAGTCTGGGCCAGGAAGTTTGACCTTGGTGACTGGGATAAAGTCGGACCCAACCAGTTTCTCCCCTTGGTCTACTCGGTCCCCCATTTCCACCTCCAGAATGTGGCTGATGCGCAGGCCAAAGGACACTGCATGGAGGAACCTGCCGTCAGTCTTGACTGTGCAGTTCTTCTCCACATTCTCCAGCAGCCGGCCGAAAATGAACTCGGCCCAGTTTCCATATATGCCATCCTCCAGCGTGCACATGACGGAGAATTTCTTTAAGCTTAGTTCGGCATAGGAGCCGACCTCGCACTGGAGCATGCGCACCACAATGTCGCATACCATCTGCCAGTAATCTTCCATCTCTGACTTCTTCATGCCAGTCTTGAAGACAGTCACCCCCTCCTTCTTCCATTCAGTCCACCTCCGCCTGAACTCCACCGTATCATCCTTGCAATATGTCGCCACCTCCTCACCAGTACTCCTCAGCCCAAAGAGGTTGGCTAGGTACTCTACGTCGATGGTGATCAGGTGACCGAACACCGACGTGGTGAAGGATTTTCTGTCGTCAGCTATCACCGCGCGAGCATAGAACTCGACGACCATATGTGGGTGGAAGTTCCTGGGGGTTGCCGTCAAGTATGGTCGGAGCTGCTCATGGTCGATCATTTCCATGAGCTCCTCGCCGAAGTGTTTCTCGGCTAATTTATCGTTTAAAATCTTCTCCTTCTGGACTTGGGCGGCTCTGATCTGGGAGTTAGAAAGAAGATGTTGGGTGGCCTTTTTGTTCAACTGAACAAGTTTATTGAAGGGATAGGTATAATCTATATCTTCTTCTTTCACAATGCCTGTGAAGGTAGGCATGTGAGATTCGGCTAATGGTAAGTCTAGAGACTCAGTGGATGATGAAGATTTATCAGCAGCGGGGTTGGATGAAGATGCCATGTTTTTCAGGAAATAAGTGTTCGAAAATCTTAAGGAAGATGAACGGAAAAGATGTTCGAAAAAATTGAAGGAATGATAAGAGTTTTTCCGATCACAAATAAACGCTATTTATACTGTTGCCATGCTGGGATGGATGGATGAGATGAATTCGTCAAAAGTGAGGATCGACGGTCATCAGCAGGCACGATTCCCTGTAGCGACGTGCGTGGTCGTGCTGACGTGGAAAGGTACGTGTAGCTGACATGGCACACGCTGATTGGTCGCGAGATTGCCTTTGACTGCGCAGTCACTGTGCGCAATAAATGTGGCATTAAATGCCACATTAAATTCGAAGATATGCACACGCCAGTCCAATTTTAACCTTTCCCGCCACTTCTGCGACAGCTGGCACGACTCTTGGACTTCAAGAGAACGTCAGTTGAGAGCTGGGACTCAACTGGTCATCAGTAGTATATTTGGTCATCAGTAGTATACGCCAGTCGCATACTTCCCCCTGCCAGTATGGCCTTCTAACCAGTCGGCAACTGATACTCACAACTGGTTCCCGTGCACTTAGACAAATTGAGAGCTAGGACTCAATTTTCACCAGTCGTTGATATATCACCAGTTGTCTGCTGACAACTTGAAAGATTGAAAGAATTGAGAGCTTGGACTCAATTCATTCCGCATAATCTTCTCTTCACTTCTTCATCATTGCTTGGAATTGGGAGCTGGGACCCAATTTTACTTCGACTGATGGTGCATGACTGCTGGCAAATTCGAAATGAGAGCTGGGACTCATTTCCTTCGTTGTTTATGGAATAAGTTCTGCCAGTAGATACCACCTGTGGTCTTGAGCCACCACTAAAGCAAACATGAAGACTAAGAGCTTGGACTTAGTCTTAATCAGCATCCTTCAGAAAATCAAGAACGGAATGAGAGCTGGGACTCATTCTTCCTCAACACTAGGGCTCGCATCAATCTCCATAAGACCGAGTTTGATGCACAACTCCTTGAATCTTGCTTCTGGCAAAGGTTTGGTGAAAATATCAGCCAGTTGATCGTCAGTTCTGATGTACTCTACGCTGATATCCTTCTTCTCGACATGATCACGTATGAAGTGATGTCGGATATCTATGTGCTTGGTCCTAGAGTGATGAACCGGATTCTTCGTTATGCACATAGCGCTGCTGTTGTCGCAATAGATGGGTACACAACCAGTGTCCACTTCATAGTCTTCCAGTTGTTGCTTGATCCAGAGAATTTGAGCACAGCAACTGGCAGCGGCAACATATTCAGCCTCAGTAGTAGATGTAGCAACTGAGTGTTGCTTCTTGCTAAACCAGCTGATTAGCTTGTGTCCTAGAAACTGACACGTACCACTGGTACTTTTTCTATCTATACGGCATCCAGCAAAATCTGAATCTGAATACCCAATGAGTGTAAGCTCATCATTCCTGGGGTACCATAAGCCAAGTGATTCAGTTCCTTTGAGGTATTTCACTATTCTCCTAGCAGCTTCCATGTGTG